>JAANDH010000022.1:244256-810248 GCA_011799765.1 Nymphaea thermarum
ATATATATATATATATATATATATATATATATATATATATATATATATATATATATATATATATATATATATATATATATATATATATATATATATGTGTGTGTGTGTGTGCCTCTTCAATAGGCTTCTTCCAAGCTGATTGGCTTTATGTAAAATGTCATGGAGACAAATGTCACCTGTCTTATTTGGTATTGGAAGTTACTATGAGCCCTACAACCTACGACAGGTGTTGCCTTCTTGTTAGAAATTTAGCCCGACCAGATCTGCCCAATTCATTGGCCAGGTTCAAGGGATTTGGTGCAGAACCATGGTTAATGGTTAGTGTTTGATGATCAACCTCAAGTTTGTACAGAGTTACTTAGGGCTTATATGTAGTTTGTCGGGAGAGCTAATGCTTGTTGGTTGGTCGGACACTGCTTTACACCTAAAAAGAAGAGCAAGCCACGATGAAAAAGCTTATTATCTGTTTGTTATCGTCTCACTGGTCGAGTTCGGCCCCTATTCTGTTGTTTTTAGAGGATTCAGGTTTCAAATTTCTTTTGATGTAAGATTATACGTCAAATCCAAGTTTTGTTTACTAATCAGATCTTATTTTTGTTTGCAAACCCGGTTAATTGAACCCATTTCAGCCTTCGATTGCACAATTTACCGATATCACTGGATGTAAGCTTGACTTGCATGTCATAAGGTCTAGACCCACCTGAAAGATCGAGTTGCATGTGATTAGTAGTATGATCAAACTTGATTAAGCGAAGAAATCCCGAGATTAAGTTCTGAAATCTGCCATTTGTGGTTGCGCTGCAAACGAATCAGATCCACAACATGTAACCACATTCGTAGTCGGGTAGGTGCGAATCTCCTACTGCCAATAATGCTAAAACCTTGTCGCCAAATCCGCGCAGTTGCAACCCTAGGTAGGGATGTGCATGAGTTGGATTCTAGGCAACACTACAAAAAACCACACCTAACCACTGTACACCAACCACTAGCTGAGTGCACTCCTATAGAACCAACTGACTGCCTATACATTCACAATCAATCGCTTCCTTGTTTTGTTGGACATGTTTGTTTGCCCCTCTTGTGCTTCACTAAAGCTCTTCTGGCCTTTTCTTTCTAACATTAAGAAAACCCTAGTGGTGGGCACAATTGTGGAAAAAGCTCGACTAGCAAGCGGTTGGTCATGGGTTCAAATCTCATTGCTTGCTCCAATGAAGGAGCATGTTGACGTAGAATTCTACTAGTTCGAGTGGACAAGAGTACTTGGCCTTAATGTCCTTTCTTTCTTTCTTTCTTTCTGTTTTGATTCGCCAAAGCTGCATCATAGTCTAGTGACTTTCTCGGGTTGTTTCTAAATGCAAGAGATAGTACTCATGCTACTAGAACTAAGAGACTAGCTGCTTACCAGCCACTGGCCTAAGCCATTGGGCCAAACTCTCAAGGTTTATTCGGGATTATGTTGTTATTACCATTGAATTATTTAGTGAACTGAGTTGTATGAAGGACATGAACAAGTGTTAACCAGACTATTTCTTTTATCATTTTTTATATTTAATAATAAGCAACTTAGAATAAACTTAAACTAAAAGGAGCAATGAAGAAGATCGCTTCGGCCCTGCCTCATTTCAAAAATTATTCAGGATTTGGATGATCAATTGTCTGAGGGAGAGAGAGAAAGATTGAGCTGACAAAATAAAAATTCACTGAAAAACAAAACCCAGTGACAAGAAGTCACCAATCTACAAAGGCAACAGAAGAATATAGAAAGTCATAAGAGAAAATTTAACAAAGAAAACGAAAACAAAAGGCATGAAAAACAGAACAAGAGCAAAAGCAAGAGGATGAACCCATGAACATTCGATTGTTGCACTCTTTTCAAACCTGCCAACAACAACAAGTGACCTGAAACAGTCAAGTAAATTGCCAGTAAACAGTGAGTGAAGGTGAAAGTGAAAAGAGAGTGAGCTATCTGGAGAAAAGGAGGGAGGAAAGGGAGTGAAAGAGGGAAAACAAGACAAGGGTTCCTCTATTGTGCAGCAGAGAAGCACAAAAGGGACGCTCGCTGGCCAAAGTAAAGGTTTGGGTAGTTGTGGTGGTGTAGAAGAGCACATTAAATTGAGGAGTTGGGGAGAGGAAGGGAATTAGGGACGCGAAAACGGTCAAGGGAAAACCATTATTGCGCGGACAGAGAGACACACGGTCAGCCACTTCAAATTCTCCTCCTGTTTATCTCCCCACCGAAATCAAAATAAAAAGACAGAGAGAGAGAGAGTCGTTGAATCTTTTGAAAAAAAACTGTGAAAAGTACAATAGACGCAGGCCTCATGACCCACAAGAAAATGGCAAATGGGTAGAGAGAGAGAGAGAGAGAGAGAGAGAGAGATGGGTGTAGGGGGTGAGGAAAGAGTAGGAAACTGGGTTGATGAGTGCTTGTGGATTCAAGGGATCAGAGCTAAACTCCAAACAAAATTTGGCATGACAAAAGCCTTTTTTTATTGATTCTCTCCTCCCTCTCTGCTATACAACATCCCAACCACAGCCTCCTTCTCCTCCTCCTCCTCTACTCCCATTCCCTCTCTCTCTCTCTCTATCTCTCTCTTATCTTCTGTTCAGGACCACTCTCATTCTGCTCTGTTTTCCTCCCCAAGTCTCTTTCTTTCCTTCTAAGCCTCTTTCACTCTCCATAGAGAGAGAGAGAGAGAGAGACCAGTGCCTCCTCTCTCTATCTCGTAACTATTTCCTTTGTGAAGACCACGCTCTTCTCTGCTTTTTTCATTTTCAAATTCTGTTCCCCTTCTGTCTTGAATCTTTCTAGTCCCCATTGACTTTGAGAGCGAGGGAGAGAGAGAGAGAGCCGTTTGTTTATGCCATGGACTCCCCACATGAGCTAACGAACTCCAAGTTCAGGAGGATATGCGTCTTCTGCGGCAGCAGCCCGGGGAAGAAGCCGAGCTATCAGATTGCTGCCACCCAACTGGGGAAGGAATTGGTACGGAATCTCTCCTTATTTCCTTTTTCCATTCCGTGCTTCTTCTTCGATTTATCGGAACTGAAAATTTTCCGGCGCTCTGCTCTGACATGAGACCTGACCCTGTTGGAAGGTGGAGAGAAGCATTGATCTGGTGTATGGTGGTGGCAGCATTGGCTTGATGGGCCTCGTCTCTCAAGCCGTCTATGATGGTGGCCGACACGTGTTAGGGTACTGCTCTCTCTCTCTCTTTCTCTCTCTCTAACACACACATTCATGCTCTCATTCCTTTGTTGTCTTCAATTTTTCCCATTCTACAGAGTGATTCCCAAGACCCTCATGCCTAGAGAGGTAAGCAGTTCTCATGATCACATTCCTCCTGTTTATTACCAAAATTCAGAATCCACAGACTGAAGAGTGCCTCTTTTCTTGGTCTCTGAAAGATCACCGGCGTGACGGTGGGAGAGGTGAGACCCGTCTCAAATATGCACCAGAGAAAGGCAGAAATGGCTCGCCAAGCCGACGCTTTCATCGCACTGCCCGGTACGTTGCCCTTTTCTTCCTTCGTAAATCCCAGCGGCCATTTTAAGTCCTGCAACTCTGAACTTCGATATCATAATCGCCGCCAACTAAACTTGCTTTTCCTTGGAATCTAAGATTCTAACTGTTCCGTTTCGTATGATTCCATTTACAATAAGAGAGGTTAAGAGTTCAACACTCGTGATGTGTCTGATTAAAAACAGAACACTTCTTAATCTCAACAAGTTATTGGAAATAGAAACTGCAAACCAGGAACAGGTTCCGAACAAATGAATTAAAAGAGACCAGTCTATATATATATATATAGTTGTTAATAAATAACCTTATGAACTATTAATTATTTTGTTTTTTCTTTAATTATGGTGTTCATCGTCAGCCTTCAGGAACTAAACCGAGGTTTTTCTCTTCTTTGAGTCTTCTAATTCAGGTGGCTACGGAACATTAGAAGAGCTGCTTGAAGTAATCACATGGGCTCAATTGGGCATCCACAATAAACCGGTAACTTTTGTATATCAGTAATTTTTGTTAATTAATTGGTGCTTATCCATTAATAAAGACCGTCTTATCTTGTTCATTATTTAAAAAAAAAACATTTTTTTCCTTTGTTTTAAATTTTTTTTCCCTTTCTTGTGGGGTGAAAGGTGGGCCTGTTGAACGTTGACGGATATTACAATTCGCTGCTCTCCTTCGTGGACAAGGCCGTGGATGAGGGCTTCATAACACCTGCTGCCCGTCACATAATTGTGTCTGCCCCAACCGCCCACGAACTAATCTGCAAGCTAGAGGTCTCTCTCTCTCTCTCTCTCTCTCTCTATATATATATATATATATATATATCAGTTATGTGCTGTCATGCATGAAAGAAACACTAATAGCTCTGTTCTTATGAAGCCATGTGCTTCAGTTACTTTTAAATGGATTTGATAAAGATTTATATATATATATATATATATAGAGAGAGAGAGAGAGAGAGAGAGAGAGAATATATATATATATATATATCTATATATATATATGTCAGTTATGTGCTGTCATGCATGAAAGAAACACTAATAGCTCTGTTCTTATGAAGCCATGTACTTTAGTTACTTTTAAATGGATTTGATAATGATTTTTAAGACATTAAGATGCTATTGGTACTTGCAGAGACTATTGTATATAGGCTTTTAATTGCTGCTGTAAGTTCGGTATGATGATAGTATTATTTAAACTTAGGTGTGCTTTTGTCACTAACTAAAACGTTCTCCTGGTCATATTGACCAATGCTAGCATATAAATGTGCTCAGTAATATTTATTTCCTACTGATAGGCACTTAAAGAATGCTTCTGGATTCATGTATACGAACACCATCTTGCAGTAATATATGGAGGCAAGATAGGCAATGATTAGTTGATGTCACTCTTTTGTTCCTCATCTAATATTGGCCAAGCTAAGAGTTTGCAAAAATCTTTTTCTTGTAAGAACCCATAGCTCATAAGCTACATTTGGTATATATTTGTTCCTGGTACAAATGATCTTAACAACATTTTGTTAAGCACACCAAGACGACTCAAAACTAAGTGCTTGACTAAGAAGAAAATTGGTTGTTTAGATCATAATTCATATACGTATGTGTATGTATATAGTATATAGTATAATTTGCTATATGTAGATTGATGAGCGTATTTTTGTAGGAATACGTGCCACGGCGTGATGAAGTCACGTCGAAGCTACAGTGGGAGATAGAGCAACTGGGATACTCCAACAAATCGGAGATTGCACACTGACCGTATTGCATGTGTAATGTTGCCAGATGATGATGATGACCGTATACCGTATATAAATGCATATGGAGGCCTCATGTTTATACTCATATGGACAAAGACGACGCAGGAGTTTTTCTTATCTGCGGGCCTTATGTACAGTACAACTATAATGATCTCCAAAAAAAAAAAAGTTCTCTTCCCCCTTTTTTTTTTGAAATGTGTAAAACTCAGACCCGGGAACTCCGGTCCTCTTTGTTTGTTGTATGCTGACTGTAATTGTAAAAAAAATAATACCACCTATTTGCATTTCCCTTTCTCTCGGTGAAATCTTTTCATCAGTAATTTTCTTTCCGTTGGTAAATACTCAACAAATCACGATCTACACCACAAAGATAGGTCTTTAGTTCGATTTTTGTGAGCACTATATTCATGTTTTTTAAGGTGATAGAGCGCGACATCCAAATTAAAGAGTGTACCGTTGTTATCGCTGACACCGACGCAGTTGAGGACCCCAAATACAAAAGAAAACAGGAGGACTTTCGAGCTTTTTTTAGACTGTGGAATTAATTCCTCTCGCTCACCCAAAACAAACAAAGATTTACGTAAAAATCTTTCGTATGAGGCGAGACGATAACTTCATAAAAAGCACCCCACTCTAAATTGGACACGTGGACGATGGTAAGATCACAGAAAGGTGAGATGGACGGCTGGGAAAGAGAGTGGGCGAGTTCAGATCCCTAGGGAGAGGCCGCGCTCGATAACGAGGACGTGGCTGAGAGGACGACACGTAAGGACAGATCGGGTCCGTTTTGAAGGGTCCGTATAGCAAACCTCCGGATAAGACATGAAAGGCTCAGTGGCCTATTTCTTTTCTTCGTACAGAAAAGATAAAAAGGATGCCCTTCGTGGAAATCTGCGCCCTCAAACGGGTCGGATCCTTCCGTTACCCGTATCGTGTGAGCGAAAGGAGCTGATCGACTTAACATGTAAGAAATGATTAGGGCGAATAGATTACAACATATATATACATTTTTCTGTATGAATAGGTCAAAAGTTTATCAGTTAATTGCAAGTGAAACCATATTTAATTTGAATATCATAAGAATATGGTGGAATCATCCCTCTTCACACGGTCTCCACTTTGATATATCATTCAACTCGAATGTCATGCATATGTCATTATTTGCAATCCAGAAGAATAGCATCCATGAAAATCAAACTGAAGACGCGTAGTCAATAGCCAGCTATATTATGCCGCTTGAAGCCAAACATTGTAAGAATATGGGAGTAGGTAAGAGTCAAATCAGCTAAATATATAAGAAGATTGGATCCAAGCAGGGCTGAGTGGTAAAAGAAAAACAAAGCTTGGGAAGATGCACTCAGGTAAGAAACAAATTATTAAACAAAAAGGAAGTATAAAGTTAATCCTGTTTTTCTTACATTACTAAAACTTAAGCATGTTTTCTTGAAAAGTTCAAAAGAAAAAATGAAATTTTTGATTGTTAATGGATCAGAACCAAATCAGATTCCAGAAGGATACGATTTAGAAGAACAGCAAGTCTTAACTGATATGCCTCTTCGAGTGTATGCTAGAAAGCAGACATGAGTTTGGATCCGAAAATTTTAGAGAAAGGGATTCTTCTTGAGGGTCTCCAAGTCGATAAACGCTTCTCACCTGGTGATGATGATGATATAATCAAAGGCCCAGGGTTCGAAATCTGGTAGATCCAGAAAGAACAAAGAAGAGGATCTCTAAATCATGAGATTCAAGCCGCAGTTGATGGGAATTATGTAGTTCCTGGAATAGGATCTTGCTATTGAAAGAACAAAGAACATGATCTCTAAGTCATGATATTCAAGCCCCAGTTGATGGGAACTATGTAGTTCCTGGAATAGGATCTTGCTATTGAAAGAACAAAGAACATGATCTCTAAGTCATGATATTCAAGCCTCAGCTGAACGGAATTATGTAGTTCCTGAAATAGGATCATGCTATTTCGTGATTTACCTGGTCTAGAGAAGTAGGGGCATATAGAGACTGGCCTTGTCAATGAATTGCATTGCATGCAATTATTGACGTTGACTGAGAACAATAACATCAGTCAATACATGTCATGTCTCGTTCCATGCCATGACATAGTAAATAATTTCGTGCAGGAGGGAGTTGTTAGGTTGTCATGCATTTTTCTCTCTTTTAACTCACTCCTCTCCCTTTCTATCCGCCTTCTCATTGAACAGTGAGCTATGAATAAAAGGGAACGTGGAAGACAAAGAAAAAGAGAGAGAGAAAGAGAGAATAATCGTGACAACTGATAATCACTATTTAAAGCAACTCAAACAACTGGAAGATATAAAGAAATTTGTTTAGTTAGTCCCAATACACACACACACACAAACAGGTTTATACATTCGTAGAAGAAAATGATTGAATTTACATGTAAACTTGTCTATTAGACATCTGCATTCTCTTTCTCTTTGAAGAGGTACGATAAAATTGGAACATCACATTTACAGGATCTTTGCGTAGTATAACCTTGTAGAACAGAATCTTAATATTGATTTATTAGAAACAACAAATTGATCATTTTCAAACCTATATGTACCTTGAGCAACCAAAAAGATTAGTAGCACTTAAAATATCAACCCAGATTTGCTTTTGGCATTTATTCAAACCAAAATTACAACAAACAAGAACAAATAAACACTTTAGTATGTCAAAAATTAAGTCGCATGCATGTTGAAGCCTTAAAATGTTGGGTGACTGGAACCACCTAAGATACAGAGTAGCCGGGAAGGCAGAAACTACGACTGGTCATATATAAAGAGAAAGACATGTCAACCTCTATTTTCTCAGATTGAGTTGAATCACAGGATCATACATACCCTGATGATCTTCCTAGACAAACACAAAAATCCGTTCTCCTGATAAGTGTAATCAGATTCAGGGAGGGACCAAGGAGTCCAAAAGTAACGGACATCAAGCAGAAACTTATTTTATATGGAGCGAACTTTTTTTATGGCTAGATTCAGTCCTCAGCTCCTCAGCACGTACCGATGCGACATAATAAAACAGCGAGCCTTTTTTTCTCACACACACACACACACAGAATAGTGGGGCAAGCATCACATGCTTCAAAATTGTGACTTTGCCTGATCTCACTTTTTAAGTGGAGAGCCATCCACTTGTAGGGTGGTCTCTCTATCCATTTATGATGCACAAGAGAGGCCCCTCAAAAGGTACATCAACAGTTGGGGGATCTAGAAACATTTATTCCTTAACTACATCAGTCAACGAGTTAGGGCCACATTCAATGTTGACTACAAAATAAGGCAATTGCACGCCAGACTACAAATGTTCAGGGCAAGGGATAAAGCAAGCAAACTCTAAGTCTCACAAGAAGCTGGCGTCCATATTTCCATTCGTAGAAGCATCAACAACCAAATTATACCCAAAAAAGCAGAACACTGTTATTGTATTTCCCTTCGGATGTTCATAAGATCAAAATGGTAAACCAGCAGAGATGAAATTAGAAATTAAGTGTTAACTCTCTCAGTAACCAGGATAAAGAAGAACGGATTGTTACACACAGATTCAGATAAAGACAGCAGACTGAATATTAATTAATACGATATCAAGCTGGTGCTCAAAAGGTCCTGTTTCGGTCACAAAATCATGAGGTTAATTCCACCACAATCAAGCTAGTATGGTAACAGAAGTAGCACCATTCTCACAAGAGCCCAAGATATCCTCTCCTTCAAGTCTGCAACTCACAACATCCATTTTCCATTGAACATCCGGATACTAACAGGAGCCACACTTCTGTTTCACTGAAAGCTGGTGAAAGCTAGACAGATCACCAGGCTGCAAACTTTCATAGAGAAGCTCTAACCAGTAACCTCCCACAGAGAGGAATACCCCCTTGCCATTTCCCCAATAACGAAAAAATCCACTAAATTTTGCTATACATGTTAAAGAAGCTATATCTAAAGAACTTCTTTGTTAACAATGGGCATTTACCAATGACGACACGGGAAGAGGCCTTTTTGTAGTGAAACAATGTGTTCATTGTATCATTTACCAAGAATAGGTAGTGATTGTAGGTGAACTTCAACAACCTTCAACATGTAACATGTGTTCGACATGAAGAGAGAGTATGTAACTCATACACTACAGCTTTAGAGGATACAGCAGATGATGGAATCACAATGGCTTGGTGGCCATGATCTTACACTGTTCATTCATGGCAACCAACTGAGCCTCTTTCAAATCCAAAAGAGCAGTTAGCCGATCTTTGTCTGCTTCTAGACCTCGGATTTGACTATCCTTTTCAATGATCATTCTCTCCAAATGTGCAGCACTGGCAATTAATCTGTTGGACAGCCGAAAATCCATTGAAAATGCTGGTATATATACAGATAAACAACAAATAAAAGAGAAAGCAGCATACTATATTCAAAGAACATCAAGGCCCAGTCTGTTAACTCCATTCTTGGCCCTTGATCAACAGACTTCCCACATATCATGGTATATTTTGTAGGAAATTGGACCAAATGTTTCATAGTGGAAATAAAACATGTCTTGGCAACTACCTTCTACTCTACCCGATGCAACTCATTCATGTAAATAACTTATAAACAACCAGGCAAGTGAGTAACCAAGAGATTGAAACAAAGGTTACTAGACTCATAATCAGACATCAGATCAAGCAAGCACAATCCGCCAACAAATAGATGTCATTCATCATACTGTAAAAACTAAAACTTCACCGTTTATCCTATAATGAACACAGTGAATTATAAATTCAAAGTCAGAATGAGAACATGATCTGAAGATTTTTGTGGGACCATAGACTTTCCTTTTTTAAAACCAAAAGACCATCTAGAAAAGAAAAAGCCTAGAAACATACCGTTCAAAAAGTTTCTCCATTGTTTGGAATTGTTTCTCTGATGATATAAGTGTCTGTCTTACACTAACAAGACCACTGATACTTGATCTAAGAGACTCCACATCCTGCCTAACTCGAAAAAGCTCTTGCTCATTCTCTGCAGCTCGTTGCCTTTGCCTGGAGGTCTCTTCTGCCATATCTTCTATCTTCTGGCGCATTTCCTTCAACATTTCATCAGTACCTGATGCCAACTTTTCCATCTCCTCCACTCTAGCTGACATCTTTTCAACTTGGAGTGTCTTTTTCCTGATCTCTTCTTGGCCTAAATTTACCTTTTCCTTCTCAGTAGCTGTTTCTGTTTCAGCAATAATAACCCTCTTAACAAGAGCCTCCATCACATCTGTAACTAATAATACTGACTTGATTATGTCACCAATGTATGCACCATCGTATTCATCAAAAAGCCCTTGATTTTTCCTGGGCTGTGGTTTCTTCTCCTCATCCAAGCTTTCAAAAAGAGAAAGATCAACAACCTTTGACCAATCTGCCAACGGTGCTCCATGTTTGTCAACAAATCCTACTCCTTCTTGATGTCTTATCCCACATGAAGTATGTGCAAGGTGAGGTACAGCCATAATTTTAGCCTTGGACTTCAAGTATGTCATCCATGTAGCAGCAGCCTTGACCCTTCGCCACAGAACTTCCATTTCCCTTTTCTCCCTTTTCTCAGTGTCAGCAACAAACTCCTTAATCTCATTTAGTTTTGCTTCCAACATCTCCTCTTGCTGTCGGCGTCGCTCCAGCTCATGGACCCACATGATTCTCATTTGGCTGAGCTGAGACTTTAAAGCTGACACATCTCCTTCATCATCCATTTCAAGTTCCTAGATCTCTCCACCTGTAACTTAAATTTTGTATGCATACTTGAGATGGCAGTTGGGATCAATAATGCATGAAGAGCAAAACTTATATAGTTCAAGATTTTGAAATAATTGAGCATCAAGGCAAAATACAGCACCAAGAGAATAACAATGGTAACAATAGTTTGCTACTAAGAATGATTGTTAGCCATAGAGCAACCAAAGCAACTTTCAAGGGCTATTAGTCAATTATCCATTCATCTAACTGTATCAAGTTATACAACCATAATGCGTTTGAAATCACTTTGATTTATATGATTATCTTTAAAAAAATTCTATTTGCTTATTCTAGAGTTCCTTTTCATGCATTGTGATATTAATTGCTTGCTGCTTTCTGTATATTGTAAGGTATAAATAAGGACTGCAAGAAAGATGTTATCAAGTCTATGCTTGGATTGTTCCAATTTAGGCATTATGCTGCCAATCAAGGGCATCAAATGCACCAAAAAAATGTTTTTGAGGTCACTAGAGGCCATGCTTCTTAAGATGATGTCACTATAGTCCTTCAGTTTTTAGCAAGATTTGTTGATGACAGGTAGAAGTGGATTTAATGTTGGTATATAGATCTGAACTTTCATCTTCTCATGCAGACAAACTGCATACAGTGTTGAACGCTATTCTTCCCATGCAAAGAAAAGCAGACTTCTCTCGCTGCTATACGTTGATAATAGGTTAAAATAGGAGGTCATGTCACAATCACTCCATATGTGGACGTTGCACCCATGTTGCACATGGATGAGGAGACTGGTGCATCTTTGCACACGATCAAAGAAGTGTTGGATTGGATGCAATCAATGCATCCGTGCTATTTTAGTCGAAATTCAGATTTGATCAAGCTTGATCAAGTCTAATATTGTCCAGAAAGTGAAAACATATTTCTTTCCGAGGCCATTTTGGTAACCCCCGCTACTTTATAAATGTAACTTTTTATCTTACTTGTTGAAACTTTAATAGTAAAACATTCTTCAACATATAACTTGTTTGCTGTTTCAATCCATTGTCTAAAAATGTGTTTGTTGCGAGATGTGAACAAATGCAGGGTTCCTAATTATGCTACTTATTAATGATTACTAAAAGCAAAATAATAATTTTACACTTTATTAGCATATTGACTATTGTTCACAATTACTCCTATAGTCTTACTTCATCATCTACACACACACATGCATATATATAGCCATGTTGCTCTATCTCTGAAACTACTTCCTACCTGGGTTTGCATGATTTCATCTATATCCACTCCCATCGGGGTGAATGTGAAGATAAATTTAATGTCAAGGGTTCCCTGAGCAAGCTTCCTACAATGCAAGATTTGGGTTCTTCAAACATTTTTTTGGAAAATAACTTGCATCCTCTAAAAAGAGGCTACGTCAACATAAAATGTGATGTATAATTAGACAAAAGTGGAGAATTTAGTTGGACTGACGTTGTATGAAAGATGAGAACTTGGTATTTTTGTCCCCATCCTTGTACAAATAAAAGGTATGTTGACAAAATCAGTGTCATTCATGGGTTTAAGTTTGTATTACCATAACTATGCATGCTTATTCTTTGCACATGTAGAATCTCAAAATTGGTGCAATACTAGCATAAATTAACGTGGTATCTTACACTTATATCACATGGCCTGTAAAGAGATCATTCAGTTTATGTTCTGCATACAACATCCAGAAGTGTTTTCCAATGTACTGGAGTCAGTTAGCCCTTTTAGTCACACTTAGGAAGCCCAAGCACTCCACCATATCAATGTCATGCCACAAACTAAAAATTAAAAAATGTGCCGTGGCAAGCCGGCAACTGGATTCTGGCATAGCCATTGTATTTCCTTTCTAACAAAAGAAAAAGGTTACACCCCAAAGGGCCCAAACCTCCTCTTTCCCTCCCCCCAACCATCCCTCGTTCCTCCTTATTTTCTCTTCTTCCTCTTCTTCTTACAAGTTAAAACATGCAACGCAGGGAAGGATGCACTACTTCCATTCATGGAAAGCAGAAGGCAGATAAAAGATAGACAGGAAGAAGAAAAAGGTGTCCAATTCTTCCTACGCCTTACTCGGGCAAACATATTCATCCCACCTTGACATAACAACCAGAACACTCATTCTCCAATAAACGCCTCTACTCTTACCATCCATATCCAAAACGTTTTCTAACATACAAATTAGTGATACCCAATTCCGGGTGAACATCCCCCAAAGCCTACATTCATCTCGCGCTTGTGCTTTCCGATGAAAGTCTAGACAAAAATGGGTTCTTAAAATCTCTCCTCACGCCTTGGCCAGAAATGTCCTAAAAAAATTTGTTCCTCAGTTTAATCAAAGTTAGGAAGCTGGGAGGAAAACATAAAAATGGCAAACTCAATAATCAATCATCTCAAATCAATAGAAAAGGAAAGGGGAAAAAACGATTGGTCATAGAACTTGCGCAGGAAACAAAGAGGGGTGTGCATCCGAATTTATATGAACATAAATCGCAAAGTTCTATCATTATTCCGCTGAAAACGCTGCTTTTCGATGCCAAAAAATTGCAAAATGATGACAAAGAAGAACGTGAACATAATCACATCGAATCAAACTTAGCCCTTACTCGAGCAACGCTGATTACCTGATCGGCAGGATTGGTGAAAGAAGTGGGGATTCGATTCCGTCAGAGTGCTACTTTCCACCAGATTGCCCGTCAAAAAGATAACCAAATCAATGTAAGACGATCATTAACAAAAATCAAAAAAAATCAAAAGAATACAAAAAATTAGGGGGAATAACCGTTTGCAGAGTACCAAAAAGAAGAAAAACTGGAAAGGAAGAAACCGAAAGAAACACGTAGCACCTCCTATGAGGAATGGACTCCAGCGCCCTTCATCGTTTCTCCGATCTTTTCCCCTTTCCGATGAATTATTTGATTATTTTTTCTCCTTTCTTTTCTTCTTTCTTCTCCTTTCGGCCTTTGGGACAAAGCAAAGCAGCGAGCACCGACGACCGGTTTTACGAGAGACGACTTTTTCAAACGAACCCAAAGTGGATCGGATATTTTCTTTTTAGTTCCTACAAGTTCAAGTTTAGTCCCTCACTGGCATTGGGTCGTGTTGGACCAAATAAAAGACCCTGGCCCAAGCGTTGCAAGGAGCCGACGAGCATGGTCATACTTGGGCCGGACTCCGGCTGCCCAAGATCACGGCCGGCGGGAATGATCCAAAAGCTTTCTGGAGTCCGGCACGATTGATTTATAAGTCTTTTGGCAACGAGAAAAGTTTGTTGCTATTTCATGAATTTGAATTTGTTATGCAAAGTGTTCAATGAACCTCACTTAATATATGGGACAAATCTATGAAACATTAATAATTGTTGTCAAACGGCTCTTAAGGGCAATGTTTAGTTGGACTTTGCTGCCAAATCACAGCAAAAAATAGCATGAGCATTTGCAGTTCTACCTGAAGTTTACTTCAATTCCCTCTTATATTAATAATATGAGCACACTTCATTTATACAATATATTTATTAGGGAGAACAAGTAGTAAGAGAGCGTTTAATAAGAACAACAATATATTATTAGAAGGCATGTTCTTCAAATGCATGGTTCGTGAATAATATGTTATTGTTGTGAAAAACATGAAGTGATTATGAAAAACTTACTTGCATTCAACACTTGAACACGCGATATAAATGTATCATGTCTAGTGAGTACATAGTTTTCTCCCTTCCGACGACTCAGTGGTCTCATCCAACAACTTTAAATTCCATCGAATCCATTATTTTAATGCCTACAAAAATGTCTATCTATGTTAAAATTAAAATGAGAGCCAAATTTTTATGGGACGAAGCAACAACCAGAGCTATTGCCTGATAAACACCATCAAACTTTCAATAGATTGTCAACGAAACGACGCTTGCATGTTTTGTTGTATGACAAAAAAATGTTAAAATTGGAATTTTGTAATTTAACTGCTCGTGTGTAATTTAGAAGGTCAATTGAAAGAAATTCAAACTTAATGCGTTAACTCCGAAGTGTGTAAAATTTTAATTGTCAATTACCAGCAGCGGCATTAGATTTTTCATATTTTTCAAATGACCTGCACGAAACTAGACTCAAATGACTGTCAATGATTTCCTCAGTCGAATTTGAAACTCGATCCCAAGAATGCCACTAAACGATGCCGTTGCCTCCACGGGGTTTGCACTCTGCAAAATTGATGAGGACAAGTTTCTAGACGTCTAGAAGGATGAACATTGACTCATACTGCTAGGCTTATTCCCACAGATTGGACCCAATAAAGTGAATATAAATTCAAATTTTGGAGGCTGATGATACTTGTAAAATGGTTGGAAAAGAAACACAATTTTGTAAACAAAAATTATGCTCCAGCGTATGGAACTGGGGAGTATTGATCAAAATCCCAAGAAACCATGAAATTCAAATAATACAACCAGAATTCAAATTTCTTGAAGAATTAAAGGTCAATGCTTGAGGGGAGAAACAAAAAAATCGCATTTGAAATTGATCTAATGTTGCGTCATAGAGAAAAGAACCCATAAAAAATTCAGATTTATCTTGATTTTGAGTGAGAAAAGATCCAAATATTTAACTTCCCAAATCAAGGCACAATAATATAAAAGAAAGAGTACGTCTAAGGTTGTGCACAAAATCGAGATAGCTTCGGCCGATTTTTACCATTCTCGAGAGAAGGCAGAGCCCCGTCTTTCGATCGTGGGAAATACCAGCCATTTGCTTGAACTAGGCAAGAAAAACTTGGGCAATTTTCACAAGATTAAATATTACAACAGACAACAATAACAACAGCAATAAGAATCACATATACAAAAGACAACGCATTGGTAATGTTAGGAGAATGATTTGACCACTGAAGAAGTGGTGACCAGACCAGAAAGCAGGGCAACAACCACAGCACTGTTGTATGTGGTGGGCTCGTTCTGCATCGAGTTGTTCCTGTAATCTATGAAGCTATCATTCTTAAACGGACCGCCAACTAATGCACCAGAAGCTATGTTTGGGTTCGAGCCCTTTGACTCCAGCCATTGAAAGCCCTTGCAGCCTGTATTTGCATCCACAGGAATTGAAGCGCCTCGATGGTGCACCTGAACTGGGTACTTGTCGCCATAACCCACCAAGTAACTCAGCTTCATTGGATTGTCACCCAACACATAATCGGCCTGGTCCGGTTACAGAAGAACAAATCAAACACAAAGAGAATGGAAAAGAACATAAATGAAATAAAGTAGGGACTCTTCAATAGGAAAAGAAGTTCGATGGAAGTAAAGAAATTTTACTCCTAAAAGATGTTCTGCAACTTGTTACCTGGGAAACGGCAAAGTTCCGAAGGTCAGTAGGTGAGAATTCCTTGTCGTTGCAATACATGCTTGGTGTCCCTGATGTGAGCATGTAATCACTGTAAAGTACAGCAAGAAATGCAGAGGCCACTGGATGTTGCAATGCATTCCACTCCGAAATCCAAACAAGACCCCCTGCAGTAGGAGACAAAATGGGTTTTGCTTATTGCTTCAACTTCAAACAGCGGTATAGAGAGCCCTCTGTCTTCCCAAAATACAGCAAAGAAACACCAAGTTCAAGTATCCTTAATAAAAAGTTGACCAGTCGCTGCATCAGCGAGAAAGATCAACGTGGATGAGAATCCTCTTCAGAAAACAACTAAATCTGCAGTTGCCATCTTCCTCACATCAAATTCTAGACCCCTTAACTAAAATTTGATCAAAACAATGGAGCAATTTCCAGTAACTATCGTTTATTACCATCAGTTCTATCAGTTGTGGCAGTAGGTGAATCTGGAAGAAGACCACACATAACAGCCTCTGCTGTTTTCTTGTAATTTTGGAGGCCCGACTTCTCCCCGTCTGATGCCTTATCTGAGCTAAAGAATGCAATTCGGGATAAAAGAACCTGCACAAAAAAAATATATATATATATTGAAATGAAATAACCTACTTTTTATGCAGCCACAGTGAATGCGTGAGTGAGATCTTCAATAGGACAAAAAAAAATCTATCAGGCCTTCACTAATTGAAGTTAATGCCATCTTAACATAATTAATGACCACAGGACAGCAAAAGACAAAGATATCTTGAAGAAAATCAGCTAGAAAACAACATCAATGGAGGGTGTAGCCATTGGTAAAGCCTCCATCAAAACTTAGTCGCCAATAAGCCCATCGCTTGTGGTGGGGAAAATTTGACAAATGTAATCATGAAAAAGACAACCCTGAGTTACTGCAAAAACGAGGGCAAAGAAGATGATATAGAAGAGAAAGGCCAAGTCTTACTTGCATTTGAAACATTACCTGTGTTCCGGCAAGTTTATTATCCCAGCTAAACCAGCTTGGGTCTCCCCACTGTGCAAATGATTGACCGTTCTTTATAGTAGCATAACTCAAATATGTCTGATCTTGAGTTGCATGATAGAGCCAAGCAGCAGCCCATAGTAGTTCATCTTCGTACCCAGTAGAATTGTAGAATTGCTGGACTTTGGGAATGCTAATACTATAGGAAGCTCTATAACTATCAGCAAAAGTAAATAACTTCTTTGCATGTTGGAGAAGCAAATCTGAATATGTAGGATCAGTTGTTTTGAAGACCAACGAAGCAGATGCCAAGGCAGCAGCTGTCTCTGCTGCAACTTCTGTGCCAGGGGAAGATGTGTTCACCTGTGTGAGAGGCCTTTCTTCTGTCATATCTTCAGGCCTTTCCCAACAGGCATGGTCCGTTTTTGCATCTCCAACCTATCAACAGGAGCAACAACTTCATTTACTAACAGACTATGCCTTGAAAAGAACTTCAGTGAGAAAAGCCAAAACCAAAGTAGAAAGAAGTTCTTCAGGTGTGCATCTGATACTCCTGATTGGATCTCAAAACAGTCATGAGACGACTATTATCCTGCATCTAAATGCAGAAACTACAGCTTCAAGGGCAGCCAAGTGACAGTTTATAGATAAAAATCAAACAACATCAAATTCCAAAATCACACCATACCAGGAGAATGAATCAGCATATACAAACATCAACTAGATGCCAAGTACAAACAAAATTCCAGCCCCTTAGTTAACCTTCAACTTGCCACAAGAACTGAACAATATGGACATACTACTTCAAGGCTTTAAGCTTTTATGTCACTACATACAGGAACAAAGAAAAGCTGCTGTAAGAAGAAAATGCTGTAACAAACATGAAAATAGTCATCTAAAGTAAGAAATTAGGATACAAGTTGAACAGATTCATTGGGTTCCATTCAACAGGATGCCAAGGCTGCAAGTTGAATAGCTTGATCAGGCATGGTACAAGAGGAAGTTGGATGGAAGCTTGCCACAATGTCCAGGTATTGATGTTTGACACATACAAGTGCAAATGGTCAAAATAAAGTCATGACTACACATTATCTAATTAATTGGGTCAATAATGATAGAGAACTCTTTCCAAAAAGCACCAACTGTCCAGTAAGAATCCAATTCAAGTTCCCATTAGCAAATTGTATGCGAACATTTGTTGACCTTTTGTCCCAATATACTTAACAGATGAAGAAGGATTGTTGTATCCAAAGAAAAAAAATGTCCTTTTTGATCAAATGTCCAATCCAAGTTCATCCTGATTCTTTTCATCGTTGACGACCTACATCAGTTATCAAGGCAGCCAGAAAAGATGCTCATGATGGATAGCATTGCATGCGACACACTGAACCAATGCAATATAATTTGTGGCAGAATAAAGAAAATAAAGATTATTTAACAGCAAGACGGTTCATGAAACATCAGAAAGTGGCATATTGTTATGAATTGAAAATCCTTTTCAATCAGAAGTCCATCCTAGTTTCCATTTACTGGATCAACCGACTGTATGAATCAGGGAGCAAACTAAATTTGTGAGATTAGATGCCATTATTCCATTTCCTTGATGGATGCCCGAGAGCTATGTCAAGATTCATTAGATCTGAATCTTTATTTTGGGTACTCATTGTGTTACACACACGGTTCTTTGGTTAGGGAGTAGTCCTGAATAGTGCAATTGGACATTAACTTTTGCTTCATTGGCAGCCCCTGGACTATAGAGTATACACCTTTATTCACATCAGTATGATATGACCACAATTCTTCACATGAAAGTTAAGAGTTAAAAACTGGGCCATAGCAATTTGATCCACCCATATCCAGGGGAGGAGCCGAAGGGGGGCTGGCAGGGGCCATGGCACCCCTTCAGACTTTTGAAAAAAAAAAGAAATTTTACATGTAATTTAAAAAAAAAAATCATTTAGCCTATAAAAAAAGATTTGTATTTTGGCCCCTGTCTAAATTATGAAACTATAGTTCAGCTCCCTTAATAGAAAATTCCTAGCTCTGTCCCTGCCCATATCCTAAGTTGAGCACAAACAAGCCTTGTTGTATCGCAGGTTCTCAACATTGTTAAATCATGAACCAGAGAAGAACAGTAAATCCAGCTATATGACAACAAGAAGGCAGCTCAAGATCCACATCCATATCTAGTATTATGTAAAGCCAGTTCAGGATAAATATTTATGCAGTAACCTGAATGTACAAGACATTATCCTTTGGATGTGCATTGACGAGATAATCAGTTATCCACTTTAGTGCATCTTGAGCAGGGGCAAGCTGCTTTGCAGCATTCATCTGATCTCCATATTCTAGAATTGCCCATGAAAGCACAGTAGCAGTAAAAGCCATGGGAAGCCCAAACTTAACATGATCTCCAGCATCATACAATCCCTTTGACAGATCCAACCCTGCTTCTTGTCCATCCTTCAATGCAGAATCACCTCGCCAAGTAATTGTGTTTCCCTGCAGCTTTCCAGCTGCAAAAATAAAAATACTACCGCTTAACTTACAGACCAAACATAGCCATGTATAAATTAAAATCATCTGATCATCCAATGAGATATGAAGAGGGAAAAAACATAATTGATATGCCTACTTGCAGTACTAGGGCAGCATGAAAGCCAATTCCATTATTACAGTTGCTATCGGCAGGTACAAAGTACAAACAGAAGTAAACTACAAATTTTGAATGATGTGGACTGCATATGCAACCGTAATATAGAGCAAGTACTAACTATCCTGGTGGTGTGTCCATCTATAGCGAAAGGGACACACCATTTAGTTTTTTTTTTTCTCCATACAATATATACACGGAAATTAATCCCGGACTTCTCATGATCCTAACAACCACCTCACTTCTTAGCCTCTCTGTCTCATCTCTTTCTCTCTCTTGCTCCTCTATGAGATCGCATTTAATGATGAGAGGAGAGAGAGAGAGAGAGAGAGACATAGACTAAGTCAGGCTAGCTAGTACTGTGGTAGTCAGATCATGTATGTGTGTGCCCTATATATATATATATATATATATACAGAGAGAGAGGGAAGAAAAAGGCGCTTGTACGAAACTGAATAAAACCAAAGAAAGTAATTAAAAAAATGAAGTACAATATGAAGTATGATCCGCACATTAAAGAAATAAAACATTAGCTATAAATATTAAGTTGAGGGAGAATCTTTCATAATTTAAGACTCTCGCTAAAGTGGAAAAAGTTCCTTCTACGGATCTAACGCTATAAGTACAACATAACTTTTAGAAGGCGCATTTGCTACTTCGTCGCAAATCTGAAGACTATAATATGTCTGGTTTCGTTACAAATTTCAACGCAACTTTAGAAACCTTTCAAAATAGAAAGGAGAAAAAGAAATCCAAAAAGACAAATATAACGATTATGTCAAAGAGGAAGCGCAGTAATTCCACAGATACAAATGAATGCTTCTGCAAGACGCAAAGACCAGAAAAGTCCGTCCATATTTTGAAGAAAAAGGCGCAGCAGGCACAATATCCGTTCTCTGTTTGGGCTTCAAGCAATAAATAAAACGCAAGCTTGAGAGAAGCAAAAGAGGAAATCCAAGTGAAGTAAGGACCCTTACAAATGCGTCCCAATGTCAACCACTTTTAACCAAAATATGGCAAAAGTATCTACGTTTGTAACGAGAGAGATTTAAAGAGCAAAAGATACTCTAGCGGTAGACGGATCTGCACAGAGAGCAGCAGAAGAAAATCTCCGCTCAAGGGAGAGATTCTGTGAAATGGCGTAATGCTAACCAAATCATGGCCCAAAAACTAAAGAAAAAGATAAAGTAAACACATTTATCTCGAAATTCTTGACTTGGAAAATGCAAAGCCAAAAAATAAAGCAAAATTAGGTAAAGTCGCCTCGAACGAAGGAAAATAAGATAAGCTTCACGGATCCAGGCGAGCATTCCGAATTCCGAAATGCACGAAAGCCGACCAAACCACGGTCGAAACCATCCACATTTCGACCAAACATGAAAAAGAAAAGGAAATAAAAGAGTTGCGAAGCACATTACGCTACATTTTTGGACGTCGAAGAACTGGAGCGCGACCCTGAGGGCCTCCCCGTACTTCTCCGAGACGGCGCCGGGCGGGCCGGGAACGGGAAGCGCGCCCGATCTGGACTTTTTCCGAGAGTGACCGATGGTGAAGACGGCGGCGGCGACGACAAGCGCGGCGATCGCAAGGACGATGAGCCACCAGAGGCAGCCCTTCGACGACTTGGCTCCCATGGAAAAGAAAGGCTCCGGTCGCCCGGAGAGACAATGGCAGGAAGGTCGAACTTCGACGGGAAGAAGGAGACGACGGAAAGCGCGGCGTCCGTATGATTCGAAGGGCTCGATCGACCGTCCGTACGGCGCGGGAGGGAGAGCGCGAAACCACCACCGTCCCCCGCCAGCAACCCACCGGCACTCAGAGAAAGTATGAAAATTCGGCCCAAATAATTACATAAATAACTGGATTCCGTCATTTATGAAATTACTGAAGTACCCCTAACGCCTATGTCTTTTGACATATGAGTGTCGGTGATACTCTCCTCACATTGCTCGCCGGTTAATAATAGGAGAAATATTTCGCTTTACGTGCTTTCTTTTGGCCATAATTACAAAAAAAACCATTTACATCTCCGGTTTTCCTGATAGTGATCTGATTTCTGTGGCGTTTGGCAACAAAAGTAACGACAGTAAGCTGCTGCCGACACTAAAATATGCCGCAATAAATGCACCCTTTGTATATATATATATATATATATATATATATATAGAGAGAGAGAGAGAGAGAGAGAGAGAGAGAATGGTTGTTTGATTATCTTATCGCTCAAATCTGAGGTGACGTGAGATCTTAAATCTCAATATTTTAGCTTATAATGACCTCTTAACAAATGTTTTTTAGATAGTGTTTGTCTTGAATATACATAAATTACAACATAAACTTGTTATTGTTGGACCCTCCATTCGTGTGTTTCATTAACACTGTAAATCTATAAATTGAAGGGATGCTGAATATTTAAACTTTTTGGTTCTCGGATCTAGATTTTGCTAAAACCATGAATTTAACATCTAAGAAGTGGAACGCCCTCACAACTAGACCTGTCGGTTTGGTGGGAGAAATTTATAGCGTCCGCAACTTGTCAAGTGTCTCCCTCTATAGCAACTAGCAAGTGCTCCTTGAACTATGAGACATTCAAAATATTTTTTTTTCCTTTCTATTTTGGTCATCCCGAAACCAAACTCGGACCAAGAATCGGAGGTACTTTTGTTGTTCAATTTGTTATTATTTCATGAATTACTTTGAAAAAAGTGCATGAACTTGTAATATAACAAATTCGTATACAATAGCAATTAGTTTTTGTTACCAAACAACCTTTAAAATCGCAATGAGTTATTAATTTTGCACTAATTATTGCATTTCAATGGCGTTTGATGGTTTGAAATTTGAAACAATAACGAAAATTTCATAATCATAATTCTTCATCGAATTTCATACAAGATAATTCGTTTGTTTAATGATTTTAATGTATTAAAAAAATGAGCATTTTGATTATAAAATTTCATTATCTGAGTTCTATAACTAATAGATATTAATACAAGATGAATTAGAAACAACAACGTCCGTATTCATACGCTGAACCTAACTAGCCAAGCCCTTTTTACTCATTGGATACTAAAATCTAACTAGCGAATTGACGTTTGACAAGCAAATTTCAGTCGGTTGGATTTGATTGAAAGATGAAGTGTCGATTCACTCTTACATTTGCATCTAATTTCGTGTAAAGAGCTTACTTGACTAATAATTCATCGACTTTAACTCAATAATTCATCGACTTTTGGAAATCGATTATATATATATATATATATATGTTTCTCATCAAAATTTAGTATATGATAGTTTAATAACAACCACCTTCCTTATAAATATATAACGAGTTTTAGAACATGAATGATATAAGATAATCATAAACAAACACTTAACTAATTGTTGTCTTTATGATACGATAATTTATTTTTTAGTTGGCAATAAGCAGTCTTTTTCAAAAAAAGACCCGATAAAAAATGTTAAAAATAATGAAAAAACCCATATTTTTCCATTTTTTTTACAAAACTCATAGATGAATTTTTCATATTTTTTCGTGCTTTTATCGCATTATTTTTACGTTATTTTTGCTTTGAAGTTTAAACTCAAGTTAAATTATTTATCTTCGTTCTATCATTACTAAAACATCATTTTTTTATTTTGCCAAGTTATTTTTATGTTTTCTTGTTAGTCATTCATTTATTTTACTTTTTCCTGATTTTTAGGATTTTTTTATTGAAAATTGCAAAAGATTTTCTGAGATTTTCCCAAGATATTTTTTGCCACAAAATACTAAAAAAAAACTTCGCCGTTTGAAACCTGTTAATGGTATTAGTGTTAATGGTATTTGTAACTAGGGTTACGTTTAAAATATGATATTCATCTCACAATTTTCGTTTACGTTATATATATATTGTATTTATAATGTTGTTTTGTTGGTTATTGTTAAATTTATATTTCCTTGTATAGATTATAAAGATTCAAACAAACAAAAATTGCCATAAGAAAGTAGGTGGTTTATTGGAATTATTACAAACATAGGAATCATGAGTTGATTCCCTCCTTCTTTCTTCCCTCCAAAACCCTACGTCTATGTCTCTTCTTCAGAGCCATCCAGGAACCCTGCCGATGCTGATCCGGCGATCTACCCGATTCCACTTCCCTCTCAGGACCGTTCGACTATGCCAGACGGGTCGTTCAGACGACATTCCGATGGATTCCCGGGACGTCAGCCCGGTGGTCCACCAGATTGCTGGGATCCTGCTATCGGAAGATCCTGGGGTTCCATTGGAGGACAGCCTGTCGGCCGCTGGCGTCGCCATCGATGCAGAAGTCGCCGAGACGGTGCTGAAGCGATGCTTGAAGGCCCCTGGTTCGGCGCTCCGCTTCTTCGATTGGGTCGGCCGCCGGCCGGGGTTTCGTCACACCGCTGAGACCTACAATTCGATGATCTACATAGCCGGAGAGGCGAGGGATTTCGATCTGGTGAAGGATTTGCTCGCGAGAATGGACGCTGAGTCGGTCAAGGCGGACGTCAAGACATGGACTACCGTCGTCTCTCACTATGGAAAGGCGGGGCTGCTAGGCGGGGCGCTGCTCTCATTCGAGAAGATGAGGAGATGCGGCGTCGAGGCCGACGAGGCGGCCTACTCTTCGTTGGTTCAGGCGCTTTGCGAGGGGAAGAAGATCGAGGTCGCGTTGGAGTTCTATCGGGAAATGGCCTTGAAGGGGATGAAGTTGGACGAGTATGTGTATGGATTGCTCATGACGGGGTTGGCGGGGTCAGGCGATGTGGGTTCTGTGCGTTTAATTGCAGAAGACATGGCGAAGGTCGCAGGAATGACCGAATGCGCCGTGAATTCTTCCATGCTGAAGAGTTTTTGCGTCTCCGGAAGGATGGAGGAGGCACTTGAACTGGTCTGGGAGATCAGAACGAAGAACGTGTGCATCGACAACCAGCAAGTTGAAATTCTGGTCGAGGGATTGTGTCGCGCCGGCAGAATTGATGATGCTCTGGAATTTGTTGGCGAGATGGAGAAGGAAAATGTTTCGGTGGGTACATCGGTGTATGAATTTCTCATTGATGGTTATTCGAAAAGGGGAAACATTTTGAAAGCCCGCGAGCTTATAGATAATTGGAAGAAATTAGGCTTCATTCCGTCGATTTCCCTGTATACTACTCTAATTCAGCGTCTTTTCTGTCTCAATGAGTATGCAGAAGCTTGCAAACTCTACGAGGAGATAAAAGCGAATGGCATCGAACCTGACGTTGTAGCTGTGACTGCATTGGTTGCAGGGCATGTTCGCCATGGTTACATTTCAGAGGCATTGGAGGTGTTTGAAGGTATGAAGAGCAAAGGGTTAAAGCCCACAAGGAAGGCATATTCAGTGTTCATCAATGAACTATGCAAAGCCTCGGAGATTGAGGTGGCCAGGAAGGTCTTCGATGAAATGCGGGGGTGTGGACTTGGTGTTGGGAATGAATTATCACGTCTAGCTAGGAAATCTATGGAAGATAGAAAACTGTGCATGGCAACAAAGGAAATCAAGCTGAAAATGAACGCTTATAGAGTCCGAAATCAAGAGATCCAGCGCAAACAAGCAGATTTGGCAATTAATTCTTCCTCCAGTCATGAAGATGTTGACGGTCTTCTCCCTGTTAGATCATCTGAAACGAGTTCAAATGAATTACACCAATTGAGTAGCTCTGAGTTTGATCAAGCCGGAAGTGAATGTTTTAATGAGGGCGATCTCATGGAAGTAACCGGACTTCTGTCATCTTCCTGTGATTGGACAGACATTCAGGATGCATTGGAGAAAAGTGGGATTCATTTCTCATCATCACTTGTTGTAGAGATTCTACATAATTGTCGAAGACATGGAAGTGCTGCCATGAAATTCTTCTCATGGGTAGCAAGGAAACCTGGTTATCAGCACACTGCAGAGACCTACAACATGGCCATCAAAATAGCTGGCAGTGGGAAAGATTTTAAGTACATGAGAATGCTATTCGAAGAAATGGAAAGGAAGGGTTGTGAAGCAACAGCGGATACATGGACAATCATGCTCACACAATATGGAAGAGCAGGATTGACAAAGATGGCATTGCAGAAATTCAAGGAAATGAAGGCTGGGAAGTGTAAGCCTAAGGGGAGCACATACAAGTATCTGATACTGTTCCTATGCGAAAGGAAAGGCCGGAATGTCGACGAAGCAATCAAGCTTTCCAGAAAGATGATCCGTGCCGGATTTACACCTGACAAAGAACTGGCCGAAACATATCTTCTCTGCTTATGTGAAACAGAAAATTTAACAGAAGCTCGGGCTTTTGTTGAATCAGTGTGCCGGAAATGTTTCACAAGCCAGATTAGTTATTCCATGCTTGTGAAGGCCCTCTGTAGAGCAGGGAGATTGGAAGAGGCTGCATCACTGGTTGATGAGCTAGAAAATCTTGGATGCGTTATTGATCAGTATATATATGGAAGTCTTGTTCATGGTCTGTTGAGGGGAGGAAAGCATGACGATGCATTGGCTAAGGTTGGGAAAATGAAGGAAGAGGGCATTGTGCCCACTGTTCATGTGTACACTTCGTTGATATCTTATTATTTCAAGACCAAGCAAATGGAGAATGTAGCAAAGGTCTTGGGGGAGATGAGAGAGGATGGTTGTCCGCCCACCATCATTACTTACTGTACATTGATCAGAGGTTACATGGATGAGGGTCGAGTTATTGATGCTTGGAGTGTTTTCAGGATGATGAAACTCAAGGGCCCTTTTCCTGATTTTAAGACATACTCCATGTTCATAACCTGTCTTTGTAAGGTTGGTAGGTCAGAAGAAGGACTCCAACTTCTTCACGAAATGATAGAAACTGGAATTGTTCCAAGTACTGTAAACTTCCGCACTGTTTTTTATGGTTTAAACAGAGAAGGCAAGCCAGATTTAGCTCGTTCTGTGTTGCAAGTAAAATGGGCACTAATGAGAAGTAGAAAATGTTGACTCTAGCATCTGCTTAGATACTTAGGAATTAGTTCATTGTTCACACCATAGATTTTACTAATTTAACTACTCCTGCCCATCAACTTACTTGCCAATCTTTTTTCTTCTCTTGTTGGCAATAGAAGTCATAGCACACGACACTGAATATGTCATGCTTTCACATGGTCTTAATTTCCAGTAAAATTTCTTTACTGTTTTCATTTATATCGTCAAAATTGAACTTTTTCTTTTGAATTTCCATGTATTAAATTACTATATTTTTTACTAAGGAATTCCAGAGCAGTGACAACAACCTTCTTCCATGCTATCCATTAAATTGGGAAAATGATTGGTCGCCTTTCTGGAAAATGCCAATTTTGCCTAGTTAATACTACATTTATATGTTACAGTTGATGATGACAGAACTAGCGGCAAAGTTACATGCGTTTTAAATTAGATTCTTTTCACTTGATTTGCGTCCAATCTTCTCATAATATGTGCATGACAAAAATCCACAAATTTTGTACCCCAATTTTTTTATAACATGTGTAGGACAAAAAACCAGAAAATTGTACACGATGAAGGTGCGCACCTTTAACGGGGATGTTAATGGTTCGGATCTAGATAATCTGAACATACGGAAAGATACAAAAATCGGATTTAATCGAATTTATTATAGCCAACTTAAAAGCAGAACCCCCGAAAAATATTTTAACCAATTATATTCCTAGCAGTTATGGGTTGGGCTTGTCCTGGTTATTTAATTTGGCTATTCATCACCTATCCGGAATCCGGATCCAAATAAACCGTGACCCAAACAAAAGTGGGATTCTGTTTCTGGATCTTTGCCTCCAAATCCAAGCACGCCTGGACCAACCGACCAAGTAACTTTAGTAACCAAAGGATTTGGTTCTTTCCCCTCCACCAAAGCTGATCCTATATAAAAAATTGGTCCCGTTGTACTTCCAATACTGATCCAAAACCCGTCGTACGTACGCTCATATTAGTTACGGGTCTCCACTACTTTGATCCAAATCCATTGCAGCCATTGTAATTAACTCGAATGGCGCGAGGGCCTTCCGGTCATTCTCACTGTCAACGAAACTGTCAACGAAAAGCGGGTTTCTTCCTCTTTTCAACTCGAAGTCCTCTCTCTCTTCGCTTCTCGCTGCGGGCGTCTCTGAGAGTCCGCGAGGAAACCCTAGTCTTAGAGGAGCCAAAGGAGGCGAAAATGGTCGAAGGAAAGGAAGGGGATTGGGAGTGCAGTAGCTGCCAGAACCGCAACTATGCCTTCCGATCCTTCTGCAACCGCTGCAAGCAGCCGCGACTCCTCGTGGACACTAAGACGCCGGCCGATTCCAAGTGGCTCCCCCGGATCGGAGACTGGATTTGCTCGGGTTTGTCTCTCTACTTTCCGTCTCAGATTTTGAAATCCTTTTGTTTTTTTGAGGCCGTCTGTTATTGTCGATTCCTGATATTTTATGGTTCTAGGCGAGATTCTTGAGTTTTGTCCATGTATTGGTGTTTGTTTTAGATTATATGTTTACTGGTTTAGATGAGTTTGTTGGGTGAGATGGAAGGTGGATCTCCCCATTTATTTGATGAAGAATACGATAATTGCATTGAATATGGTTTAAGGGTGATGAAGTGTGTGATCATTATGAGTAGCAGTTGATCGAGTTGCATACTTGTTTGGTTTTCGGCCGAAAGAGGGAGGGATTGGTTGTCGTGCCCTTCAAGATTTAGGTATCACAATTTGTTAACATTTTTAATAGTTTTTTAAAATAGCCACTTATTATGCAGCACGGCGTTCATCTTTTCAATTACATATCTGTCTATCATGAAATTTCTAGAGATAGGGTGGCTGCCCATGTCAAGAAAAATAAGATGGAGAGTGTAGATATGTGGAGATGCACGCTCACCATACACCACCCCTTAGTTGAGATGTCAGTTTCTCGAACGAGCAAAGCCCTGATGCAAAGCTTTGCGAGTGCTTTTTGGTTCATAGGTTATTGTCTCAGTTTGGTCCTGCTGCTGATTTATCTACTAAGGGTTGCTTAGGCAGCAAGTGGTGTTTGGAGCCGAGGCATGTTGCCACGAGTGTGCAGCATTAGGTGGTCCTCCCCAAAAAAAAGGAAGAAGAGGAGCCAATAAACTGCATGGGATGCTAACATTACTAATAACATGCATTCGGCATTCCTCAACAAAAACAAATGTGACTTTCAATAACAATATAAGAACTAGAAGGCGCCATGGACATTAATCATACCATAACAAAATAATATAGATATTTAGGAGTTTACAGAATCCAAATAACTACAAACTATACTATCAAATATCTTCTTGTTAAATACATATATGCATCATACAAGTATTAAACAGAAAGGCATAACTTATACAGAAATTAACACACACATAAATATGTTCTGTCTATGTGCATGCAGGATATAGAAGCATCAGGAAATGAAATCTGCATAATAACAGAAGGAAGTCGGAAAAGCTGCTTCATATGGCACAAGAATAAGAACAGAAAGAAAAATTTTGTCTCAGGCAATAGAAGAAGAATAAAAGAAAAGAAAAAGGAAGAAGGGAAAAACTAAAAATAGAAATTGTGTTTTCTTTTTGAAATCTCCTCCTTTTTCGACCATCTTATTTACATTTATTGCATAAGCTGCTTGTTTTCTAGCCCCCTAGGCAATAGCCCACGATGTCCTTATGGCGGTTCACCTAGGAATCCTTAGCTTAGGTGGCCGATTGCCTAGGTTTCCTTATGTCAGGTCACCTAGGAACAGTTACCATAGGTGACCTATTGCAGCTGGGATGCCTAGGGGGCATAAGTACATGCGCTTGATGAAACAGATAAGAAAGCTGTTTGCTGTTACTAAATTGAATCCCAAATCAAACCTGTCAAACCTCTGAAGGCGTCTTTGAAAATTTAGCTCTCATTGTAATAAATTATGCTTTGAAAAACAATTTGTAGCCTAGATGCAAATGTGCTATCTCTCTAGCCAGCGAATTTTATAACTTCAACAGGTTTATCTGTGTGAAGGTCAACGTCTTCAATGCACAAACTCCAAAACTGATGTTGGGTTCTTGCTATATTTTCAATATGCCACCTCAGGGTCCATTAAGAACTGACCTTAACATTATCCTAGAAACTTTTATCCATGCCATATCTTCTCCTTTTTTCTTTTGGGAACATGTGCTGATCTTTTGTACAATGTGGAATGATACTATGTATAGTGGTACTGTAATTTGCTGCTAAAAGTCAATTGGCATGTTTTTCTGATATTGTAGACAATGAATTTAAGATGTATGATAATGTTTGTCTATGCAAAGAAGTTAATTGCTTACATGGTATTTTCCTTTTAGTATCTATTATTCTATTTATTAAAGCAGAAAAATATTAGGTCATATAATCACTTTGGTTTGCCATATGACTTGGTGTTTTTTTTTTCTCTGTGTGTGTGTGTGATTTGGGATGGTGTGCGTATACTTGGTGGCCTTTTCCTTGCTGGCTGCACCATTTGTTGGGTCTGAACCTATGGATCAATAGGTTGCAGTAACAACAATTATGCTTCAAGAGAGAAGTGCAAAAAATGCGGGCAACCAAAGGAAGTGGCTGCAATGCCAGCAATTGCACTGGCTGGAGCTTCTATCCCAACTCATGCACATTATTTTGCCAGGGCACAGGGAGGACCAGGATTAAATATGAATCAATCTGATCTTCAGCAACACGCATTATCGACAGGAACTGCAGGGGCTGGTTGGCCATATACTGCTGATAATAAGTATGGACTTCAGACATCATCTTCTTGGTCATTTGGTGGAAGCAGTAACAGTGGATATGTGAACAATACCAGTCAGCTTCTTATGGTTCCTAAAGGATGGCGTAATGGGGATTGGATATGTAACTGTGGTTTTCATAACTATTCCTCTCGTGCTCAGGTAAAGAAAGCTGGTGTTTGGATGTGTGTATGTTTGGTGTTCTATTGACTGGTTAGCTTCCTAGTTGCTAGGTCTTGTCACAATTGCATATGTATTTGAATACTGGCATTCATCTTTATGATGTCCCTTCTGTAAGGTATTGACATTCTGATCTAATTGCTTGGTATGTGCAGTGTAAGAAATGTAATGCTCCTTTTCCACCTGGTATGCCTTCTTCAACGGCTGCCCCTGCACCTACTGATTTGTTTCCCAGTAAGTTGCTTTTGGTGCTTCATAGTTAGCGTCCAAGGCTCTATCGGGTCACGTTAAGACTTAAGACTGCATATTTATTAGTGAGTAATAAAACAGACAGTTGCATGTTTAAGCAAATATTGTTGTTTGAAGACTTTGAGCTTGTTAGTGATTCAATTATAGAGGTAAAAAATTATTGGGGGCATAAATCCTGGCTGTACTTTGATGTAACTGATCATGCTCAGTTTGGCGATTGCTGTTAGTGCATATGGAAAAGGGTTATTTTTAACCTTGTAAAACGTTGTTGTACTTTGTGTGGAAAGAAGCTGACCGAAGTCTCACATCTTTGGGGATGTGGTTTATAGAATATAAATGGCTTGAGTATTCCTTTCATGGCTTTGATATTGTAATCCAGAAGTAAATATGGTGTGCATATGCTCTGTTGTCCACCTACACAACTCATAATGGATTTGTTCCCCTCTAATTTAGGCTTTTGTTGGTATGCTGATACAACTTCTCTACCTTTTAATGCTGTCAATGAGTCAAATTATTATCTATATTAACTTACAAGATAGGATACTCTCCTAGACTTCACGGGCTCAGTTAGTTGGGTCTCCCTTATGGAACTGGCCTTGTTATGTCCTCAACGTACTTGTAGATGAGCCAAGTCCATCTTATTGATAGCTCTAACTCTTCCATCTATTTTCTTTTCGTGCGTTATGATCTTCATATCTCTCTCTCTCTCTCTCTCTCTCTCTCTGTCTCACACACTCACACACAAACATACTGGTTCACTATTTGAGAACTAGTTGCAAATTTTGGTGTTGCAGCATTGGGTACAAAGCGTCTTGCATCAGAAGAATTTGTTAATGGCTGGGACAGCAAGAGATTGAATGCAGGCGATATGAACAGCCACATTATGGTATTGCTTTGCATGTAGTTTCTGTCCTGAATTAGTGTAAGGATCGGTTCTTTTCTAACACTGTCTTCCTGCTGGAATCAAAAGCCGACTGGGCAGCAAGTTTCTTATGGAGGGTTTTCTCAAATGGCTGGATCCACTAATGATCAAACATCCACATTGTATACCACACTTTCTGCTGGAAGCACTGCAGCTGTTCCTAATTTGCATATGCACATGCAAACGTCACAGATGACAACGGTTCCTGCAATTCTGGGGAAAGGGTAATTACTTTTTCTTGTTATCTAATTTTATATGATTAACATACAGAGTTTCCTTTTGTTTATGAATACGCCAAGTTGAACCACCTAATAATTTTGGGGCTGCTGTATTCTTCAATAGATAAATGTGGTCGTGTTTGATGTTTACTGGATTTTGGCTAGAAAATTGACGTAACACTTCTTTACATCTCATATTTCCAGTAAGGTTTGGCATTTTTTCAATGGCAAAATATGAAATTTATGACATTACATCATTAATAATTCTGAGTAACTGCTTCTCAGTGTGGATGCTGAGGACCTTCTTAGAGCAGAAAGTGAATCTAGAGAAATGAAAGGTTCTTGTTTAGAGATGTTAAAAGTATGTGTGTTTTCCCAGAGATGATGAAAGCTTTTGTATGGGTTTTTTTCCTCCCTTTGAATGACCTTGGCACTTCTTGTTTTTTCTACTTCTTAGTTTTTTCTTCAACTAAATTCTCTCTGAGGTTGTTGAGCTTTCTTTATGAATACATTATCTAATGCACTTAAGCCTCTCATTTAAAAATATTCACTTTTCATGGGAAGCTGATGTTTTAAGTTTTTGTGGAAGTTTTTTCTCTTTTGTTAATTATTTCACAGTTTTTGGCTTACATCTTGCATTGTTAAGCACAACTATTTATCTGACTGTACGGTCCAATTTTTACGCGTCAATGATGTTCCTTTTTAGGCTGAAACTCCATCACAAACCAGTTTACTTTACTTTCTTGTAACTTGTTTAACTGCTATTTACTTTATTTATTGGTCAGTTGCCCATAACCTATGTCACATAGGTACGGGTACCGGTATTGGTACGGGTACGGACCATTTCAAAAAACGTGGGTACGGGGGTACACACGGACATATATATATATATATATATATATATATATATATATATATATATATATATATATATATATATATATATATATATATAAATTTTAAACAATAACAAAATGCTAAGGGTGTTCCTTTTAATACATTTTTCTTGAATTTTTCTGTTTTTTACTAGTTTTTTCTGATTTTTTGGATTTTTTTTAGATTTTTTCTGATTTTTTTTGATTTTTTATAATTTTCCGCCGTACCCAACCCCGTACCCGGGTACGGGGCCTCCTAGCCGTACCCATGTTACTTAGCCCATAACTCATTTAATAAAGCACACATGCTTTTATCCTTCCAACTTATCATAAATCATGAACTTTTTTGTTTTCTGTTATTTTCTTGGTAAAATCTGGCATGTGAGGGAAACAACAGGATGTTAGGGTCAACAACTCAACATTACTAATGCTCGATTATGAAGCATGACGTGACTTGGTCTGACAGCCATTTTAGTTCTGATAGATTTTTGTGGAAGTTTTGTCAAATGTAAACTTCTGAAAGATGAGGATGAAATTTTATTCTGATCGCATGTAACAGATAAGGAATTTACCGTTCAAAGGCATAGTTTCTCAAATCAGAAGGAAAATTACAACAGCAACACTTTAGGCACTATATCAAATAGTTACTGATGTTCATAGGACTGGGAAATGTCGTTGGGCTTCATTCTAATCCCATTTCTCTTAGTTTTTGATAGTTTCAGGTTGATATGCATAATATATATATATATATATATATATATATATATATTAATCGATAACACACATAGTCCATACTACATATGCATTTCTGCTTGCCCTTATAGCTTTAGCCAATCATAATCCATGGGTTCGATGCTTTTCACTGCTTTCTTGTCCTTCATGCAATGAATGATCTTGCTATTTTTTTCTCTTCGTGGTGATAATTTTTTTTCTGGGCCAAGTAATGGGGACACTAGATGGTTGCAGCCTGGGGGCCAAGTAACGATAAGCACGACACTTTGAATGACAGAATTGAACTTGCCCAGTGAATTTTTATTCTGTATTTTTTTACTGAATATTGTGTATAATCTTTGAGATTTCCTTGTACACAGGTGTTGTTTAATTTAAGATGAAGATTATTTGTTTGAATGCCTGATTCTATGTTGTCAACTGTGCCTAGGCTTGGCTGATTGCTAGGCTAGTGTTCCTGGGCTACCTGCTATTTCAAAATTTCTAGGCCATCACGTAGGCTTGCTAGGCACTAAACAACCTTTTTTTTTTCCAATTAACAGCTTATATTATTTTCTTCATTTTTTTTCCTCTCCTGTTCGAGACAGATTTTCTTCTTGTTCTTCAGTTTTTATGCAGATTTTCTTTTCCTTATTCTTTCTAGACTTGCTTGTTTTTTGGCATTAGAAGTGTGTGTATATGTTTATGTCATGAAGACCCGGTGACCGAAACTTTTTTATTTCTGGTGTACGTTTCTAGGTGTTAAAAATCAGTATTATAGATTTACCAGCCATTTTTTAGGAAATCAACACATTTTATACACTCTGTGAACAAATAATGGTGATTGTGATTTTAACTTATTCTGTGTTATAATTTTGTGATTTGGTTACTAATTGATACCATATGGTTTCTGCTGGAAAGTTGCTTCAATGTTTTTGTTAAATTTAACATTTTATATTCCATGTTATAGTTTCTTTCTTTTAAAATCTGGTACTGCTTAATTCGTTTAGTCCTCATAGGTTGTTGCTTCAAATTGCTTAGCCTGCTCTGTGCGCTTTTAACAACATAAGCCTCCTTACATTATTCATATTTTCAATTGAACAGTGCAAAGCAATGGCGGCATGGAGATTGGATGTGTACCAATTGCAATAACCACAATTTTGCATCTAGACTACATTGTAACAGGTCCGTCTCTGTCATTTGCAATAATAAATGTGCTGTTATGTGAAATGTTTTTTCTGCTGGAAATATGATACCTTACATAAAATACTGGCATATATTATTTGTTGTTCAGTAATTTATTTATGCCTTCTCAGCCTATTAAAGATGATAAAAAGGGAGTATTGTTAGAGGGTCATATGATGGATGTTTTTGTTGCCTGTTGGCATGCATAGCATGCGGATTTTCATTATACTCTCAGGAAAATGAGCTTGGACTGATATGATTTTACTGCAAGACTTAGTGTTTAATATGTTTTTAAGTTTTTGGTCAGTGGTTGGGTTGCTGACCTGCATCCATGTGCATTGACGTAAGAGAAGCTGGTGAGTTTTGTCTGCCGTGAGTCGTGACTAACCAGGTTTATGCTAGCATGAGCATATCTCTGCAGTTGGTTTACTTGGTCACTTTTTTTTTACCCTTGATTTTATGGTCTTACGGTCGTTGAATGAACCTTTTCTTTGTTATTAGTGTTCCTTTTTGCGTTTGCAGCACGTATTTTTCCTTCTTTTTTTTTTTGGGCCTTAAGAGAATGCGTACATATCTGTGTGTGCTAGCTGCGCTAAAAGTAATTGGTTCTTTGAACTTCACCTTCTTGCAGGTGTAACAGTCAAAAGGATGCGATTACTCAGACGGTTAATGTTGTATAATTGTTTTAGTGGGGAATGGGGCTGCTTGTATTTTATAATTTGCAGAGAGAGATCGTTTTTTGGTATATGGAAGAGTGAATTTGTGATTTGTTTTTTAATAGATTGCTCAAATACATTTTGTCAGATTGAGAAACTTCTTCCTTGGTAAGAAGAAATGAGTTGATATTTCAATTACTTCTCGTGTGTAATCAGGTATGACCAATAGGTCGGGGAAATTGTTGATATAATGTTGTGCGATCATCTATTCATCTTTGTCTGCTAACTTGCTCTTTGCATGTTTGAAGGTTGCTTGAATCCTGAAATGGCTGACCCTGCATAATTTGATATTCAATTGCCCTTGTATAAAGGGATACCGAAAAAGTCATTTGTTTCTCCACCCCATCGAGCCTAGAATTTGACAAGTTTGTTATAATCCGACCAAGAATCAACTGATTCACAAGGTTGATAAGCTCCTTTTAAGGGCTTATGGTAACTTTGCACTTGATGGATAAGCTGCTCATTTACTCTTTCCTTTGTTCATTCTGTTTAGCTCCGGCACAGAATCTGGCGGGTCCCTGCGCTTGCCTTTGCCTCCTCAAGGGAGCTGCTACTAACGTTACGTCAATGGCGAAACGCCGTCGCACGCTCTCATGGGACCTTCCAAATGCCCCGCCGCATCGTGTTTAGCCTATTCAGGGGTTTTGCAAGGTGCAGGCGGCCCGCCCCGATCGACCTCCTTGTGTTTCCCATCTTTTTCACTCGTAGCTTACTCTGCTGCACATATTCCATCTGGGCATGTTGCTGGCCCAAGCAGCGTGCTTCACCATTCGTTCTTAACTTGTCACAACTTTATTCTACTTTTCTGGGGAAAGAAGAAAAATTCTCTTGTCCGCGGCAGCCACCCAAAGGGTTATAGATGGGATTTTCCAACATATGATGTCTTAGAAAGCGAACCATGTTAGTATCACGCAGTCCTTTCCTAGCTAAGGTCAAGATGGAACCGTAGATAACAATTCAACAGCACGCAGAAATAGCAAGTCAGGCGAATGCCGCTGTCTCTCTAACTGGCTTACCCCATCAGGCATCTCAATTCCTTCTTTCTTTTCTTTGAACCTATAGTCACAATTTTTCCTGTAAAAGTCGTATTATGATACTTCAAACCTTTTGTCGACAAAAAACTTATGTACAGGGAACAGAATGGAGGCCCATGGCTTGGGAACTTCATTGGAAAATAAATCACTTAACAAATCGAAGCCAAGCCCTCATTAGCAACCTAACTGACTCCTTATAAAGAGTAGAAACAGGCCTGAGAAGAAGCAACCGAGACACATCGATGACAAGCAATTCGTTGGTAATTTGAAGATGATCAAATTCAGACCACGCCTGAGTCAACAAAGACGGGAGGGGGAGACTACTTGCTGCAATTCCTTTCACCATGTTCCTGTGCTTTTGATTATTACACTGGAAAACAGTGTTAGGCTAACGAAAACAGTGACCATTGACAATAGCTCGCAAGCACCGACTCAAGCCAATCGTCTTCTTTGCTGTCTCACCATCTGGCCAGGCCATAAACTGATCTTCCTTCTCTATTCTTCACCAACGCTGCAACACCAATTAGACCTTTGCTACTGAAAAGAACTCCCATGTACAAGGGAACGGAAGGGGAAAAAAATAAAAAAGAAAAAGAACGAAAGCGTTTCGTTTTCTTGCTGGCGTGCGGTTTCTCGGTGGTACGCTCACACTTCAAGGGGTCGGGAGGCTCCCCTTTGCCGCCTTCTGGAAATCTTGACGAGTCTGTCGGCCGCTCCGGCAGATTTCGCTGGCTCCCTTGGCGGCGGAGTCGTCGTCGTCGTTGGTGGCCACGGCGACGCAGGAGCACCGCTCGAGCGACGCGAAGAAGGCGGCGGCGAGGCCGCTGCGGAGCCACAGGGCCGCCCGGTCGATGCGTTTGCATCTGGTGGGAGTGTCGTCGCCGGCACCGGACCGGACGCCACCGCGGCAGAAGGTCGTGCAGCTTGCAGGCGTCCCCATTAAACAACACAGACGGACGGCGGGAAGGAAGGATGAACTTTCCTATCACCGCTTCCTCCTCCCTACCATTTTAAGGATCGCTTGTGGCGGTGGCGTATAGATTCTCTCCCTCCCTCCATCCCTCCATATCTATCTCTTCGGCGCATACATAGGTCGACACGCGCCTGTGCAAATCCGACGCCAGTAAAGGTGAACACGTATAGAATAAGCCACTACTTTTCATCTGCTTTACAAAAAAATTACTCCTTGTATTTACACCCACGCACATGTGTTGTGTGTAAATAGAAGTGCAGTTCTCATCGTGCTTCCCTGCTAACTTTAAATAGAAATCATCGTTCCTTCCTATTGAAAAAACAGCGACAGATTTGACAAAGTTGGCCGAGTTGATGGATTTGGTGAGGTGAATTTGATTTTCTGTAAGTATTATTTTTTTGGATTACAAACGATAAATGTGCGATATTCTAGTAAACAAAGATCTCAAAACATTCCAGAATCTTAAGAATGGGAAGAAAAATAAACAGTCTTGGCTTCTCACCAAATCGCCATCGTTGCAGCAACAATTTTATTGAAGCGTCACTAAATCTAACAAATCGCTTTGCATTGGTTCAGGACATGTTATATTTTAAATAGGATCATCATGAAATACGAGATTTCAGGAGGAGTGCTACCGATTTTTTAGCTGCCAATGCCATATCATAAATAAAGAGCAACTTTATAAAGTGGAAGTACTAAGATTTGTCTGTTTTTTGCAAAGTTGCTTTAATATGGATTATCTGATCAATATCTAATAAGATAGACTAGCAATGATTTTCCTAAATTATTGCACTTCCTGCTTTTTAAATTCTACTAGCCTTGTAAAGACAATGTTCTTGCGTAGACAGATTCCATTGGCGAACAAAAATACAATAGCAGACTTAACTAAAGACCAAAAAGTATTTATCTTTTTGTGAAATTATTTCAAAAAAGGAGTTATTTATACCAGGTGATAAGTAATATTAAAAGAATGATGTGTTTGGATTAAGAAAGAAATATTGTTTGGATTCATTCGAAACGTAAACAATCTGGGAGCTTAATTGGTAGTCTCCCACATTATCAAGAATTCAAGCCCTTAACAAAAAGCATATATTGGTCTCATGTTGGGGGACTGGATTCAGTCAGTCACACCCTTCTTTATTCTTCTTACCCTTCTAAAGAAGGAAAGAAAGAAGAGTTGAAATTTAGTCTCATTTCAAGGCTGATTTTATTCATTTTCCTAATCCTGTAACTTAATTTAAATACATAGACGTTCATTTTATCTAATTTTCTAGGTCATGTTTTGGCTTCATTTCTACAATAAAGTTCATTATACCTTCTAAGTCGGTTCATTGCCTTGATGGCAACCACACCATGTAAGATCCGTCATTTTTGTTTGTGTAAAGTAAGCATCTAATTATGAAGATGTTCATTATTTACATATTTTCTCTATTAAATCAACTGACAAATTGTCTGCAAGGGTAGATTAACTGAAGAACATGTTACAAGTGTTTGACATCTGCATGGGATAAATATTTGTGTGTGTGTATGGAAAGACCAATGATTAAGAAGATTCCTTACCAGTCTTACACCTAAAGGCTTTATATATATATATATATATACACACACACACAAATAGGTAACATTTTCTGGCCATTTTGCTGGAACTCCGATCAGGCTCTCGAATTGAATTTCGGAGATACGATTCCCTTTTCTTAAACTAAATTGAAAAAATTGTCTGACCTTGACACCACTCTAGAAAACTTTAGACAGCACTGAGTAGGTTGCATACAAGCCGGCTCGAGTTAGAGCTCAACTCGACTAGGCTCCAGCCCACGTTAACTTGTACAAGGTCAACTCGATAGAGTAGGTCCTGCCTCGAACTCAACTAGTTTAAGCTCACTAACCAACTTTCTATTAACTTGATATTTTTCCTTGATTTTAAGTTTGAAAATTACAAAACAAAAAGATAACTTAGATTAAACAAATTTACTCGAGTTTAATCAAGTGAAGTTCCTCATTTGTTCGAGTTGACTCGATTCAATATAAAGCCCTAGCACCCAGTGTCAGTCGCTAACGACCATGTTCATTCAACTGTAGAAAACACTACAAGGTAACTACCGGATGAAAAAAAATAAAAAAGAAAAAAATTTGAGGCCGTTTCTCGATAAAGAAGGGAAGTTGTGTACAAGATGGGAATTTTTCCTTTACATAATTGGGTTAGGTTTAGATTCTGCCACCACACCAGCACTTAGGAAAAGTGAACCATTTCTCGTGATTATGAAGCTACTTGGGTAGCTCGGACGACAACTATCTTGGCGATGAGGTGAAGAATAATGGAATTTCTGTCACAAACATAGCATGCACTGCAATGGAAAAAGGGGGAAAGGAACAGTTTTTCTCCTTAATTTTTTAACCAATGGGTTCATAAAAAATGCAACCTAAAGCTTTACATCTGTAAAAATGGTTGATCTATACATTTTCCTTTTCATTATTTACTTTTGGTGTTTTTTAGCTAATACAAAATTGGCTGCAAAAAGACAGCCATGCTAAGCAAGATAGCACCAACTAAAATTGGAACAGAAAAGATGAAAAGTAGATAAGTTCAGTACCATGACTCTACAAAAGCTTCACATCTCTGAATTGTTTGATGCAGGCACGAGCTCCGCTGATGAGACCTTTTAGGCGCTTACTTTTATCAACGGGTGTTACTTTAAGTCACAAAAGGAGTCATGCTAGAAAAAATAACGAGCCTCCCCAGCAAGGTTGAAGCGGAAATAATCAACCCTCTTAGTTTTTATGAAGTTGGGGAAAAGCTTCAATTTTTAGGAGGTTTTGCTTTCCAAAATGATAGAATTAGCTTAAGACTAGTTTTACAAGCATCAGTGAAGGGACGTTTATATCGAATAATTGAGAAACGTGAAGTCTACTTTTTTTTTTTTTGTGTAGCTAAAGGTCGGCCTTAAAATGAAATTTTGCCTAAAGAAAAGCACACCAACCAGAATTTAAGAAATATAGCTTTTTCATGAGCTTTCCCCCCAAACATCAACAGCTTGATTAATAGAATAATGGTATAAAGTTAGAAGAATATAACGAAGCATCCGACTAACTTTTGCCCAAAGATTTGCTTTGGCTGTTTCTCTGTCATTTCTTGAAAAAGATTTCTTGGTTGTTATCCGGAACTTTCCTGAACAACCCTGCCTCTCGCTGCCAGTGTAGTGTCAATAGGATCCAGGTTGAAACAGAACAAGCCTGAATATGTACTTCCTGTCAAGCACCTCTACTGCACAGATCAATAGTTTGTGGCTTTGTACTAGCCTTCTCCATGGTGGATGCTTAAACTTCACCCTTTTTACTTGTACAAGGAGGTGACACATGGGACTCGAAATGCTGAATGCCTGCCCAGCAGTCACTTCCTTCTCCACTCTGCCCACATTCTATGCCTGTAACAGTCTCAACATTTGAAAACCAAATGAGCAGATAGGATAAGACTAGCACCTTAAGGAAGATCCCATGAAGAGTTTCAACAAAACAAAACATTCAGGTGGCCTTCCAACGGTTTCCGACCGTTCGCTGACTCTCTGAAATTGGCATTCTTGTACCTTTCTTATTCCAAGTAAATCAACTCTCTTCTGCCCGTTGAAAATGTCTCCAACTTGTCTCATGGAAAAAAGAAGGACTCAAAAGCCCCAATACGAAACTTCTGCAACTTGAACACTTTGAGCCAACCAGTGCAGTCAGCAATCAGGAAATGGAAGCCTAAAAAAATGCATGATTTTTTATCCTTGTAATCATAGACGGCCAAAAGTCATCCGGAAACAGAAAATAATTTAATCATTAACAGGGATAAAGTCATAAAGAAAATGACCCTACCCTGTGTCATCATAAAGAATATTATACATACTTTAGTGAGGAAAGACTCATAAGACATCAATGGCTCTAACTGCAAATTCCAGCTATCTATTCTTACATGCAATGGGGCTGTACGGATGTTGTACATGATGAGGAATGACTCGTAAGACTCCAGCGGTTCTCTTGCAGCGAATCTCCAGCAATTTCTTTCGTGTCATGGGACATAAGCATGTTGTACATACTTGGGTGAGGGATGACTCATTGGACACAAATAGCCCTCTAGTGGCAAATTTCCAGTAAATCAATCTTCCTTGTGATCGGGCATTATTGGGATAAATAAATAAAGGTGAACCAAAGCTAGAAGTCTAGTTGTTTGATGGCATAGGTAACAACCATCTAAACTTTTCTTCATCATGAACCCCAGCAGGCCCAAAGACATGCGTTCACTCTGGGGAAGCTAATGATGCTCGCTTCTCCTTAACAGCATAAAACTCTAACATCTCCTCTTCCATGGGATGGGTCTCCCCCACGATGACAAGGCAATGCAGAGGTGCACCAAAATCTACTTCACGCAGTTGCTTCATAGAGCCAGATACTACCATCTGAGTTTCACTTCCAAGGCGAGCAAAGCCAACACAGATAGAATCCTCACTATATACTGCAAAGAATAGCATAAACTGACAGATCCAAAAAAGGTTTCAAGAACCACGAAGAGAAGTAACTAAACTTAAAGGAGAAAGAATTCCACTGCATTGATCTCAGAAATATGCTTGTTTACTACAACAGGTTAGAACAAGCTTTTGCATTTTTCTTTACTTATTTCACTTCCCTTGTGCTATCATGTACAAGGAGATACCATTCTGTAGAAATAGTCTCTCATATCATTTAACAGTAACATGCCGAAATCAACAGCCCACAATTTTCTAGACTTTCAAGACTCAAAAAAAACATCTTTTCAGTTGACAAGAAGTTCCTAGCAAAAGAACTGGTTATCACATGCATCTAATAACTGCAATATTATCATTTCCAAAAAAATTATGGTCCATCCTAAGAAAATGTAATACAGATGCATGAAACAAATTTATAAAAAGAGAAGCCTTGTGTTACCAGATTCTGCTCGCAGCTGTTCAACCTCTAGAAGTTGCTCAATAGCAGTTTCTATTGTCATGAATCTCGGTGGCTCATAGCTTTTCTTTCCTCTGAGTAACCCAAAATAAGAACAATTTTTTGCCATTAGCTTAGTCGATTCAGAAGGGAAGATACTAATGACATAAATGCTTCATCCAACAGAACCAGAAGGAAAGGCGATCACTCAACTGGCGTTATGAATGTGCAGTCTCCTGATTGCATGGCATACTTGTTTTCAAAACTTTATTATGCTCTTAAATGTAAATATTGGAGGTCAAAATTAAATTTATTGAAAAAAGCACTATCACATGCTAACCTGCATAAAGACTCTAAAGATGGTTCCTTCACACGTATATCTGCAATTGTGGTTATTTCCTTCAGATACTTGAAATAGAAAAATGGCAGCATCAATGCAAAAAAAAAAAAAAAGAATTAACTTCCCATTGAATAACTGCAAGAAACATGGAATGGCAAAGCAATTGGATGTTCTGAGTTACTTAAACCACAAAAACAGTTTGAAAAAAATTCAGTGATGAAAAACTGCATAAATTTTGGAAAATTAGCACCTTCAGAATATAATAAATAAAGGTTGCTCTTTGGGGAACATTAGCATGATGAAGATCATAGACAAATAAACCTAAGTTTGCACTAAACGCACACCCATGGTAAGTATCTGTTGACCATGTCTGCTGGTTACCTACAAACATTATGATCATGGTTTTTAATTTTTAACCCAAAAAAAATGAAAAAGGACATGATTCTTCTCCAACTCCAGTTTTTCCAAGGTATCAAAGCTAGGCCCAAGAAACTCATTGGCCCCATTGCCAAAGGTATTTGCCTCATAGAGAAAACGCTGAATTCAAAATTTCAAAGCATCCTTTCATTACTTAGAAGGATGACTATTTTTTTTATCGACCTTCCCCAAGAATCAATTAAAACACATTACACAAATACAGTAAAAAGAAACACACCTAACAGACAAAGGGTATGCAAACCCAGTGATCGGTTTCTCTTAATCTTTTCGTAAAAGCTGTCGGGCCTCCATGTCTCTGTGAAGAATGGGATCGATACAGTCTCACCATAGCGATAAAGTTGCAAGCCACAAACTCCAACAGCATTTACAACTGAAGCATTGTGAACCACCTGAACTTCTACACCTATTTTTTTTGCCCGAAGAACCAGATCAGCATGAGTTGTAGCTCTGCTCATAACATTCAGTGTTTTAGTAGGCGCATAAGGATATGCAACAACTGTAGCATATAGCCACCTTACTCCCCGACAATTATAGACATTATCAAACTGATGCAGAATAAGGCTCAAAATAGCTACTGCATGTGAGAAAAAACAACCAAATGCAGCTATTTATTCAACTCACCACCTCACAAAAGATTTTGAAGAACAAATAATTATGATACTGAAATACAAAAGAAAATGTTTTTATATATGCCTTCTTATCTATTATGACACAAAAAACTAATAGACAGTTTACCCTGATCCTGAAACTCCCTACTCAGGTAGCTGTTAATGAGATCTAACCCCATGCACTTGAACACCAACTATGGAAGTGTGCTTCAACTAAGATATTCAGAACATAGCAATGTAGAAAGCTTCACAAGTAGTTATCCACAAGAATAACTCTGCACGGAACTTTGAATGCTCAGTACACCCTTAACCTAAACTTTTTAGTAAAAAATTAGTTTTGAAAATATGTTCCAAAAACAATTTGTTTGAGAACTGTGGGTGACCCCCTCACAGCTATGAACAGGATCGGGTAGGGCTCATAGCCACCATCCAACAGTTTATTCATTAACACGCTAGGGTACATAGAAGTCAGAAATCAGAATGTACATACACACACACACACTCCCACAAGGCAAAGACAAAAGATATAACTTGATAAGTAGGTAAAAAGTCAACAACCAGAAACACGAGGACCCGTTACTATAACCTCAAAAGGTTCTGGAAGAAATAAGGCATACCCAAAAGGATCCCCGACAACCAGGAAAGCCACATGCAGTTTAGAGGCTTCAAATAGTATAGCATCTGCTCCCTCTTCCACCATCTCTCTATCTGCCAGGATAATTTGCTTTCCATATAGTTCTTCCTACAAAAACAGCATGAGAAAACCTCAATAAAGCCTCCAAATTTCCGTGGTTATAAGAAGTCAAGAAAAAAAAAGTATGAAACCATAGATAAATACAAATACTGAAGAAAGATGGATTTGATCCAATGAAGCAATTCAATGCTCCTCCATTTTTCAAGTATCAATTATAAGAGGGGCAGAACACAAGAAAGAACAAGCAAAAAAGTGGTACCAAGGTAGAGAGGCCAGATGGGGAGAGACCGAAGGAGAGCAAAGAAGTGTAGGCCTCCATATAGACTTTGTCACATCTCTTGATAGCTTCAAGACCCTTCAACGTTATATCGTTCTCATCGCCCAAACCCAGCCCAATTATGTACAGCATTTCTATCTGCAAGAGTTAAAGCATCCTACTTCTTGATGTCAAGTACAAGCGAAAATTTATTCTTGAAGCATCACAATGAAGTTAGAAACCTCAAATAAGAATTGACTAGATCAAGACATATCAAAGCAAATGGCTCTACAGATGCTCCATATTTCATGTCAAGGGTCATGACATTTTAAAGCTGTCCAATTCATTTTCCTTGAATAGTGGAAAACTAGCAGCTTTCAAGTTTGTTCTTTGAATCAGCTAGACATCGATCTCTATCTCATGCATCGCAAGCTAAAAATCAAGTCTAGTTCAACTTAGTACAAGCTTCTCTTTCCCATTCCCTTTTTCCTGCAAACGCAACGATACCCACTCTCTAGTTTTTATCTACTATCATTCCATAAGGCTACTGTCCTAGAACACGGATGAGCAAATGCATCACTCGTGAACCAAGAAATAAAAATTGACAAAGAATAGGTAATAAATTTCGAGGCCAACAAGCAGCTTGCTTTAGAGATAAACAAAAAGTCTTGAGTTACCTAACGAGTAATTAGACTAGAGGAGAGCAACAACGTCAACTATTACTAATCCCCAATACGAGTAGATCCTGCTCGAGAAACAAGCACAGTTAGGTTTGATTCCTTTATTTCACAACTCCACGCGAAGGATGAAACACACCATACAAGGAAGCACAAGAATGGAGAGAGAGAGAGAGAGTCACCGACTCGACACGGGCCGCCACCACCTTTGTTTTTGACGATGGCGGGAGAAAGAGGATAAAACCCTAAACCCCTCCGTCCAGCTGCTTCAGACTTTTTTACGTTAAAAACGCTCAACGTTTTGAGCAAATCGGCAAACCGAATCGGAATCCACAGCCCTTTGGAAATTAAATCGACTACAAAAATGTGTTCTAGATTGATAAAAAATCAATAAAATAAAAAAAATTAATAAATAAACTCTTCAACAGAAAAAAAAAAAGGATAAAATCTGCATTATCAATGCCCAAATACAGTTGGAGAACAAAAAAAGACAAATCACGGTGTTTGTATTCCCTCCTTTAGCTTTTAGATGTGGTTCTCAAACCTTGGTACATGATTCGATAAGATGTTGATATCAGATCCACCATTTGTGAAAAAACTATGGATTTGGGATTCGATATGGGGAAGATCGGACTTCAGATCCACACATCTTAAATCCAAGAGAAATAAACATGGCTGAGTCTATGATGACCCATAACATGTAAAACTTATACATGTTGTCCGTTCACAAAGGACATATATTATCTGTCAACTGATCATTCAAAACTATGGGTGTGAAAATCGCGACTGCTTCAAAGGTCAGAGGCAGTGTAGGCATGGTGTGGCCAATTACCCAGACGTGTGCATATTAACAAAAAATTAAATTTATACAACCATGTTAACCAAAATTCTAACCAGTGCATGTTAACAAAAATTTTTTAGCTCTGCCCTTGCTTGAATTGAACCACGGTGTCAACTTCACAAATATCCTCAAAGTCAAGCCGTCCATCCTAATTAAAATTAACATAAAGCATAACATATGGGTCGAACTTTTCGGGTGTGCTAAGTCAAGATTCGATTCCCATGAGTGCTAAGTTCATTTGTCTTATGCACAAAACAATACGGTACCTAGTTGAAGACTCACCATCAGGGGGGGGAAGGGCGGGGGCCTTGGCCTCTTCTTAGATTTTGAAAACTTTAAAAATTGACATGCAAATGTAAAAAAAAAAAATAGTTTAATATATATAAGAAATTTTAGATGTTATATTTCGGTTCATGCTAAAATTTTGAAACTATAATTTAGTTCTTGGAACAAAAGAATTATAGTTTAACATGGGAAAAGGGCTTGAGCTCTGTTGTTCGGGCATTATATCGTAATCCTCTATCTCAAATCCCCCGGCCTCTACAAAATAAAAAGAAAAAGAAAAAAAACCGAATCTGATTAGAGTATATTAGTATGCGGCAGGATGCGACAGCAGTAATTATTGTTCAGTTGTTGTGGCTATTCCACGGAAAGTAAGTCATTTTGGATATAATATATTTTGTAAATCGAACATAATATATATATGTCTGCCATATATTTTAAATATCTGTAACGTGATTGGGATCAGAGGCGCATGGTGAGTTTCAGCTTTGGATAAAGAATCTCAAACTTTTTCTGATCGAAATGAGTTTCTTTTCTCAAATTGCTCGCTCATAAACTTGGAGGAATCAATAGAACTCCAATAAAAAATAGACACCGCTTGAGAAGTTGCTGTCGGTTCTTCCATGTGGTTTGGCTTCTTTAATTCTTTAATACAAAAAGGCAATAGATGGTCTTTATCATTCCGCTAGGCGACGTACCAACTTTCTCAAGTTGAGTGTGCCCAAAATGAAGCCTTTCATGGGCCTGAACCAGACTGGTGTCCCTTCTACGCAAAGCATTGGCTAAAGGAGCCTAAAGTTAATCGCCCATGCGGCCATGCCTAGGGACCTACAACTAGTCCGACCCAACCCAACTGGGGCTCGACTTAACTCGACTCGTTTAATAAATAAACCGAACTCGAGCTTCAGCTAATAAACGAGTAGAGTTCCAATTACACAAGCTCGTCGAGTTCCAATTACACAAGCTCGTCTCGTTTAAACTCGACTCGGATCATGTCGTGTCTATATGTTAATCTTCAAGGCATTTTTCGATAGATTTTAATACCTTTTTTGTGGTTTCCATTTTCATTTATTAATGAAAAAAAAATGTATGAAACAAGTGACATAAGCTTAAATGAGTTGGCTTAGAGTTCAAACTTAGTTTATTGAGCTGAGCTCAAGCTCACGTCATAAAGCTCGACCCCAGCTCTAGTTGCGCTCTACCTGAGCAATGCATGACTAGAGCTGATCTCGAGCTCGAGCTCGCTTGCCTAAGGCCTAGATATCCAGTTGAGCAGGTGCGGAGGGAATGGGGGCCCGCTTAGGCCATGGCCCCACCCCAGCCAATGATTTTTTTTGTTTACATTCAAAAAAATAATATTTTTTAATTGCATAATATATTCTTTGTATTATAATTCAGTTTGGCCCTACCCGGATCCAGAGATCGGGCTGGTCGGTCCGTCCCTGAAGAAAATCTTGGCTTCGCCCCTGCAGCTGAGCAATGTGCGACTCGAGCCAAGCTCGCCAGGCCATGGCCGGAATGAATTTGGTCAGAAAGCAATAAAGGATTGAACTGAAATCAGCCAACCTAATGGAGAGTTAAATATGAATCAAAATTGATAAAACTAATCCAGATCTACAACTAATTTGATACATACAAGGCTGATACAGGCTTTTATATTTTCCCCTGTTTTAAAATCATTTACAAAATTCACAAAAGCAAAACAAGCGACAAAGTGGTTGTCGGTATGCCGTATCGGTTGCCAAACCGATCCGATACTGTTTTGTTTGATTGTACCAACGGATGGTACAACACAGATTAATAAATAAACATAAGCTTTTAAATACACAAAAATTATTAGGGGACTTCTGACATGTTTGTCTGGCCCTACAACCTTCTCCAACCATCTCGTCCTGCCAATATCTGGCATGTTTGGGTTGGCCCCGGTGAGTTGTCTCTGTCTCTATTCGTTTCTCTCGTTCTGCCACACGAGTTGAAAGCAGTACCGTCAGTAGCTGTATCGGTTGCGATCAAAACCGTTTCGGCCGATATATCAAGCACAGTTGCATTCATCAAACGATGATATTCTTTAGAGTAAACTGTTATAGACATTGCTAGTTTTTAAATTGTAAAATATCGCAAACATTACTAAATACATTCAAATACTAACATTAGATGTTATTGAGCTTTGGTTGATGAAAATTCCAACATGAAGTTTTGGCATACTTAACCTTTTCATCTATTTATACAAAAAATGCACTATAAAATCTTACAACCTAACGAATGCTTTAGTAATTTAATTTTTTTAATTTGAATGCCCCATTTAATGCTTCTATATGTTTTGCTCGGGGGCAGAGAAGCTTATATTTCCCATGCACTCCTCGATTTGCTACTTAGCTGGCTGCCATACCAATGGACCAAACTATGATTCCCGAGCCTTATGATATTAATTGCAAGAAGGTTAAAAAATTAAAGAGGAAGACATAATGTAACGTGAAAGATATAAAAAAATGTACATATCATATGCATATCCCTTTTTGACCCGATTATTTAATAAAGTGGGTGTGTCCAAAAACACGAGTCTAGATCATTGCTTTCAGTAAATTCCGCCTAACCGTGGTCAACCTAATTTATTTTCACATTATATTAGACATGGGGATGACTACCAGACTTTGAACATGAATGGGTTGGGTTTGGTTCCAAGAGAGATGCGACTTTTGGATCGGATTGGATCCATTTACTATATTTTTGATTTATCAGATGTTAACATGTTTGGATTTTAAGCTGGATTCGAATACAAGGGAAGAAAAGCCTATACCATATTTATTTTTTAAACCTTGCGAATCCAAATTTTAGATACATCTGAACTCGAACCACATTTTTTATGCGTTAAAAAGTGACTTTCGAAATGTATGGATATTTTATGTATGATGCTTGTTTGAAATTGAACATGCGTTCAGACCCATATTCTTCTAGATATGGATCGGGTCGGATAACAAATGGGAACCGGAGAGGAGCTTGACCCGAGCGATGGGGCTCTGCGTTTGCGTGCACGCATGCTGCGCTGGTTGGTGGGCGCCACGGATTCGTATGGGGAGCCCTCGTGGCTCGCCACGTCAGCACGTGCGTGTTCCACGCTGGGCAAGTAAGTGGGGGCCACCACGTGTTTGCTCTCCGGCACGCTCACGACTGCCCCCTCGTGCGGGACCGGGAAAGAGAACGTGAGAGGCGGAGGGGCGAAATGACCAAAGAATCCTCGAGCGAGTGGCGTAATTATCCCAACGGTTAGGTTTCCCGTTTTTGGAATACCGAACTCCTGTCACTTCGTTACCTCCTCGATGTCGCAAAAGGCCTTGAAGACAAAAATGCAAGGGCATTTTCGCCATTCTAAAATGAACGGATGCTTTGCCTGTGATGGGATCTGCGGGGGTCACAGGTAAATTCCGCATAAATGTTGAGGACCTTTTCGTCATTATCTGCGTTCCTTCATTTGGTTCGGGTACGACCCGACTCGCGTTTGGTGGAGAACGGATCCGACGATTTTACAGTACTGATAATAGATTTCAAGGCTAAACAATTGTCCTACTCTCATCTGGATCTGGATTTTGTGTTATACAAATAAACGTTAGGTTAGTTCATACTGCTATTTGCATAATCAAATACCATGGGCCCGGGTGAGCGCAGATTTTTTTTTTTAATATTTTTTTTTAGTTTGGCCCTATCCGTTGCTTCTCTTAACCTGACCCGTAAATCGTTTTGGTTCATCCCTTAAAAATTCTTGGCTCCGCCCCTGATGAGTGGAGCCACAAATTCTTTCTTAGATGTGTAAAACTATATTTTTCTTTTTAGACATCGTGTAATTAACCAATCAACACAAATGCTAATACAAAGCAAAAAGTTCACTATTAGTTCACAAAACAGCAAATAGAGTGCAATTTCCTTGTGGAAAAAAAAACTAGTAAAAGAAATATTGGAAGGCATTTGTTTTTTTAATAAAGTTTAATGTAAAAGTATTATCCAGTGACAATGTGTTCAAAATCACAACAGGAGCAAATAATTTTTGTATTGTAAATGTTCCACTAAAGTTTGCTACAATACTAAACGGGGTTCCAAAATATCACGATATTTTCCCGACAAGACATTTATTTATTATTTTATTTTCAAAGACGGGCGTAATCTCATCTAACGGTCTGCAGTTGAAAGGGTTGATTTTCAGGGGACATATCCGTGATTTTCATAAAAGATGGGCCCCATTAGGGTGGAGCCGTTGTGCCACGCCCCGTCACCTGAGTGAGATTAGTATTAGGCCCCACAGTGAGACGAAATTACAACTGAACCACCAATTCGAAAATGTGGACGCTCTCGCTTCGGGGAGTGCTCGTGGAGCGGCGTGAAGGCGATCGGAGGGGGCGGGCGGACTATAAGTAGCGGGAGGGATATCGCCGTCGCCCGAGAGAATTTCGAAACCAGGGGGAGAGGGAAGGGAGGGCGCGCGTCTGTCCGTTCCGCTCATTCATCGGCTTCTACCGGACGGCCGCCGTGATCTCTGAACTGAAGCACCTCTCTTTCTCTCATTATCTCTCCGATCGGGCACTCGAATGCCGTAGACCTGAGTTGCAGGCCGACGATTCTCGCCGTTGTTGGCCGTTCGATGAAAGGATCTTTTCTCTTCATCATTTCCGGCGTCTCCGAGATACGGAAAGGTGCGGTAGATGCATCGTCGGTTCCTCCTCTTCATTCTTCATCTCATTTGAGTCTTTGCCTGGACTTCATTACCCCCTCTTCTGTGCCTATTTCCTGGTCCATTTTTCTTTTCAGGCACTGCTTGCTTTGTTCTTCAAAGTTAATGGTGCCGTCTGCGGGAACACAGTGTCCAGGAAAACAAAGTCTCTGTTATTTGTCGTCAATATGCCGACATTTTCGCGTTATTATAAAAAGCTTTCGCCATTCTGGGCAAATCAGATGACAATCGTGTAAAAAATTTCCAGGAATTTTAAAAAATATTTTTTCTCTGAGTTTCCAGTTTTCCATTTTGTTCCTCCTCAAGTACCTTTTACCTTTTCCTTTATTTTCCTTCTGCGCTTGAGTTCGTCCATCATTTTGCGATGGTTGCTGTTTTTTCGCCCAATTTTTATGTGCATTCGTCCACTGTTTGATGTCGAAGGCGTTCCTGTTTTCCGCTTTCATTTCTTTTGATAACATTTGTAAGTTTTAGCCTGATCTTCTCCGTTGATGGAACTCGTAAATCGGGCTCGCTAATTTGAGGTGATTGATTTGTTTCTCTGAAACTTCATTTTATGTCATTGTGTCCCTCAGGCACGACATATATCTATAATATATTATATATAGACATACACGCACACAAACACGTATCATTATCGTCGTGCATCGCTTGTGAATTTCGTGATCTTGTCATCTGTTCATTTTTTTCTTGTATTTTTTTTCACTTATTGGTTCTTATTCTGCGATGCACTTTTATATGTTCTGGTTACTTGGTTTGGAATCTTGACCAATTCTCCGATTATTTAGACTCTTCAGATTCTTTACGTTGATGACGATAACATATAGTTTTTTCAGTTTATTCTTTGTCTTCAGCTCCATGTACTGTGGATACGACGGTCAATCTTGAATTATTGAAACATCTTCCGGCCTGTAATTTTCCTCTCTCTTTTCTGTTTTGTGGATTTTGGACGCATTTGTCTTCCTTTTTCTTTTGAACTCTTTTTTTTTTCCATTCGTTGCATTCTTTGGCCCGATTTTTCTCTGCGCTTTTTTTTCTGTTCCTATTTCTCCCTTCATTTATCTTAATTATCCTTTTCCGCACACTATTTTTCACTTTCAGTAAGATTACGCCGGTATTCACTTCTTTTCCCGTTTCTCTTCAGAATCTTGGCTGATATTAGCATTTGAATGCTGGATTTCATTTGTATTTTCCTGGACTCGTCATAGGTTCTTTTATTTGAATATTTGGATATTTTTTTCCCTTTGTGTTTCTTTTTAAGCGTGATTATTGGTTCTTGGCCGCTGACATTGAATTTTTATCGTGATTATCCTTTTCTTTTATCATGTTGACAGCTCATGTCGTTTTGATTTTTGACATTCCTTCGTGCCTGACGTGGTGGAGGGGTTCTCGAGGTTGGACCATAATGTGAATGTTTGGAGTCGTATCAAGGATTTGGTAAAAGGTTCCTGTCTATCCCTCTCTCTCTGTCTGCCCGCTATCTGCTTACTCGATTTGTCAGAATTTCGTCCCTTTTTTTGGTTTTGAATCTCCTTTCTTTCTTGTCCTTCTTCTGTTTTCATTTCTCTTGGATGCCTTTCTGGATTAATTATTTGATTTTTTTCTCCTCACTTGCTTCCCTTTAGCTATCTGAATCTTGATGCCAGATGCGAGCATTGAAAAATTGATTTCAGATTTTGTACTTTCCCGATTTTTTTTTTAAAGTTATAGTATCTTTATCTTCAAGAACGTCTATTTCTTATTTACTTCTATGTAACACCCGCTGGACACTTCATAGCTTTGGAACTGTTCTTGGTTGTGAGAAAGGACACTGTCTGATATCTTTCTCCTCTTTGTGTTTCTAGTAAATGAATCGCTTCTTTACATGTGACTAATTATATCCCCTCTCTCTGGAATCCTTACTGGCTTGTCAAATATTTGTACATGAAATTTTTAGGATTCCAACTGTTTATCTTTCAAATCATATTTTATGCTTATTTGTTATTAAATTCCCCCTAATTTAAACTTTTTGAGGATATGCCGTACTATTGTTGTCATTGAATGCTGGTTATATAAAGAACCACTATGCCTGCCCTAATGATTTTAAATGTAGGTCAAGATAATGCTTTTCATTTGTCTAACAAAAAATGCATTTTCTGTGACTATGTTATACATTGTTTCTTGGTGGGTGATTTCTCCATTGGCTTACCCATTATTTTTGTTTGTGTGTTTGACATTCATTTTTTCATGTGAACCAACTATTGTTTGGTAATTGATAGAATTCGTATTGGACCATCCATATGCTTGACTTCATAAGTTCTTTGAAGGAGTTTTAATGTCTCTTCTTTATCTCTTTAGTATTCAACAATTTTTAGACTTCTTTCTCCCAGTTTGGATACTTATTTTGTAATATTTCTACTATCTTTGTCATTAATATTGTTCTAATATGGAGTTTTCCTTTTGACTATCTTATTATTTTGTTTTTATGGCAGCCTATACACTTGTTATGATTTGTTTTTCCAAAGCACTGTGCATCTACTTAAATTGTTCCTTTGGTTATGCTCCAATTCATATTCTCATATTCACATATTGTTGCGTCTACCTGTTCTTTGTCCAATTGTCTTTTTGTTGATAATCCTTTCCGCTTTTCTCAGGATTGCTTAAAAGTTGGAGGAGGACTTTCAGAGCTTGGGAACTTTTGTGTTTGTGCTAAACTGCAAAAATGATAGGGTCATTTGTCACCAGAGGCCTCGTGTATGTTGTTAGCAAAGCATGCTTTCTTCCCTTTTCATGTTCCGTGACCACATATATTTATTTTTTCCCATTTTGTTTTTGTTTTTCCCTATTTTTTCAGGATGCTTCTTGGATACACGTATCCTGCCTATGAATGCTTCAAAACTGTGGAGAAGAACAAACCAGAAATTGAGCAGTTGAGGTTCTGGTGTCAGTACTGGTAGGTGTAGTTTTCCTGTTATTCCATGTGAGGCATAGTTGGCAAACTCAGTGAAGTTTCTCATGAATAGTCCAAGTGCAATCTGAGTGTCTATTTGGGGTTCACCAACTTAGGGGAGTTTTTCAGCGTGCCCCATCAACATGGTTCTCGTGGTTGGTGTACAGTAATTTTCATTTTTTGGTGTGTGAGAGCATGATATCTTAAATGATTTTGAAAATAAACTTTTATGATCTTACTGGGAATTACCCATAGAAAAGGTACGTCTTATGAAGGTAAAGAAATTTGCTAGTCATCACTGTTAATCAATTTGTTTATATGTGGCTTTGTTACTGATATTATATCTCTATTTTAGTTTCTTTGGGTGATAGCTTAAGTTTTGATAATTTCTATTCCTATGCATAGTGACTTAGTGACGCTTAAAGAATTAGGGTCCTGCCTTGTCCATAATAGTGAGCGAACCCACCATTTTCCGTCAAATTTCAGGCATTTTAGGTCGAAGCCATGGGTTTGCCAACTATGATCTATGTAATAAATGCAGTAAAAGCAATATCGTCTTTGAGGGAATTTGGTTATTTGTTTGGAACAAGTATGATTTAAATTCATTTTTCCTGTTATCAGAATACTGAAGCCAGGAATCTGATGAATTTCAGGATTATAGTTGCATTTTTGACAGTCTTCGAGAGAATTGGGGATGCTTTTGTGTCATGGTAACATACCTTGACGGTTGGCAATTTTGCATGGTTTCAAAGTTTCAATTCATACTGTTTTTTATTGTCTCCTGTTGTTTTCTCTCTTGGAAGGTTGCCAATGTATGGTGAAGCCAAGCTGGCATTTTTTGTCTATCTGTGGTGTCCGAAAACAAAGGTACTGATTTCATGCTAATTGCACTCATTCCTTTTGATGGATGGATGCCATATATGCCCGACTAATTCTTTCTCCCCTAATTCATTAGGGTGCAGTATATGTCTATGAAACTTTCTTGCAACCATATGTTGCAAGACATGAGACAGAGATTGATCGCAACTTGCTTGAGCTACGCACAAGGGCGGGTGACATGGCTGTTATGTACTGTCAGAAGGTTGCAAAGTATGGTCAAACACAAGTCTTTGAAATTCTTCAGTATGTTGCTTCACGATCATCTGGTTCTCGTACAAATCAGGTATTTGTTGATCATGACAAAGAAGCTTCTTCCACAAAACTGTTGATTGTGAACTAGGCTTTGCTGATTTAATTGCTTTGGGTGTGAGAATCTGTTTGATCTTTATTCTGTACAGATTTATGCTTCATTAGGATTCAAATATTCATAAAAATAATGCATTCTCCTCTTAAAAGAGCAGATCCCTGTATCTGAGGAATTTAGGCAGTAAGTTCGTACGGGTAAATGTACATGGGCGTTTCAACTCTTGTGCAAAGGTTGAAATCTAGAGAAGCTGGTTAGTCCTGTAATTGGGGGGCATCATCTCCTGAATAATCAAGAAGGAGCAAGGAAGGGCATCGGCCCGAATGATCAAGATATGGAGTGAGTTAGCACCAGCTGCCTCACAATCAGGAAAATGTGGGGGACCTCTTGTGGCTGATCAGAGGGATGTTGCCAGAGGCTCCAGCCTGTACAAGTGAGGGGCCTGAGGGATGAACCCAAGCAATTCTTAGTAGGAAATGCTTGGTAACTTCAGCTGCTACGAGTGAGGGGGTGCCATATGCATATATGTGTGCGTGGTCATTTTAGCTGTATTCACGTTAAATGTGGTGGGACACATTAATAAGCAAATGCTTTTCTAGAAGCCGACATCTTTTGAAGTATATCCAATTTTGGAAGTGCCTAGGTGATTACGCCAAGATGTTTGTTAAAGTTGTTATATATTGATTTAGTGTAATAATGCTTAAGTACAACTATAATATACTTAGTTATAACTTTATGAATTTGGTAATTGGTCGTATAAAAGGATAGAGATCCTTGTGTAAAGTCATAATTACTATGTAAGCTGCAATTTAATTTGTCAACTAAAGTCACATGGTTGCTGACATGGGTATCGGTATGGGGGGAGAGGGTACTGACAATGGCAATACATTTTTTTTTCTTGTAAGCCATATCCAAATGTGTTACCATCAGCTTGTCGACGTGTCAACGACTCAACACCGATATGGTAGCAATTTTGCCGTGTTCATGTCATTTAGGTCATGCATAATATGAAAGCATATAAGGAAGTCTAGGGAGGCCTAGTGCATACCTGTGCCAACATGCCTAGGCATGGCTACAGCCATACGGACTTGTACACAACTGGACAATGGCAATACATTTTGGACAATGAATATGCAAAACTTTAAAATTTATGTGAAAAGAGCAATTTTTTTTTTCTTGTAAGCCATATCCAAATGTGTTGCCTAGGCATGGCTACAGCCATACGGGATTGTACACAGCTGGGATGTGGGTTTGATTGGAGGATGAATCCTTCCATTTTTTGACCTGTTCAAAAGTGACAGAGTCCAAATTTATCCAAAATTTGGGGGCTTTTAAGAACTGTTATGTGTATATGCGGGGGAGGGTTGATCCCTCGACCCTTCCTCACGATTCCCAAATGTTTCTAGACTAAACACTCCGGTGAAAAACCATGTGTAAAGCCTTGTGCTTCTCCGTTATCCGAAGACACTCCAGCTACTGTGTATCTAGTGAGACAACTCGATGTCTGTGAAGCTGGCGATACACGTTTGCTTGCATCTTTGGTAAAGTTCCTCTCTTGTCTTTAGTGAAAAACCTGAAGACAGACCCTATGTGAGATGTTGTGCTTCTCTGGTGTCTGAAAGTACTCCTGTAACTATGCATATGGCGAATATTCATTCCAGTGACATCATTCATTTAGCAACATTCACTGGCGTCTGTGCATCTCCTATGAAGTTCCTCTTTTGTCACCTCTGGCTATCTTCTCTTCGGCATAGGTATGCCATTTCCTTCTGCAGCATCTTCATGCTGTCCTCCTTATCTCGTGCCTGCTGTCTTCCCCTTTTTCTTTGCATTCTATCTCCAGCATCTCCATCCCTCTCCCTTTCTTTCATCTCTACTTCCATCCCTTTTCCTGTCTCTAGTCTCTGCAATCTTCCTCCTCTTTTTCTCTCCCTCTGCCAGCTGCCAATCCCTCTCACTTACTTTGACTCCTCTCCTTTTCTCTCTTTCTCAGTTTCTATCTGTTCATCACCCTTTTTCTTTCTCAGTTTCTCTCAATAATCTTTCTTTTTTTTCTTGCCTGCAAATGATACAAACGTGACTGACTCAAACTCCATATTGTTTGTTGTCACCCTGAATGCACAAATGGATATGCTTGTGCTAGTCGAATTGAATATGCTACCTTTGTTTATCAGTAATTTACAAATGAAATGAATATGCAGTGGGACAAGTATATTAGTATGTTATTATATGTTTATGATGTTATCAGTATATTAGTATGTTATTATATGTTTCTGATGTTATCAGTATGTTTTTTTGGTGTGCAAATGATATGAATAATGAATGCAAATAATATGTTATTTTTCAATTTTTGTGTCCAGCATTGTATATATGGATGATCTTGTGTGCATCAGTGCATGTGAATCTGCGAGTTTTGCATAGTGTATGCTATGTATGCACTGGTCTAGAAGCTGTCATATTGCATATACTGCTGCTGCTGTAAAGTTTAATATGTTATTGTCTGTTTCTGATGCATTATCAGTATATTTTTTTGGTGTGCAATGACACGAGTAATACAAATAATGTGTTATATTTCAATTTTTGTGTGTAGCATTGTATATATGGACATGATCTTGTGTGTATCAGTGCATGTGAATCTGTGAGTTTATAGTGTGATTTATGCTATGTATGCACTGGTCTAGAAGCTGTCATGTTGCACATACTGCAGCTGCTATAAAGTGTAAATCTATAGGAGCTGAATGATGTAATTTTGCTATAACCTAATTGTAGCTGAAGGTGTAGAGGATTTTTGCTCCCCCGTTCCTGAGTTCTTTGAACTTGGTCTTCACCGTTAGTACATAGCACTCATGATATGTGTTTGAATCTTTTTTTATTTTCAATATGTGTACATTGTGGTGTAGCTATGAACTAATGTTATTTGTTTGAATCTTTATCCGTTTTTAAGATATGTACATAATGTAAGTTATGTAACTGTTCCAACTGTGGTTTAGAGGATTGTTGCCCTATCTACTCAACCATTGTTGTCAACACCGAAAATCCAATCTAAGCACTTGCCTAGGCATTGAGCAGCTGTCTAGACACCTAGGAGCAACCTAGATGGTCCAAAGAGTAAAAGTACTATTGTATTCAAATCTGAGCTGTAGAAATTAAACTTTTCTTGTTCTATATTTTAATATATCGATATAGGTGTTGTTTCATTTTGCACCTTTCCACACTTCTCTTTTCTTTATTTTCCTTGCTTCTTTCTGTTGAATAGGACTGCCTAGTGGTTGTCTAGGATTCACGTGGACCTTCTTGTGGAGTCTGGTATCACCTTGTGGGGTCTCTGCTACCTAGGCTTCACTTTAGCATTTTTTACTGCACAGGCTTAGGCTTCACTTGGTATTTTTTACTACACAGGTTTGACAACTGTGCCATAGAATTACAATGGGCATATTACATTTGATATTAATTAGTTAGTGAAATCGTACGTTGGAGCTTTTTTGGAATGAGTGAGTGGTATGTATGGGATATATCACTAAATTAAATAACTGTGGAGGTGGCCTAAGCTAGTGATGTTTAAAATGCTAATGATAATGGTGCTTCTTGTGGTTTTAATACCACAGTTGTGTGTCATCTGGGCTTGTGTTGGATGAAATCAAAATTGTTGTAGACAGGTGGTATTGCATGTGTTTGACTGTTTGTCTACTTGCTACCTATCTGTCGTGTTACAGCATAATTATTGATAAGCAATAATCTTTCTTTCTTTCTCTCTCACAGACACATGTGCAAACTGCAAGCACACGTACACACTCAATTCTACCTTTTCCATATTCAAATGAGTTTCTCATTTTAAGCCTTATGGTTTAAGATTGAGTGTAAACCTTATGGTTTAAGATTGACCGTAAGTCAAAATCAACCGTTGTCTGGGCCATTTGTGTTTGAGTTATGTGCTCAAGTGCTTAAATTAATGTGTAGAACTTGCAAATGATTAGCTTTAGCTCAAGCCTGGTTGCTCAAGGGAACTTAAAACGACAAATAATCTTCAATGGCTGTTATTGTGAAATAATATGATATATGGTATGCTACTCCCTCCTTCTCTCTGTTTCTGCACAAACAACAATATATGCTGTTAGACAAATATTTGTGGTTTCTTCAGGCATTTGTTCATTAAAATCATCATTTCCATCATTTACTTGGAGATTCTCCAGCGAAATTCAAACACAATTCTATGTACACCTATGCCACATGGGTGCCAAAAAAAATTGGGTGCAGGTGCGGCAAGGGCAAAAGAAATTATATAATCTCTTATATAAGTAATTTTATTTGTGTATATTGTTAATTTCTTTTATCAAGATTACCTTTATCTTACAAAATTCATTGTTTTATAAATACATGGGGGAGAGTCGAGGAAAGAGGGCAAAAAAGATGAGGGAAAAGATAAGGAAAAAAATGAAAAAAAACAAGAGTGCGGTCAGCAGCACCTGACTCAGTCAAACAGAGTGGGGTGCCGTGTCGGGTCGCATCCGCTCCTGCACTCGAGTCGACTTGGGTGCTTCAACAGTTTTGGCGGACCTGTGTGACTTAGATGGACACACTTTCAGGTGTTTCTAATTCTGCTATGTTTGTAGAAGGGATCTGTAATAAGGGAAAATGGTGCAACAAACAGACAAAAAGATAGAACATTATGTTTGTGCAACTAACAGACAAAAAGATAGAACATTATGTTTTCTTTTTTGGCATACATAGCACCAATCCAGCTGCTAGAGTCAATTGGTGCTAATCATGTTAACTTCTTGGTGGTGACTCTTGGACCCCAATCAGTTTGCATGGTCAAACATCATTTGAAATGTTGCCTTTGAACTGCACATTTCAAGTGTCTTGGAAAATCGAAAGGATCACAAAAAAATCAATTATATTGGTTGTAAATGTGTTCAAGTATGAGAATTTAACCTTTAATATCTTGTTTCTCTGTCCCAATTTCTATGATCATCTATTAATCTCCAGAGGAAGTTGTTTATGTTATACCGAGCAATTTTTAGAAACACTTTCAATCAAAGACATCTCTCGTAAGAGTGAACATTAACCAAATCACACATGAATTCTCAATTAATCCTCTTCTCATAAGATTGGTAAGCAGTCTGGCAGTGTTCCTAGCGTCATCGAGGACACAATGAGCATGACCTTCCCAAGCTAACCCAGCCAACTGGACTGCCTCCTTGAGGTTGCAGTGAACATCACCAAAGACTTCATGGAATGCAACCCTTAGATTGATCCACCTGTTAAAATAAGGAGGTTTTCTTATCCTTTTGAATCTGCATTCCGGTTCTAACATCACCCGACCATCCCAATTGGACCTGAATCTGTTGGATGCCAGTCAGTTGACAAGCAGGACGAACATAGGTCTGAAAATATCCTTCTAACTGCCCAGTCATGCTATTCACTAGAAGAGATGGAAATTCAACGATTTCTTGTGGATGAGGATTTTTTTTTCCTTGTCACAGGTTACCTCAAAATCAATAACCACAAAATACTGAAACTCTTCCAACTGAAAATCCTGAGGATAACCTAGAGGCTGCATCCAGTAGGGCATATACTGAATGTAACTTTCTAATGGGAAGGGATATTCTCGACTGGATAAAAATAGCTCTCTGGGAAGGCTTGCCACTGGCTGGGTTGGATCTTTTGATACTCGTTCTGAAAGTTTGACCAAGCAAAGAAATTTTGTTGGTATGCAGGTCTCGAGTAACCATCATTTGCCACTCCAGAACAATGATGATCCTGCTTGTGATTAGGATATTCTAGGCTATGAATCGTGAAATGATCTCCCCTCATGTCTAATTGGGAGAATCAAGGGAGAGATCGAATCACATGGAAGCGGTTTTCCAAGTAACCAAAGAAACAAGTTCATTGGACTTGTAGCCTTCTAGGCATGGATTTTTCCAGGCAACAAATTACTCATCAGTCTTCAGCCCTGCCACTACCTGATCTGTAGGAAGTTTTGGTGAAATTAAGAACCACAATGAGCAGATTAAAAGTACAGCCTTTGCAGAAAATGAAGCTTAGTGCTTAACTATTTCTAGAACTCAATCTAAAATTTATGCCTAAAAGGAGTTGTGTAAATTGCATACGTTCTAAATTTCTCGGGGCTTGGCAAACTCAAACATCAAGAAACATAGGAACTCTACTTATTCTTCTGTAGAAGGAGGGATATTAGACATGGATCATGACCCTGATGTGGAAATAGCAGGTGAAGTTTTGACTTTCGAGCACTAGTATTTTTCTGGCACGAAATTCCTTCTAGTTGCACATGTGAATGTTACATTTTCTTTTGTTATTCCATTTTTTCTGACAGTATGCTTCAAAGTTGCATTGAAGGAAAGCAAATTATTGGATATCATGTGCTGGTACTATAACCAACTAATAAGAGGCCTGGTGGTTGAAGTCATATTTGATGTCCTGAAAATACCTCCTTTTGAAGAGTTGGAGGCCTGAAGTTTTTTAAATTGTGAACTGTTATTTGATGTTAATGCATAAGAACCCATGTTTAACATCATATTGAAGCGGAAGCTGCTATGTAAGATTTGTACTGCATTTTGGAAGGGAATTAGCATGCTTCACTGGTTTTGGGTTACTATGAGTGTCAAATTGAAGTAATTTTTTGCAGTAAAGAGAGAGTTCTTAGGAGGCGGTCGCTTTCCTCTGCCATTTGATGTTACTTCTAATATTTACTTCAAACCTGTGATTGGTTGTTCTGACACAGCCACAGCAGCCGCCACAGCCGCAACCACAGCCCCAGCCCCAGCCACAGCAGCAGTCACAGTCAAACCCACCTTATGTCCGGCCATCTCAGGTGGCTTCTGCAGCTCGCCAACCAGTTGCAAGGCAGCAACAACAACCACAACGTGAGCCACTTCAACGTCAAACAAGCTCTGCTGCAAGCCAGCGGCGAGGGCTAGCCCAGGAAACTATTCAACCAGCGCTGCAGGCTTCAGCTCAGCCACAAATAGAGGAGCCTCCTTCCCAGCTTCAACCTTCAACAGCATTACAACCCCTGCCTCCACCACAACGGTCATCCTCTGGGCAAAGCCTGCCTCAACCACAACGGACATCCTCTGGGCAAAGCATTTCTGGTACTCGGGAGACATCCGGTCAAGTGTCAATGCCACCTTCTCCTCCAAGCGTTGCTGAAATAACGGAAGCAGAGGCAACCTCTGCAGAAACCTTACCAGCATCAGAAAATGGTGTTGATAAAACTCCTGCTTCTGAGGATGTTGCCATGGAGGATACTATTCGAGTTACACGTGCGAGACTACGAAGGACCCGTGTGGTGAAACAGAATGGTGTATAGCAATTTCTTTTTCCTTTTTTTTTTCCATTTCTTCAAAATTTCATTGGTGGCCTATCTCATGTCTTCGAATGTGCATCCAGCATGATGGAAATGCATAAATGGCCCAGTAATGATCTTCCTGTGTTTAAAATTGTGGAAGACGTTTGGAATATGTTTTACGATATCAGGTTTGCCTCCAAATCTGTGTTTTCTTATAGCCAGACAGTTAGTTGTATGCTATGCTGATCTCCATACTCTGCCTTTACAATTCTTATAGAGAAGGTTCAGCTTTGGTGTGGAAAGGGCATTAATGGTGCCAAGAAGATACTGTATTATGTTGAATCCTGAAGCTCGTGTTTAAGGACAGAGGAAGACAGTTGAAATTTTGGAAAGGAATGAGAAACTAGAATCGTGTTTTGTTGCTTTACTTGCAGGGTGTGTGCTTCAAAACCTGATCTTAGTTCGAATCTTCTTTGCCCAGCCAGAGAATGACGTTCGCTTTGATCTCATGGCGGGGGTTTTGATCGTGTTGAAGAAAATCGCAAATTGAAACCTTTACAGATGCTGGGGCCTCGTAAGCAAAATGTTGTGGGTTGTGGCCATCTAAAACGAGTGTTTTCTCAATTTGATTTCCGACTTAACCAATTGTTGGAACATGGTTGGTGGTTGTACTTCTGAACAGCGGCTACCTGTGTGTGCAATCTATATATAAAATCTTGGAAATCGGCATAAAACATATGTTTTTAAATGTAAACATTTTTTTTAATACAGGTTCTGAATTGAATGTTTTTTTTTTTTTCACTTAGATCCACTTTAAAAATGATTTTTTGTTATTTTTACACTTTTAGACGTCGAGCTTACGTTCATATAATGATCAACATATTATTTGCTTATCTTTTCGAGGACAACATTTGGTACATCTTTAACCGTTTCTATGTATATCAGTCAAAGTTCTGAATAACCTCTCAATTTTTGATGTATCAAAAAAAGAATCACTTGCACTTTAAAGATAGTTTTACTTTAAAAGATTCTAAAAAAGTTTCACAGTCACATTTTTTTAGTCTAATACTGAACAATTTTACATCTTTTACATTTGCTTTTGCCTTTAGAGAGATACCGACTTAATATAGATTACATACAACTTTCCATTATGAAGATAATTTTTTGTTAAGCAGTTCTTTCGGAAGTGCTTAAAGAGGAAAGAGATAAAATCAATCTGCGGATCCAAAATATCACGGAGAACAGCGCAAGGAGAGGGCAGAAAGGCATTGGCGGGAGGTTGCCGGGAACTTGGAAGGTTGACAACTTGACCCGTGGGAGAACCAGAGAGGGTGCAGTCGGAGGCGGGAGACGAAGAGAATGGCGGAGGCGCCGCCGTTGCCCGCGGCAGGGTCTGGCGATACCTTGGGGGAAGACCATCCCGTGGAGAGGGAGACACAGTTGGCGGGCGAGATGCTGGCGCGGTGGCTTCCCTTTCTCTCGCGCGGCCTATGCAACCACTGCTCCGGTCTCCTCATGGATCGCGCCAACCACCTCCTGGCCTCCTGTATCTCTCTCTCTCTCTCTCTCGATTCTCTGTTTCTGTAGCGTTGTAGGCTCTGGTCGGCAGGCTAGGATGTTGATGGAAAGCTACGGCATCGGCTTGACTGTCTTCCTGTTTGGGTTTTGATTTCTCTCTCTCTCTCTCTCTCTTTCCGGAGTGTAAGATTTGGACGGCTGGCTAGGATTTTGATTTGCAGCTGGGCATCGGCCCCGTTCAGATCTTAAGTTTATGTTTCCGGCAAGATATGAACGGCAGGTTAGGGTCTTCTTGGGAACTTTGCTCCCTTCATCGGCCCCGTTTAGAAAGGGTGGTTCCACTCTCTCTCTCTCTCTCACACACACACCCCCACACAAAAACATAAGTCGTCGTCCATAAATTTAGTTCTGCTGTAACTCGCGTGCTGATGCTTTCTCTTTCAGGCAGTCTTCCACCTTTTGACGAGGAAAACTCGTTGGCGAACCCCTCAGAAGTTGCTGCTTGTTCATATGATGATGGGCACTGCACGGAGTACCCGTTAGAAGAGATTGCTTCTGCACATGAAGATGAAAACTGGCCGGAGAACCTGTCAGAACCGACTTCTCCACGTGAGAATAGTCAGTTTCCGGAGAATCAGTCAGAGTCGATTTCGCCTCGATACAGTGACGGGCACTTGTGGGAAAGCCCATCTAAACCGACTTCATCACCTCAGGCTCAATGTAATGACAAGAGCCCGGGGGAGAACTCACCGGAAGCAGCTACGCCTCCACACAAGGACAAAAGCTTGGTCTTGGCAGAGAATTCAGCTGCGAGCAGAACCACTCACATGTCGTGGGCTGATATGGTACAAGAGGATGAACTCGAAGATCTGGCAGCAGTTAATTCTCCAGCAGAATCTAGCAGGGGCACCAATGGTGAGGAAGGTCCAAAGGAGGTGAAGAAACCATTCTTATCGAGGAGCCGTAGAGAGTACTTACGGTTCATGAATGTTGGAAGGCAGACGGATTTCATTTGCTTGGAGCGGGTCAATGGCAAGATCGCCAACATACTGGAGGGTCTGGAACTTCACACGGGTGTGTTCAGTGCTGCCGAGCAGAAGCGGATAGTTGATTGTATCTACGGACTTCAAGAACTGGGGAAAAGTAGGAAGCTTAAAGGTAATATATTATATGAAACTTACTTGCTTTTTTAAGGTTATTCTATGTTATTATGCATTTCAGAAATATACTAGATCATGAAGCTTTGCTCTTGTAGAAGATACTACCCATCAAGTAAACTAGTAGTGAATTTAACAAGTATCTAATAATGCAATTGTTGCACAAGTACTTCAAAATATGTCCGAATAGTGATTATTGCTAACGACCCGTGGATTGGTCAGGCTCTGTACACTGAAGAACTGAAGTATGCATATCTGTGCAATGCTTGAGTATTCTTTATGCGCAAATTTACAAGAGGATGATCTTGTTATGGTTTGGTTGCCAAGGGTAGACGCTTTAACCCATAGCCAGGAACGGTATGCGAAATTAACAAGAAAAAATGCCAAAAACGAAGAGAACTTGAAAAAACAGTCTTAAAAAAAATGCGAAAAATATATTTATCACGTTTTTCCCATCTTTTTTTTTCTGTTTTTAGCTTTTTAAAGGTTAATGACATCATAGATTCACCTTTCAACTTAAATTAAATTAAATTATTTATTATAATTCTTATCATCATTAAGTAATATTTTTTATCATTTTATCTAGTTTCCTTTAATGTCTTATTATTGGTTTTTTATTTGTTTTATTTTTTTTCATTTTTCAAAAAATTGCTGAGATTTTCCCAAATTCCCAAGAAAAACAATTTTGTCGAAAATACCGAGAAAATCTCACTGTCATACTTTAACCATGTTTTTGATGAAGTATGTATTTTTCGGCAAAAATACTTATGGAGAAATTTGGAAGCCTGTCGCTTTTTATGTACTTATTGATGCTAAAATATGCTCTCCAATGAAGCAATCCAAGTAATATTAATTTACAAATATTCAGCCTGCTTGCTTCAGTTTGTCTTGTTCGATTTGGGTCTTCTGATGTGTTTGTATACATTTCTAGGCTTACATTCTTGTTTGTATGTATATGATGCTTACTGTACCAAAATTTCTTACTAAAGGCTTTTTAGTTTTTATTGACTAGGTTGCAAGTTGCAAACAGGAACTAATTTAATGACTAATGATGAAGTAATCAGGATAATGTTTTAAAAGTTGGAGAAGTAATTAGTTATTAGGGTCTAAGTGACAAACAAGCTGATTCTTCATTTTATGCCTTTGTATTCCATGTTTTCAAAGAAAGACATGTTATGGAATAGATTGCAAGTGCAAACAGGAATAAGTTAAATGATTACTGATGTAAATCAGGTTAATGTTTAAAAATTCGATAGGTAATTAGTGATTGGTGACTAAGTGACAAACATGCTGATTTTTTCTGATATGCCTTTGTGTCTGTTGTACTGCATGTTACTTTAAGAATGTTTTCCATGTTTTGAAAATCCTTAGAAAGATGTGATTAATCTATAACATACTTTTTTTGGTTGTCTAGTGGGAATTAATCTGATATGGTTCCATATGCTATCTGCTTGCAAGCCTGATATAGAATTCTTTCTTAATTTAACTTGTTTGTCCATTTTCTGAGAGTGAACAAGCCAATGGGCTGTGTCAATCTGGTCCCTTGGCAGCCTTCTTGTGATCCAATGTGAAAGTAATCCCAGCCCTTTACATTTGGGTTGAGAGTGTATATAGTTGTGTTTGAGAACACTAGGTTTAAGATCTAATGTTAGTTTGTCCGGAATATGTATTTGGTGGTATACGATGGTGGTAGTCTCCTATTGGCGTATATCGTGCTTATGATTTTCTTTTGAAAACATTGGTGATGTTACACTTGCAACATCAGGCGTGATTGAAACCTTTTAATGTTCTGGGTTTATGTGATCCTTAATAATTTGAACAGATTGATAATTCAAAATCTGAATAAGTCTTATTGCAGTTTATGGATACAAAACTCGTATAAGTGGAATCAGAATATTCATTTTATAGATGTGCATATTTCATATGCATTCTTAAATCTTTATATTTGAAAGTCTAGAACACAGTTATGGTAGGGAAATTTTGCATTGATGCTATACCTTTGCCTCCTATTTTAGGAGCAAGATGCACCTAGTCTTAAATTAAGAAAGCAGAAGCTATACTATACTTTCTTTGGTAGCCACTTTTGCTTTATTTTGTATAATAGTTTCAGTAAAACCCTAAACTGAATGATCACAGAAGCCCATCCTTGTAATTCATATTTTTTTTGCCTAATAAGAATAAAATTTCTTAGGTAAGCATCTAATAGCAAACAGACTTAGAAGCCAGTTCCAAGCTGGCTTGTATACCTTGTCACAGGAATACAATGCCCAGAGCCTCCACAAACATATTCTGTCAAGTGAAAGCCAAACTGGTGTTTAAAATGGCTTAAGAATCTGATTGTTTGCTTTATCTCGTATACTAGTTTCAATAAAACCCTAAACTGAATGATCACAAAAGTCCGTGCTTGTAATTTATATTTTTTGGGTGCCTAATATGAAGAAAATTTCTTAGGTAAGCATCTAATAGCAAAAAACGGGGTTGTTAGGACTTAGAAGCCAGTTTCAAGCTTGGCTTGTATACCTCTATCAAGTGAAAGCCAAACTAGTGTTTAAAATGGCTTAATGATGCAAGAACAACTAAGATTAATGAATCTTAATCCAACTGCATTCAAGACTAAACTAAAACTAGACTAAAACTCCAGCAAAGAAACAAGAAGAACAGAAGAAAACTAACAAACACTTGCTTTTCATTTCTTTTCCACTGATTGACGTTTACAAAATGATCCTACGTCTCTTTATATAGAGAAAGGGATGGACTGTGGATCTGGATCCAGTTACAAATGCTAAAAACTCTAACTGGATCCAATCACAAAATTTGGTTATGCTTTCATCTTGCATCAGACTCCCCTAGTTGGAGAAGAGTCGTCCTCGACGAGTTTTAAATTTTTCATTCTACCAAAATGGTTCTTCACCTTAGAGAGTTTGGACAAGGTTTGGATTTGTTGAACAAAAGTCCCACCGCTCGTCTGCGCCAGCTAAAGTGGTGGACTGCTCATTATCTTCTCATGGTGATCAAGGTGGCGGCTTCGGTGGTGGTTTTGGAGAAGGAACACAAACTTGGATATGATCTAAGGGCATTTCTGAATCAAATCCATGGAAAAAACTGGTTTGGATCTAGATTCAAACCCTTATACCCATGAATCGGGCGATACGGACCCGAATTAGGTCCAAAACCTGGTTCGACTTGAACCGGTCCCAAAAGGAACCGGCCCAAACATACAACTACGAGCGCCTCGAGCGGTAGCTCAAGGCGCTGCTCGAGTTTCCCCCATTTTGCCTCAAACAAGGACGGAAGGGACAAACTAGAGGGCGGAAGTGGGGCGCCCATCGCCGCCGCCCCATCTTGTCTGAGTGGGAAAAGAGGCGGAGGGCGGCTGCCTGTCGCCTTCGGTCCGTCGGCGGGCGGCGATTCCATGGGCGGAGCTGGTTTGGATGGCGGGGCACCAGATCTCTCACACGAGCAGGCTGAAAAGTGAAGGTATCGCCGTTGCTGGCTGCCGTTTTGACACCACCTCCGCCAGGCGACGAAGCCGCCGGCATCTGCCACACCGCCGGTCGGCTACTCATGACGACGGCGAGGTTAGCTGCTGGAGGTGACGCCTGTTGGATCGAGCACAACATTGTCCCTTGCTTCTGTCCATGAACAACAAGTGGAGCAGGGGTCGTTTCGTCGCTGTCGGCTATGGGTTCAGTTTACTCGATGGACAACGGCAGGGCGAGTGGCATTTGCATCTCCAAGCGGTTGCTTACGGCAGCGGCAGGTTGCAACGTCGACCAATTGTGCGTAGGGGGAGCCCTTTGTTCGTAGGTTGAGGATGACACCCAGTTGTAAGTTGACAGAGGCGCTTGATCTTGGGTTGTCGAGTTATCGTGCCCCAACCTCCAACTGAACCAGTGCCCTAATAATGGGTCTCTGGTGGCAGTTTGATGGAAACCCCTTTTGACGCAATGACAACTGGTTCATAGCCCGACGTCCTCCCCAAAGCTCTAACACTTTTCCCAAGGAGATCTGGCTGAAACTCGCCCCTTCCAGCTTCAATGGCTGGATGGACGTCTACCACAGCAAATCTCTGCGACTTCGTGGGTTATGCATAGCCAAGCAGAACATTTCCATCATTTCCCTGAGTTCATTCATTGAGGCTTCTAATCCATTCACTTTTCTCGTGAAAGCAGCAACTCCTTGTCTAATATAAGATAAATCAGATTCCTGCGTTGTTAATGTCAATAAGGTTTGCTGAATTTGGTCTCTTATGTTCGTAGAAACCTTGCTCTGATACCAATTGATGCAAGAAGAACTAAGATTAATGAATCTTAATCCAACTGCATTCAAGACTAAACTAAAACTAGACTAAAACTCAAGCAAAGAAACAAGAAGAACAGAAGAAAACTAACAAACACTTGCTTTTCATTTCTTTTCCACTGATTGACGTTTACAAAATGATCCTACGTCTCTTTATATAGAGAAAGGGATGGACTGTGGATCTGGATCCAGTTACAAATGCTAAAAATTCTAACTGGATCCAATCACAAAATTTGGTTATGCTTTCATCTTGCATCACTTGAGAATCTGATTGTTTAAGTGCTAAAGTTGACATGTGCACACCTATCCGGAAGAGGACAAACTGTAGTATGGTGCTACAATATTATAAAACGAAAATCTCATGGAGATATGAAGGGATTACTCCAAGTATCTTGTTCGTTGCCCTTTGCATGAGAAAGGGATATTATAATTTGGAGATCATCATCCAGTTTATTGGCATTTGATGTTCTTTTTTTGATGCTTAAAAGCTGATTTTCAAGATTATGTGGAAATGTGAGGAATGATCTTCTGCAATGTCAGAATTGATCTAATTGGCTTGTGAGATCGTGCTATTGAACTGAAACAATACAGGGATGCAGCATTGAAATGCTAACCTGGTGTAATATTGAGAATTATTGTGGTTGGTTACAAAATTACGCCATGTAACTTGTAAGGTACATATGTTTGATATCAATATGGTGCTGCTTATTTCTTAAGATCCACGATGTTCTTTGATATGTCTAAACCATGTCTAATGTATCCTGTAATTTGCCATGAATGAGTCGCTCATGGCAAATTACAGGATACATTAGACATATGGGGACCTAAGGGTCCTTGTCAGACATGGGAAGGGGGCGCTTTCGTTCAGTCATTGTGGTACCTTCAAAGTTTGAGGATAGTTATGTCTGACCTGAAGTCTGATTCAGGTAGTTACGATGCAGTCCTTGGGAAGATGGATAGTTGTTATGCAAGTCTAAACCCAACCACATAGGTTATGCATCGGAAACTCCTCTTCATTTCAAGAAGGGTATAGTTTATTAAGCATTTACTTTTCCTTTTCATTTCCCTGTGCTGAGAACCAGTTTAGTGTTCAGCTGATGTCGACTGGATTTCAAAATTTGAAGTTAAACCCTTCTTGGTATTTGTTGGAGAAGCGTATGATTTTTTAATGATGTGGTTTATGTCTGATTGCTTGATTTTCTGTTTGACATGAAAGAACGATTAATATCTGATACCTGCTTCGTATGAAACTGAGTGTCTGATATGCTAGTTCGCTTCCAGCTCGTACATATTCCGAACCGGAAAAATGGATGCGTGGCAAAGGGCGTGTTACAATCCAGTTTGGTTGTTGCTATAACTATGCTCAGGTGAGTGGGTGTTGAAGGATCTACACGTAAGAAACTGAAGATGTTTTTGCTTCTCATCTTGTTGGCACTTGCCCATGTCATTGCAGGATAAAAATGGCAATCCACCGGGAATATTGCGTCAAGAAATTGCTGATCCTCTTCCTCCACTTTTCAAGGTTATGATTCGACGGTTGGTTAGGTGGCATGTGCTTCCACCTTCATGCATCCCTGACAGTTGCATTGTAAACATATATGACGTTGGAGACTGCATACCCCCACATATAGATCACCATGACTTTGTCAGGCCGTTTTGTACAGTTTCATTTCTCAGCGAGTGTAACATCATCTTTGGAACAAACTTGAAGGCTATTGGTCCAGGAGAATTTTCGGGTGCAGTAGCTATACCGCTGCCATTAGGGTAACTTGTTTTCTTGATCTCTGCAACCCAGCAGGCCTCCACTGTGCTTGATTTCAGTTTTGTGAAGTTTATGTTCCGTGTTGTTTTGAGCTTGCAGATCAGTTTTGGTCTTGAATGGGAAGGGAGCAGACGTGGCCAAACATTGTGTTCCAGGAGTCCCTTTCAAAAGGTAGAAGTTTTTTGTCTAAAATTTACCATGAAATGCAAAAAATTCCCTTTCGTCTCTTTTTCAATTGAAAACAACTCTCTTTACCAGGATCTCTGTCACGTTCAGAAAGATGGATGATAGCAAACGTCCAGTTGGGTTTGTACCTGAAACAGATTTACAAGATATTGAACCTCTTCCATACAATGCCAACCAAATAAGGAGAAGTGATTCGGATAAACATCGAAATCATGAAAATTTTTCAGGGGAAAAAGAACGATATCAGGGTGATCCTTTTCATTCAGGAAGTACCCGATTTTCTGGAACTCGTGGTTCTGCAAATAGATCAAGAGGCGGGCCAAGGAGATCAAGGCGCTAATTTTTTTGGAATCATGTGTCTTTAAATAACGATATTCTATCTAGTGTGCTCATATACTTGTCATCAACTGCCATTTTCGACATCATTTTGTACATGTAAATAGATTGGTGAGGCGGCATGGAGCTTTGATTGATTTGTTCTGGAAAGTCTATTTATGCGTTAAATTCTGTTCCACTTTTATCGGATGCTTGTCATATTTTGAACTTTGTGCGATGCCATGTGACTAACTATGGTTTCCTTTTGACAATAGCGGTATATCTTTTATGGTGTCTACTAATGTGTTACGATCAACGGCACGCTGAACCTTTGAATATTTCATTTGATCGGGAGTAGGATGTGTGGCTGTTTTTGTAGAGCCTTGCTAACTGGACGAGGGGATCCCCTTAATATTGAAGAGAAAACTCACAAGTGTACCTGGTTAGACGGTAGAGTCAAGAATTTCATGATTCTTTGGTGTGCATATCTCGCTTTAAAGTGAGAGATGCAAAAGAGAAGTTCTCTGCTCCCTGGTGGGTTTACCTGTCAAAAAGTGAGTAAAAAGTTTGTAGTGTTAAATATGCCTCTTCCATTAGTAAAGCAGTAAATTACGAAATAAGAAGAGAATAATATTTTAATAGATTTTACGAAGACCCTTCTGAAACAAGAAACCACGTAAAGGCTGTCAGAATTCTGGAACGACGACTGATTTTCGAGAATAAAAGTCTAAATAGAATAGCTACCTCGATTTTAAGAGCTATTATTCTTATTATTATTGGTATACCTCAAATGAATGAAAGCACCATCGTTTTGTCCATATACAAACCCTTCGGAATCAAGGAATTGACTACATAGACAGCACCACTTTCTTTTGCTTGTGGCAGAGAGCCACCGTCCAACCTCAACACGTGTCCCAACCACTAGTTGGTGGCTCACAATCTTCTCTTCATCACCAATAAAGATCGATCCATACAGCTCAAAAAGAAGCGCCCGTACACAAAAATTCATTGGAACTTTTGAATGAAAGGAGACCACATGCTTTCTTCAGCAACCAAGTGTTTTGGCAACTTCATAGAACACAATGTTCAGCGCCTTGATCAAAGCCACGAGAGGAGCTGTCTGTGAAGGAGATCATCCCTGCGAAGGCCAACATTAGGTGCCACTCTCAGATTCCCTGTGCAGATTCGATCACATATATCGTGAGGTGATAGAAGCTGATCTCTTGAGCTTCGTTTCTTAAGCTCCAAGCGTACTCGTCATGTAAGTTCTAAACTAGTTTGCAGTAAGAAATTCGCACTGCACTAATATGTCAGGAAGAACTTGTGTGAGTTAAGGTGGTTTCTTGGAATTTTGTACTAATTGAAGCTCATATACGCGCTGTTCCTTTCAGAAAATTAAACTTGTTTTCTTATAACTTGGTCTAAAATTAGCATCGACATTAAGAGATCGAAGTGCAAATTCAGTTTCAGATTGGCCCCAGTATCGGCACAAAGGTTCAATGATAATTTTTAACTAAGTTGGCTAAATCCACTGGTTTTCATTGTTTGCCATCTCTAAAACGACAGAAATACACCAACTTACAAATTAGCGATTATTTGCATATGGAAAAGATGCAGAAGTAGGCAAATTTCAGTTTCAAAGAAGCGACCCCTGATTACGTCCGAGGCATGGCTTCTGGAACGGAGCGCGATCCCATCCTAATTCTTCGTATTGATGGCGAGGATCTTCAAGAATTTCTTGCTGCACCTCAGCTGGAGACCGTCGCAACTAGCATGTATTCAGAAATTGCAGATGCAAACGACATACATGAGTGCACTGTCAAGGCCTTGAACAAGCTTACTGTGGATCATGGAATGCCACCAACATCTGATCCATGGGTGAGTTTTTCTAAAAAAAATCAAAACAATAGAATGGAGTTGAACTTCGATTCTTTAATGCCTTGTGAAGTTTGTTCTGTGGTTATATACATCTTAATACCGACTTCAGGTCCATGCTAACATTGTGGAGCCATCTCTGCAACTAAGTGATTTACCAAGGGACGAGGGCCCAATTTCTCAAGAAATCTTCATTGAGTCGCTTAAGAAAGTTCTGGGAAATGTGGTGGCTAAACTGAAGGATCAGCCTGTAATAGTTGCCCATAGTGAGAAAATATTTGATGGAAGTGGCATAAAGAGGCTCTTCTCTGACAATTATCAAATGGATCAGGTAAGTCCATCCAACTGCATGCCCCCGGACATCTCTCCTTTCGCCACTCTTGTTTGAATCTTATAAACAAATGGGAAGACTTGTTCAAGAGAGAAAATCATGAAATATTTGCTTGCTCTTGTGATTTCTAACAGCAAACTGTTGAGTGTTTGTGGTTCACATACACACTCGAGCGAAAGACACTATTTCTATATTTTTCATGGAGGTTTTCCTTTACAACCACTTGAACTTGATTTTGCGTGTCTGAATACTTTGATATGAAGACTCGAAAATCTTGGCACACGGGAAAATCGGCTCTGACAAGGACTGAAATTTTGATCCTTCTCTACTTTTGCGCGGGGAAAAAGCGTGAGTTTTTATGTTGGTCATGGTGTTTTATGAATGTGATGATGAAAGTGTTCACCTGATAAGAAAGTGTCCAATAATATATAATATCTATCACTTATGGCAACTCAAGCAACTCCAATGCTAACTTTTTAACATTTAATGCAAGAAAGAGGAGTTTTTAGAATATATATATGAGAGAGAAAGAGAGATTTATTGCGTTCTTCTGCAGGCAATAGACTCTGCATGGAAATCGCTACCAAAGGATCAGGAAGGACAGCTCTCAAGGGAGTATCTACGTGTTGCCTTGGATGTCCTAGCTCCAGCAGTGAGCCTTCCCGCTTACGGCACAGTGGATCAGGTCTGCCATATCCAGATCCAATTTATTCAGCAGCTTCCTATTCTTCCAACTCCTTCATGCTCTGCTTTCCCCATAAATTTAATGGTCTTTGACGGTGATTGCAGATGGATGCAGCAACTGCCCAAGTGTTTGAAATGGTGAAAGCAGAAGAAGAGAGCACACTTAACCGCGAAGAGTTCAACAAGCTGATTACAGAGATACTCACTAATTTAATGCTCAAATTAGAAGGAAAACCAGTGACTGTGTCCTCAAACGCTGTGGTAAATGAACCTATTACCTCAACACTTGTTGCTCCATCATCACAGTGAAATCAGCCGGGCGTCGAACTCGATGCGGCCGCGATCTGACACATGGCAGGCAGTGACAACAGCAAGAAGATGCTCAGTTTATATATAAATTATTAGTTGTATTGCATTATATATTATGATTGGTTGTGGTGCATTATTAAGCTTATAATGGAAAAGAACCCCTAGAAATAGACCTTTTGTTTCTTTTTGCAAAAGAACGTCTAAAAAAGCTTTTGGTCGGTTCCTAACTTGGGGTCCCCCTCTCCATAAAACAAGATGCGGCTGGCCCATGAACTCAAAAGCATCATTGAAATTACTCACAAAGATATGCATCGATTTTGCTTTCTCTAAGCTTTTCCTGCACATTATTGGGCTTTTCTTGATCATTGTTTGAAAGAACATTGGGTGTTGTTTACGTAAGGTTCAAGTCAATTGGATCAAGATGCCTAAGCATAAGAGAATCTGAGTATAAAGTGTGCATTTAGATTCTGACCATCTTCAAATCCAATACTTCCCATGACAGCTTACCATGCAAAGCAAACCTGGCAGGCCGCTAATAGTATTGTAGCGAAGAATTTTGGGTTGAGGAGCACTAATTCAAAAATTTTTAAACAATTTTCTAATATGAAAATAAAGGATCTTTATCGTTCTGGCTGCTAAGGGTGGGCGTGGGCCGCTGCCGAGCTAGCCTGGCCCGGCTGTTTAAGATTAAAAAAAATAATTTTTTAATTTTTTTTGTTTTAATAATATATATTTATTATTAACAAATATATTTTATAATTAAAAAATTGTTTTTTATTTTTAAACGAGCCAGGCCTGATCTGACGGGCCCGATACTCACCCCTCTTGGCTGCCTATATATATATAGTCCGTACAGTATCTAGACGGAGACTAAAGTGAACCGTCCAATCTTATACGTACGAGAAACTGTATCATGTTTTGATAATTAAGACGATATATTAAAATTAATAATTTCTAAAACATACTTGTGATTGTTTAAAAGGCAAAGGATGGACGGACGGGACCATCTAAACTCTTAACGCTTTCACAAAATTACTGCTGACATTTGACAAAACGTCACTAATTAACCCGTTGTAAACTAGAGTTCGACAAGAAGGGGAAGGAGCAAAGTGGAGAGGGGGAGATCCGGGGCGCACTCGATTTGGATCCGCTCTTAATCATTGCTATTCCCTTCACCAAGTTCGAAAAACGGAACCCGTCCAGCCGTACACGACCCGGAACCAACCGCACTTCGCTCCGCCTGCTTTCGCTCCTTCCCACGCACCCTACAACATCAACCTTCCTCCCTCTGCCATCAATAAATAACGTATAACGACGGAGCCCCATGTTTTCCGTTCCCACATTCCTCTCTCTCTCTCTCTCTCCCTCTCTTTCTCTCTCTCTCTCTCTCTCTCTCTCTCTCTCTCTCTATATATATATATATATATATATATATATATATATATATATATATATATATATATATATATATATACTTAATTGTTTATGTATTTACAAAAAATTAATCTAAATAAAATTATGATTTCTTGAATTTGGCATCACCAAAGAAGCTTTGATACAGGTCGCGTTTAAAAAAATAAAAAAATGAAACGAGTATGTAGATTATTTGTATAGACTATGTTGATTGAAAACTTATCTTCAACTAAACTTAATTGATCTTTCTTATGATGTGCATGATTAATCACCAAATGCTATATATATATATATATATATATATATATATATATATATATATATATATATATATATATATATATATATATATAATCAAATGGTCTTTTTAGTACTTTTAAGTACGAAAGCCTAGCTCGAAATAATTTAATACACAGAGAAAATAAGATAAAATATATATTATTTAATTGATATAGTTTTTAGAAAAATGCCAACTTCCGCCGCCCAACGTAGCCTTCAATCGCAGCAGTCTAGCGTAGCGATGGTGATAGCACGCCCGACTGTCAATGTTTAAGGCGCGTGCTGCACGGCTTGGTGGCGCACGTCACATCTCCAACTACTGGTAATACGCCGTATCACCAGTTATTTACCTCGGAGAAGCTCATCAAACTACTGCGACTTGCAGCACTCCTCCCACTTCTGCAGATAGTGAAGCTGTGGATTGTTATACATGTAACATAATTTTTGTTGCTTGGCTATAATTGTGTGTGATTTTGGCGTTACATCAAAACTTGAAGTTTTTATTATTAAAAGAAGACATTTCATAAAGAAAAGTTTGATTTAATGTTTGTTTTTATATCAAATTGTTCTTGAACTTATAATATAAAAGTTGCAATACAACAAAAACTTTGATAATCTATTTTAAAGGGACTGGTTATTGTCCCTAACTTAAGTGGTCTTTAGACACCAAAGGGAATGAAAATAAGAGACAGATGTTCTGGGCGCAGTAATGATATTCAGTTTATTTGTGTCTGAGACAAGTGAATTCATTGAAAAGAATCTCAGTCGGTCTCTCACCAAGAACTTGGAAACTTGTGAGTGGTTTTGAATTGATATTAATAATTGAATGCATCAAACATCAACTAACAAAACCGGGCATAAACTCCCGTATTTCTAATGCTTATCGAACTTTACATAAAGAAATTTCGCAATGAGGATCAACCTTTTTCAAGTTGTTTATGCAACCTGAAGTATTTTCTCTTCGTATGTTCGAATGTATCATCGTTTACATTAACAAAAAACAAATCTCTGATATATATGAACATCATATGTTAATCTGAACTCAAGATATATAATATCCAAAGACACACTTCAGATCCGAACTAAAATCTAAACCCCAAGTCTCGCGTTCCGCGGATATAGATCAATCTTCTGATCATTAATTAAGAAGATGAACGCCGATGTAGCCGTTTCTGCTAGAACCAGCTGGTTAAGCTACTATATAGCTGACATGCATTTTTTATCATCCCTTCCCTTTAACAAGATTATATCGAAATTTGCTGCAAAACAGGAAATGAATCCTGCCTTCGAGAAAATTGCACTTTTAAAATGGGACAGCAGTTGGTAAATATGGTGAAGAAACCGCGATGCTTTCAAAAACTGGTGACGGTGAAACTTGAACTTGTTTTCAGATGGCGAGAGAGAGAGAGAAGGCTATGGTGCACGCGCGGGCATGCAAACGAAAGCAAATACGTCACGTTATCTTCATGGGTATTCGTAGAGACGACAAATTCTCAAGAGAAAGAAGGAAAAGAAGAAGAGGAAAACGAGAGGAGATCAGATTGCAGAGGAGAAAGAAGAAAAAGACAACGAGAGAGTCGAGAAGATGAAAAAGTTATCAGACATGAAGGCGTGAATCTGAAGGACCTTGTTTTGAGCGTCGAGTCCTAAAGAACTTCGTTTGACAGAGACAAGGAAGAAAAGGCAGCAGCCTCTTCTCCTAGAGCTTGCTCTTCTCTGTGCTACGCAGATGGCCGACCTTGTAAAGTAGCCAACGACATCGGACCATTTGTTCTGAAAAATAAATGCATGCTTAGCAAGCATTTGTTCTCTGTGCTACGCAGATGGCCGACCTTGTAAAGTAGCCAACGACATCGGACCATTTGTTCTGAAAAATAAATGCATGCTTAGCAAGCAGTTTCCTGTTAAATATCCGTTGATTTAGATAAATAAGGCTCTTCATCCAAATTAATGCTAAGATGTGAGTTTACGTATCTCAGAAATACCTGTTGTACGCTTTAATTACCTGTACCGATAATGATGTTATAATAGCTGAATTGATAAAAAAGTAGCCAATATTCGCAATCTCATGCTTAAATGGATTTAAAGAACAAAAAGATCGAAGTATCAGTTGGTTAAGATGGCTCAAGTTTTAGTTTTCTTTGTGAAATTGTTAACTAACGCGTGGACTGTGCTTGGACTAATCAGAAACTCATAACACTGCCTTTTGTTATCAAGACGTCTGCAGCATCAGCTTACCTTTTCACAAGGATGCTCCAGCCAGAGATGTTATCCTTTATTTCAGGATATGATTCACACTCACTTATCTGGGATAAACTAGGATTAGAACTCTTTTTTAATATATATACAAGTTAAATGCAGCGGCAACTTATCCAGATCTTATATGTGGTATTTAAAGTTGGGCATCTGGAATTTTTCCTCCACAGTTTGGGCCGATCGCACAGCTTCATTGATACATTGCTGAATTTCAATATATATAGCTAAAGGGATGTCTACTGCGTCTAAATGTATACAGCTAAGAGGTAGTGACTGCTCAGAGGCTGTCCCAGTTTCTGATCAGTTATTTATCCCATTATTGTGCGATAACCAGGGATATTGCGAACAGTAGGAGATAGCAGTCTCTTCATCCCTGCTCAGCAGTACGTCACCATCGCTTTGTTCAGTACCATTAACGTGAGCTGTGAACACCTCCCTCTCTTTCTCTCTGAAAGTTAATAATGGTTTTGTTGAAAACGAACAAGTCAGGAAGATCTCAAAAGAACATCTTGCTGATCGAAAACCGTATGAATCACTCTTGTCAAAATCAGGAACGGGATCGTGATCTTAAATAAGAGGCTGATTATGATGTCAATGTTGGGCGTCTAAATGATAGACTTATTATTAAAGCAAAATTAACAATAAGAGATTATTCTGTTCACGTGCATCTAAGTGCACATTCACCTGCCCTTGTAGTGTATTGTAACTAATTCATATTTATTTATGTAATCCTACACAGTGACAGAGAGAGTCTCCCAAGAACATGTTCTTGATGCATTATACGTATTCAAAAGATTGATCGTAGGTTGTTAGGAATACACCGACATGTTCAAAATAGATGATGTTTTGATACTTTAGCATAGCAATACACCGACATGTTCAAAATAGATGATATTTTGATACTTTAGCATACGGTATTAAACTTATTTTAGGGTTTGATTCGTTGTTTTTTAGAACCAACATCATGAAAAGTAGCTGATGCTTTAAGTTACTGTAAAGGGTAGAGAGAAAGAGATCTACACCACACACAGACTCACAGAGAGAGAGAGAGAGAGAGAGAGAGAGAGAGAGAACAATTACATTGTTCAGATGATGGTGCACTGAACACGAATCGAACAAGATCACAGTGGCACACGCGGGAGACACTAAAGAAAGGAGAAGCGAGAGAGGTGGTCGATGCCCAAGTCGATCAACTCGACGAGGTCTCGGCCAGTTAAGAGCCGGGACAGAACCCACCTAAGCCAGCGGAGCCGGACCCCAGGAAGAAGCCATCGGCGGTGGGGAAGGAGCCGAGGGTGAGCTCGAGGGACGCTCCTTGTTCGCCGCCGGCGTCGCCGAAGTACCAGCTCGGATAGAACTCGTCGGCTTCCGGCTTGTCAGAACCGATTTCCGAGTTTTCCCCTCCACGGAGGGGAAAGAGCTGAAGAGTCTCGATGTCCCCGTCCGCCCCATGCGTCTCGTCCGAATCATGTTGGCCCAAACAACAGTAGGAGTCCGCACTCGTCTCGGTCATCCCCCCAGTCGACCCTGAACAGAAGCCACCCTCCCAGTACCGGTCCTGCCGCACAAGAACAGCATTTATCATTCAACAACTTCAAGATCTTCAGCATTTAAACAGATTCATATTCCGCCATTGTTGGGATCTAACAAGCAATACAGACCACAGACATGAAGATTCAACCTACCAACCAAAGATTCTTATTTATTTTGTTTATTTGCTCATACATTATGTTGATAAGGAACAAGTTATGGTCCTGGTATCTTAGATGTCGAGTTTTGACCAGTAAAGAATTAAAAGCCAGAAGATAACATGGTGGGGCCATTCAGTCAAAGATGTGGAAGCTGCCACAGAGTGTTCTTTCGTCAGTACCTGTGCTTCATTCACTCTCTCTCTCTCTCTCTCTCTCTCTAAAGTGTGACCCACAGAAGACGTTTGGTGCCAATGAGATAGGCAAAAAACTTTCTCGACCCACAGAAGATTTCAATATAAAATGTTCTAAATTTCATTCTCATCAACTCTGTGTCTCTGTGGGTGTCTGTTTGTGTAAATGTAGTTAAAATCTAAAGGAAGAGGCAGTATGAGAGGATACTCTGGCTGTGATGGTATATGGTATGACTGAAAAGATACGATAAGGAATAATCTACATGCGAGAAGAGAGGGCATCATGGTGTTCTGAAAAAATCAAGGGGAAGAAACTGTTCTCTCTCTCTCTCTCTCTAAATATACGGCTAACAAGATACAAAATTAGAAGTGAAAACAAAGTGACTGGTTGGCCGCCGTTTTCTCTTACCCGAAAGCTTCCTCTTTCCACCAGGGCGGAGCTAACACCAGTCATCTGCCCCCCACAGACTATGCCTGCGCCACATGAAGAAATTCCTGCTTCAAGAAAGAAGAAACAATCAGACAACAGAGAGGAAGAAAGATCTAGAGAAAGGGAGAAGGTTGTAGTTGGTGGGAGCACCGGGAGCACTGGTATGGAGGAGGGAAGTGGAGGAGGAGGTGAACTTGGGAGAGAAATCATCGGTGCAGGAGCTCCATCCGACGGCAGCGCACCTCTGCTGCACGGCCGCGTCGGTGCTCAGCCTCTTCTTCTGTCTCTCTCTCGCCTTGTGGTTCTGGAACCAGTAGAACACGTTCTTCCCCTCTATCTTGCCGTACTGCCTCAGCCTGGCCGATATCTTCTGTATCTGCTCCGCACTGGGAGACCTCACCCCATTGTTGTAATAGAGCTCTCTCAGAATACGTATCTGCTCCGCTGTTGGTATCCACCTGGTGCTCGACTGCCTGCACAGGAAGCTACTCTTGTTGCTGCCTCCTCCTGCACCCCCACCACCATTGCCATCCTCCTGTTGAATCTGCTTCTGAGATTCCATCTAGAGCCTGATATTCAACTCACCCTACTAACTCAGTAACACAAACTGGAATTAGAAACAGCGAGAGCAGTAGCACTAATATATAGTAGGACGAGGAAGAAGCAATGGCCGACGGAATTTGGGATTCACTCAACTGTAAGAGGGAAGTGCATGGTCCTGTGTATTATATATATATATATATATATATATCTCTGATATATACATGTCTTATATAGCTGGAGATGACAGTAGTGATTGTTGAGGGGAGAAGGAGAAAAGTGTGGTCACATGCATGAAGGAGATATCGAAGAGTATCTGAGAGAGAAGGACTGAAGTCGACAGAGAGTGTGGAGAGCAGAAAAAAGGTGAAAAGGGACAATGTAGGCCTAAGAAAGGGCGATTGCAGAGGGGACCTTTCTGGAAATTTCTTCAGTGAAAAGGCAAACGCTGTTATCATCATGCCTCTCTCTCTCTCCCTCACTCTCTCACTCATATATTTATGAACAATTAATTATAAACTTGTGAAAATGAGCTTCTCACGTACTTTTCCTATCAACTTGAACCATTAAATATGTTATGGTCGTCCGCTAGACTGGTCAAGTACAATCTTTTATATTATATATAAGTACTTATATATATATATAAATGTAAAGAATGTGTATATGATTTATGTATTTATTATGTGCATGTATATTCTTGTAAAAGTGTTACTTAGCCGTGTTGTCAGCCGAGTGAGGTGAGTTTGGAGAAGGGTGGCAAAGGAGCGTCCGGCCAGGCGTGCTCAGATCGGCGGATAATCGGCGAGGAGAGGGGGCCGGGCTTAGCCCTTTAGCCGATGGATTGGGGGCCGACGCGTAGGCTTTCTCTCCGCGGGCGGTACGCACGTGCGAGGGGTCGGGAAGCACGTGCACGGTGACCGAGGAAAATCCGTGGCATTCAATTCTTCTCGATTAACGCGCCGCACCAACTCTCTCCCTCTCCTCTCTGGGCTCTATAATATGGTGTTGTAGGGTGCCATTAATAATTGCCATGGAATCTGCAAGGTATTTACGAAAACATCACTTGCCCCGAGCGAGTGGAGCAGCTCGGAGGATTTGGATTTGGTACAGATCCGATCCGGATAAGCCTTTTCCCCTGATGGGCGCCATTGGAGTATATTTTATGGTTGAGGGGCTTTTCTTCTCCTGAAATTGGGATCTTAATCCAAATGAGTCTTGTTTGTCAGTATTAGAATAATTCCCGGATCCCAATCGCTTGTTCCAATCTTTTCCGATGGATTTATAGTACAATACGTATTTTGAATCGGTCGCGCTGCCCGGAAATCGGGTCGCCGGTGGCATCATAGTGGCCGGCGGTATAGGTATGGAGAGCAATACGCTCACTGGACGCAAAATTGTGAATAACTAAAAGAATACATTTTTTAACGTTTTTTGTCGTTGATGTGATTCCAGTAGATGATGTGAATCACAAGATGCGGAGTTTAGAAAAACTAAATTTGAGAAGAGAAATTGAGTTTTTCGACGAGTATGCTTTGCTTGGTCACAATGAATTTAATTGCTTAACACTGCGTATTATCTTTATATAAATCTTTGTCTCGAATACAAAAATGAAAACTGCAGTGTCGTTTGAATTTAAAAATATAATTCCTGTGCAAGCAGTGAAGTGGGGGCAGTTGGCAACAATAACAAATTATTACTCTAACATCTTCTATGAATGTGGTTCAAGGATGATTAAGTCAGTTTTATGAAAAGAAATTCATGGAATATTGTATCACTGTGTTCTATAATAATTTTTTAAGATCGATTCAATATAAAAAATAACAAACTGTTTCTATTGCCAAAATTCAATAATTACTGATTTACGAAATCATGAATCATACAAAACAATCTAGACGGCGCAAAATAGTGAAGCAGATGAAAACATAGCTCACAAGTATTTGGTAATCTAATATGAATTTAAAGGTCTTACATCTTTTTAATTTTCTTGATATTTATACTTGGCTAGGTTTCCTGCGAAACTCACGTCATTCTCCGAGCCTGAAATTCCGTGTTTGCTATTCTTCGCGTTATTCTTGGTTTCGATTTTGCGGGAAATCGGAAATTCATGATTTTCCGTGTTTGCGTGATCGGGGAAATTCCCCGACTCCCTCATTTTGGCAAAAGCGAAAGGCGGCCCTTATTTAATACACCAAATACAAATAAAAACTACGAAATACGCCACGCCCCTTTGTAGGCGCCCGGATCCACGAGAATGACCAAATCATTATCGTGTGCAGGGCTGTCCAGTCGAGCGTAGGGGCAATGTCGTAATTTCGGTGACTTGTCCTTTGTCATTTTGGGAAATAGGTTGCGGCTAGGCCTTGTGTCAGTCCGTTCTTTGAACGGTATTTTGGTAATTAAGAATGCTATAATCCGGATCGGCCCAAACTTCGGATCTTGGTCTCGATCCGTTTGGTTCAAGAAATTTGTTGGCGTATTGACGAAGTGATGACGAGATGTTGAAAACGCAAAGGCATTGTTGTCTGTTACAAAATTCTTCTCCTATTTGTCGTGTTGATAATTTACATTTAATAATTTTAATATTATTCTAAACAAAAGAAACATGTACGTATTTAAAATTATTTCTATCAAGGATATGACAAATTTCTTTTGGGATTTAAAAAAAAAAACTTCTTTTGTTTATTACGAGGATGATATGGACGTAAACGGGTTAGATTCTTGGATCCAAAGAAATACATAAATGGCCAGACCCGTTACATTTAAAAAAAGAAACCTTAATGCTATGGCTGGCTTTTTTCAGGCTGCATCTTATTTTCATGTTTAATTAAAAGAACCATTTTTTAATAAAATTTTCATGTACATGGTACGTATAATATATTCTTTTAAGTCATGTAGTGTTTATCACCATTTATAACCAAAATTAATAATATACTGAAACATGGTAGTGATCACAGGATTCGACAGACCCATTAAGTAGTAGCGGAGTAAAAAAATACTCAAATCTAATGTGTGACTTATATATATATATATAAGAATAAATTTCAAAATTCTTATTTAAAAACAAAAAACTTTTAAGTGACTGTCACAATATGGCAATTGTTAGGACCAGGGCCCGGCGTCGACCAAAACCTTCGCCAAATATCGATCCTCTCCTAAGATCTCTCAAAGGAGTCGTCGGTTAAAACCAAAAACAGGTTATTTACACCTTGAACATCCGGCCGAACAGGAACCCCGACTCAAAAGTCCCCCAGGACAGTGAACCCCACTGCCATTAAGTATGAGCGGAAGACTATATTTTGGATTGGACTAATAATTTCATATCTAATGTATTGGACTAATAATTTCATATCTAAAAACAAGAAGGTCCAATGACAGCTTTGATTAAAGGAAATGGCACAGCGGCGGCAGCTCAGATAAGTTTTGAGCCAAATGACGAAGAAGGAGAGGAATATGAAAAGAATAAAAAAGAGGTGGGAATTTATATATACCAGACAAAACTTGGTCCGAGCTCGGTTACTCGCATGCAAAGTTGGCTTAGCCACCATGCCAGAAAACATGGACCTCATGGTTCGAAACCGGCTTCAACTCGTTTAAACTTGCTCAGGCCAAGCCTCTATTTGATTCGACCAAGTTGGCCGGTTCAGCATTGCGAGCCACCGCCCTCATTCCTGCTAACAAGCTGCAAGCGGCTGCCTTCATAAATGTTGTACGGGAAACGCCAAACTCTTACTCTGCCTACGAGCGGCAGTGCAATTAATGAGAGACAAAGGCAACGAATGTCTCTGAAAAAACTGTAATTAAATTAGTACGCATCATCTCCTGAACCAGTGGAAGCAGCCATTTTCCCACTTAATAACATAAAAAGGACTAAACTGAAGACCCATCTGTTTTAATGTTAATTCGCACTGAAATTTTTACCAAATATTTATTGGAATATTGAGAAAAATTGTGTGATCCAAACCACCGGGTGGGCAGTGGAAAGTTTGAGGAAAGGGAATGAGCAAAACAATTTCTGAATTTGGAGGAAAGGAAATGAGCCAGATGGTTTCAAGCACCTGGGGAGCTGTCGACCTGGGTTTTGATCTCCGGTTGAAAAAGTCTGAAAAAGAAAAGGACTGCAGCCAGACCAACCTGCAGATCTTTTAAAAGTTTTGAGTTTTTCACAGGATCTACTCGGCCATGGAATTCGTGGAGACTAATCAAAATACTTATTTAGTTATTTGCATCTCTTTTTGACACTAATTGTTCAGAGAGAGAGAAGAAACGGGTGTTCGAGTGCTTTTTTCCTCTTGTCTACAAAATTTCAAGATCGGAGAGGAAAAGGGAGTATCTTGGTCTGCAAAATTTCAGAGACAGAAAGAGAGAGGGAGAGATTGGTGGCTGACACTGACACAACAACCATAATTACAGGAAAGCTTGTGGGCTGCCTGTCTCTGCAATTATTTTTGGTTTGATTTCTGGTGTCAAGAAAGTGATAAAATAGAAGCAGGAATGGAGAGAGTCGAAAGAGAGGTGTGACCTGCAAGGGAGACGAGAGAGGATACTGATGACGTGAGTTTATGGGTTTCTGTTCCAAGGGGATTTTTCTGATTTGTACACATGACTTTCTGAGCTTTGTTGTGGCTGCCCTTCTGGCCTTCACCTTCCCCTTTAGAGGGAGGGTCCTAGGCTTCTAGGGCATGCTCGGTACCTTTCCTCCTGCTCGTTTTAGGCAATCATGATTCGCCTCCCTCATGGATGGTTTCATCCCAAAGATTTGAAAAGATACATCGAGATATTCATCAAGATACAGTCCTTTCAGCAAAACCATCCTCCCCCCTACTCTGCCCTCACCCCTTCCCCTACTTCCTTTGCTCCTTTTTCCTTCTGCTCCTTTTTAATTGTTCTTGCTTTCCACAGCTACTTCTTCCAATCACAGGAAACCCCACCAGATCAAAATCTCTGTCTGATAGCCCGTAAAGGTATGCAGATTTGGAACAAACGAAACCAGTAATTCCATTTACCCGAGCATTCTAACCAGTCAGTACAGTGCCTGATAATGGTAGAGAGAGGGAGAGAAAGAGGGAGGGAACCTTTTTGGTCCCTAGAAGCAGCAGTTTCAGGCAAAAAGGAAGTGCAGTAGACACTGCAGATTGCATTTAAAGGGCTATGTAGCGTGCCATATGAAGGCACCTTGTAGGCTCGACCATTACAAGCAAAGGTTTGTTTTGTGTCTCAGTTCCAGGAAATGACAGTTTTCACACACCACAGACAAAAACATGCATATGAGAGAAAGATCTGATAATGATGAACACGTATGTACAAAAGTGGATCATTGTCTGTTCTAATTGTGATGGTTTAATGAGGTTATCACGGTCAGAGACCACGTTATTAGAATCTTTTTTAACAAAGAAAATGCAGATACCGTTCAAAAAGAATGGTCGACCTGAAAGTTGAGAATGTAACAAAAAAAGATCTGTGATGTCAGGACAAATTTACGATATTTCAACGAAATATCTTTGCAGATACCGCCTTCTTTTCAAGATCATACTGGTCTTCACAATAATGTCCCTAAGATTTCCAAAAGTTTGATCGTATGTATAGCAGTCATATTGTGACGAGAAAGAAGATTTGTGTAGGGACGAAGGGTGATGGTGACATTCACGGAACATGATTTTGGTGATCGCACAATGGAATGGTCAAGTATGACTATATTGACGGTTGATGCTGCAAGCCTGCTTGACAAAGGACAAACTGATGAGTTCAGATACCACTATGATTTCATAATGGTAATTTATGGAAAAAAAAAAACACGATGAAAACCAAGTTGCAACAGCGACCAGGAGCTCCATCTACCTAGCCATATGTTTCAACTTGAAAGACTTTTCTAAAGGTCAGAGATTCAATACCTGAGGTACAGCTCTCAGAACAGTCCAATTTGAAACTAACCAAACTGAAGCTATATAGACAAAAAAAAGGATAATACATTTATTTCTAAGCTGCCGCCAAACCAATGAAATATCATCTCAAGTTTTGAACCTGGTTTTATTTCTCTCCAAAACTACTTTGGGCCTTGGGGGCATCGGTTCGGCAAAATCCAGGCCAGCTAACACGCCTCAAGAAATCAATGTGTTCAATCAGATTCGTGCCCAAAAAGAGCCATCCCCAAGACTCCTGCTAGGTTCAGGCCCTGCGCCAATCAGCATCATGGATAGAGCTGGGCCATCGAGCCTAATGCTGCAACAGAGTCAGAAGACCAGCTCATCTCTTCTATGAGGGCATAGCTCTACGTCCATCACAAGGTGAAAATCTCTAGGATTATAGCTGCATTTTCTCTGTAAGCAAGCATTTTCTATTCTTTCTTCCACACATATTCCAAGTCAAATTTACAGGTCGTCAGAAATGAACCAATAAATAGATTTCAGAAAAAGTATCCCCTGTTGTTTGCCGTCAAAATTTCTACTGGTGAATACTCACCGAAGTTCTGCCACCACCAGGGGCTGGCTGGCTGCCAACGATTTGCATCAGATAAATACATTCGGAGTTAGATCCGAATTGGATAGAGTGCAGCCGAATACCACAAACCCTCCATGTATCTGATCCATTTTGCAGCCACACCACCACCACATGATTATCGCACTGAAATCCTATAATACATCAAGATCCAAGTTTTCACCGTACTATATCCAATAAGAAGGGGGCGATTTATTGATTCCAAAGAAAAGCTCAAATCCGTAGGTATTGTGCGATCGTGAACGTCAACATGTATGCAAACCAACTTGAATGCAATCTGAAGGCATTATACGTCTAAAAAGCGACGATTATTAAGCAATACAAAATTCCTTGATACAGATGATATAATAAACATAAAAAGGAATGATAAGCTCAGATAATAACTTATCTCGAATCATACAAGTGATCAGCTTCACTCTACTTGCCTAATTCTTTGAGGAGAAATACATAAAATAAATTTATCTGAATCTCACCTGCTTGAATGAACCAAAAAAGGGTAATCGAATAAGTTAAGAATACAACCTTATCAAATAGAAGAACATTCTTTAACATCCAAAATTATGCAAAGACAGCAATGAAGCAAAATAAACGGAACATAGTTCATTTTCTACTGCACGTAATTAATAGGATACCTGCATATTTATGCCGCTAGAAATCAATTGTAAAGAGGACCTGCAATGTTGAATACTAGTTCTGGCAGAGACGAACTAGTCTTTTAACAGTTATCCAGGCATATGTTGTCCCTGCAGATCCGAGTACCACTCAGGATGTATCCACCAAATGCACTCATTTGCATGGCAGGATGCGTCCTTGATGGTAAAACCTACAAGAATTTAATTTTCAAAAAAAATTAAACAATTAAGATCTAATAAAAAACTTATGAATCCACAAGAACAAAGAAAAAAACAGAATTTCTGGAAATTTTCGAGAAATGACACCTGGTATTCACGTAGCCAAGGTTCAGAAATTTGCAAGCCAACAGCTATCTTTTCAGCCTGCATATTATGCATGCACACTGCAAGAGGCTGAACATGCACACGAAAAGAGAGAGATCATTAAACATCAGTTTGACTTACACAAATAAATAAACAACAGCAGACATAAAAGCACGTTGAAGGGCTTATTTTCCATAGATTCATTATGGATCTTTCTGTCCTATTATTCGTTAGGTATTCAGCATGTACCTGTCCTAATCCCAGCTGCTGTTAGATGAATGGCAAGGACAATGATGAGTAAAAGTAGCTTTTTCCAAAATAAAATGGGACGTTCGACTCATGCACCATAAGAAAAGCTATCTATCTGCTGGAAAGGAATGGAGGTCTCCATGGAAGATGGCTTGACTAACATAAAACTGATAAAAAACAATACCGTTCAAGAGGAGGAGTATGAGAAACACATATTAAAGGGAATTAAACTTTTTCTAAGGGAATCAGCATCATACCTAATAATTTGGTGATGATAAAAAACATACCTACTTTTTCGATATTGTTAGAAATACACCTAATTTTACACCAATCATAAAAAGTAAACTTATGACAGTTAAATTTGGATTACTAATAAGTGTGAACTAAGTCAGATTAATGATATAATATGACTAAAATACGTCAACAAAAGTTTCATGTTCATTCGTTCGCATTAGCCTCTGGCATGCCCTGCCACTAGCCTGTTGTGCAGGCCTCCCATTCGGTGTTCTTCCGGGAGACCAGGAGGACCTGTAGTGTTTCTTGCTGCTACTCTCATGAGGGTCCATGATGGGGTTTTCTATTCGCCTTTAAGAAATATATCAAATAATAGCAATATGCATTTATTATATCCAATTAACTAGTTTCCTTCTATTAATACCCATCTTAGTTAGGTGATTGTTTCCTTTATTAATACCAGAAAGTTGCACAAGAGAAACCTATGTATGCTCACAAGCTAAGCTGCAATTTTATGCAATTCTGTAGAGGAATGATATTTACTGATTTATCAGTTGAAAGAAATAAAGTATGATTTAATTATGAAAAAATTTAAATGTGCTTTTAACAATATTCAAAAGCTAGGTGTGTTTTGGGTGGAAAGCTTTGCGCATGTTTCCAAAAGTAAGGCTGACTGCCACAGCAAATTGTTGAGAAGAACAGAGAAGCATGACTAAACAAACAATACCAAAAAAATTTTAAAGGAACTTCCTCTGCATCTGCAAAGAACCAGCATACGCAAAGTGCAGAAAACTATGAACAAATATATCAGCTTAACCATCATGAAGAAAACTTAATGCACCTGAAGGTACTGATGGTAGATAGCAAAGGGTGCTGAATAAGATAAAAGGGGAAGCAGCTCTTGAACTATATTCCATGGATCTAGATCAGGTGCAGCCATGATCAAACTGCAAAACATGGCATAAGTTGTTAAAAACTGGTCACGAGCACTCATAGGTTCCTAAAATCAACTGTGTTTACCTTGAGAAGCCATTTTGCTTCCACAAATCTATGTACGCTAATGATGGATGCCTTCCATATTTAGCTCCATTTGGAGTTCTGATGTTTTTACAATCAATGCCTTCAAATCCATCATCTGTTGAAACATTAGTACCTAAAATTCCATTTAAATTAACCGATTTTTCATCTGCAAGGCCTTCATTGTGATTGTCCGACTTCATGGAGCTGTCCTGTTGAATGACATTCTCACTGGTAGGTGTAGATGTTGAGTCATCAGATGCTACAAGATCCAAAACGCCGTTGTCAACATCTGATACAGAACTTGGTGGTTTGCGATTGGATGCTGATCCAGAATTCTGGAAATTCATCTCCTGAGCTAAACAGAAATCAGATGCAGCAACACAGAATATCCTGCATCGTAGAGAATTTTGTTGTTTAAACACATTTCTAAAGTGAGACATGTATCAAAATTATAATCTGCAACGTTCTAAGATGTGCATTATATGGAACAATAGAAAACATCCAGATCAATAATTAAATAAGCAAAGAATCACCTTTTAAGAACAATCTTAAATTAAAAACCAAAAGAACTAAAAACGTGAAGTTTAGAGAATCAGATACTAATAACAACCAAGGACGTGAGGAAATGTGGTATCCAGTACTGTCCATAAAATTCATGAAAAGAAAGAATTCTGCCTTCCAAGGATACCTGCTCCAGATTTCACAATCAAAATTAAATATTCCTATGATGTCCATTGGATAAGGCTTAGTGCCGTAATAAGTGCTGCATATGGAACCAGTACCTACAAAAACACAAGTATCAGATAATGACCAACAACACATCATCTCTGGAATGCAAACACAGGATAAAAATATACCACACCAATAAGAGATATTTTCCCGGGAAACTTTTTATTAAAATGAGCAATGATAAGTTCCAACTAAAATAGTTTCATACACCTATCAAAATGACTAACCTTGGATAGAAGAAGAAGTATCTTAATAAGCAGTAAGCACAAGAATAAGACTATCTTGTGCATAGCAGTTAAACTACTAAAGGCAAAGGCCTACATGATCAACCATCAATCAAACGTTTGACCTAAGGAAGACCCATAGGATCCTCATTGCTTCAAAAAATCCAGGACATGCATTCTGAAACAAAGGTCAGAGATCTATTAAAAATGCTATGTCTAAAAGCGCTGATGAGCTATTTTTGCACTCCTCACATCCCTCCTGAATCAACTGATTAATTTATCCCAACTGGTGCTCCCATGTGCTCCCATTCTGAGGCCTCCTCTCCTCCACCATCTATACTCACTCTCTTTGACAATAGATGAATACTGCAACACGTAAAGAATGCATCTTTCAAGCTTCTCCACCAACTTTATGAGCAACATGCCACATGATTGTAGCATATCAACAGAAGACTCAAACTACTGAATGGATGGAGAATCATCAGAAGCTATACCAGAAAGACGTTCTGCCACAGCACCAGTAACAACGCCTCCAACCATATCCACCACTAGAACATCAGAATATGCAGTAATATTAGCCATAGATAAAAGAAGTGACAGTGTATCCATTCGTAAAAACCTGTAAGAGCAACAAAAGCCTGTTAACTGGGTAAAAGCAACGGTGACACACTCAGCAATATTAAGATGTTTCAAACATTGTTAAGTAAACTCATTTTACCTTACCATTCTTATGCAAGATATCTATTAGGCTTTGGACATGAGACAGTTATTTCACATGTACTCATGCTTTGGGGGCAAAAAGCATACGACACCATCTTAAAGACACTTGAGGCTGAAGCAAAAACTCCGCTGTCAACCTAGGGACTGGCTGCAGTCTATGTTGACTAGTCTCTTTTAGAGTATTAGTCAGTGAACAACTTGGATTTTGGGTCAGTTTTAAACTGGGGTCTTAGGTCAGTCCTACATCTGGTCAGTTTCCTCTTTGTTAAGATTCTTAAAGAGACAAGCTTCTTTTCTTTTTTTTTTCCTAAAGATCTTTCAGTAACATAGGAAATGGGAATGGCTTCAACTTGCTCCCATTTTGGGAGTGGTTTTTTCAAAACCACCCCCCACCCCTTCTTTTTTTTTTCTCTCTCTCTCCCCTACTTTTCTTTCTCTCCCTTCTTTTTTTTTCCCCTCTTTTCACAGCCATCCTTCCCATGCTAGGATTTGTGGATCTTAAGGAGAAAGGGACCGGAAAAACCAGTCTCAAAATGGGAATGGGTCAAGTTATTGCCCATATATATAAACATATACATGTTATGTCACACTGACATGCCTGGAAGGGCACAATACCTGTGTTGGACATGGGATGCAGTACATGGCAAAATAATAGTATGTTTTTCTGGTCTGTTTGGTACTTGTTTAGTAACTTATATTTTATGAATATAAATAATGAATATATGTGTTTGTTTAAGATATATATATATATATGGGGTTGTGTGTGTGTGTGTGTAATATCATTATTGGGTTTTCATCGGTAAGGCTTTTCTCAAATATTAATTGGAAAGCTTATTTTCTGGAAAAATCACAGAAATACAAAAACTAAATAAATAAAAAACAACAGAAAAGATTATGAAATTAGAAGTTTTTAGTAATTTTCTTTCAAAAAGAATGGTGAAAATTCAAAACGGTTACTAAAATGTTAGAAGAAACCCCAAAAGTTTAATATATATTTAAAAATGATTTTTCAAAAGTCTCATGATATTCACAACATCCACGAGCACATGTGTCTGCATATGTGTGTGTGTGTGTGTGTGAGTTTAACATACATTGGTACATGTATTTTCTCTTATACATTCATGTATATGTTTAATGTGACATAAGTGTTTTTCCTAAATTTTCTGCTTATTTATTTACCTATACATACTTTTTGCATATCTCATTGTGATTATACATTTTATTCGCTTAGTTTTTATGGACGACTGACTTAGATTGACTCAAACCATTACTAGCAACTTAGTCTTAACTAGTACTCTTAAGGCCTTGACCTGCTTGTGTCCAACTCCCTATTTTGAAAGCAAAATCCAGCAAAAGAAAGTTCATTATTTCATCATGCAAAATTTTACCTTGAAAGTTGAAACATATGCCAATACAGAATATGAAATTAAGCAGATCTGTAATTTAGAAAAACATAAACACAAACGCATGAGCAGGTCTCTCAAGAGATAGGATGCCCACTTTGTGATACTTTTCACTTATTGAAGGAATTTTATCACCCTTAAAGAAGTAAAAAGCAAACAAGCATGTTTCAATCTGGCTTTCTGATTAACTGTATAGTTATGAAAAGAAATCCACCAAAGTTTGTCTTGAAGGGTCTACTTGCAAAATAATAAAAGTTAGAGGTCCAAATTCATATTTCTCTCTAACATAAGAATAAGGTTGCCATCATAGTTATAGGTCATGTATGATCATGAGAGGACAAAATATTCAAATTTTGCCATTTAATCAGATAGATGATCGAAGTTAACAGTTTTTAACTTCAAAGTAACTCAGGTACCAACTCCTTCAACTAGTTAATATCCTTCCTAAGGCAGTCAATAATAAACTGAGACTCGAATAAACTGTTGACAGGTGAGGATAGTTTACACTTTTACCCAACTTGAAAAAAACATTAGACTGTAAAGGAGTTATGTATTATGCCTACTGTTAGGGTCTTTTTTCTGGTTTTCCAACTTGGAACATATAAGAGAACCTTTATTCTCTTTTCAGGTATTTTTTGGCACTGCTGATGTATGTCTTCATTTTTTTTTGCATTTCTTCAACGATTTTCCACGTTTATAGAGATGTAATAGAGCTATTGCAGACATTGTACAAAAGTTTTCCAACACAGCATGGTTTTGCAAATAGCATGTCGAAATAAAATTGTGCAGGCTCATCCAGTAATCCAACTAAAGAATCACAGTAAAACAAAAAGAACAAAATTCATGAGTATACGAGCAATCCTAGCAACAAAAAAATTCCCAGCAAGAGAAAATTGAAAATAATAAACAAAAAGCAGATGCCCGAATTTGTACCCAATTTTTGCAGGGTTCTTTCGAAAGTAAGTCTCACATATACTGCAAGTGAGAAAAATCAAGATGTTAAAAATCTTGTTAAACAAGCACCTACAATTTGGTATTCATAAACATAAGCTATAGATCCAAGTGTAATCACCTTAAAATCATAAAATATATATCACAAAGCCACTCCTACCAAGTCTTGAATTCACTTTTCCTAATTCCTTGTACTTGTGTCATACTAATCTTTTTTCAGACAATGTTCTAATAGTTCTTTATACATGTCCAAGTTATATATATATAGAGAGAGAGAGAGAGCAGTAATCTAAAACACATACTGAAGTATTCATTTTTAGTGTAACTGTACTTTGACTTCGTGAAACCATGTAACTCATAAACATTTTATTTTGTCACTTAGTCAGGAATTCCCCCTTGGACATAAACCATCACATAAGTACCTTCTACCACAGACATGGAGTCGCCATCAAACATAACTTCAGTTTCATTTAAACACAATTCTGCAGTGAAAGCAGGTAAAGCAAGTAATCGCCTAAAAGAAATCACTAAGCAAGATAAATAGTTTATTAAAATGTTGAATCGAGCATCCACCCACCCCCTTAAGGGATAAAGAGATTGCACATAACATACGATCAAATATAAAGATGGCATGGACTTAATGAATGAAAAGATGAATGGTTATTAGATCAGATGACATGTTTTAGCTGGAACCATGTCAGAACATGACTTTTTTAAAATGGAAGATGTTGTAAGACCAAGTCATGTAAAAATGCCTCCCATACCTTCGAGTAAATGGTCGTCTCATAAGTACCTTTGGAGCATATTTCTTTTGTTTTCTAACCTTGTATTTTTCCTACACAGTACACATGTAGGAAAAAAAAAAGTAGTAGACACTTCAGTCAATATACATGATTCTAAGACAGCAAAAATGAAGCAAGACTACCTGAGAAAATGCAGTTTTTTTCCCAAATGTAGAACTGTTAGCTATTAGAGCTTCGATTATTTGATCTCCCGTAGCACCTTCTCTGAAAATTAGACAAACATATTCATTTATTATTGAAAATCAGAAGCTGTACAATCATGTTACAGAGAATATGTTTAACTTTGTTGAATCACTAAATCATTTAATAGATAACTCAAAAGAAAATCTATTGATTTAAATTTATTTTCGAGAGTCAACTAGGATATAAGAAAAAATAAAATCACAAGCCACAGAGGATGCAAGTTCTTTGTTACAGGTAAAAAATTAATTTTTCTTTGTAGACAGAAAATTAAAACAATGATATAAAAGTGAACTACAAGAGGCAATATGTCTTCTAGGAATAATAGAGAATTGAGGCCGAAAGAGTGTTGGCATTTGTTTAACATAGGCCACCTTGCACAACTTCGGAAAGGATACAAAAGACTTTCTGCAAGTCACAGTCACCCTAGGAAACTCTTACTGGATCAGACTATCAGAGTCAGATCACATTCAACGTTTCCCTTCACTGGGTCTTGCCAAGGTACATCCTAAAAATTTACCATAATGATGGTGTTAGAATATCATGTATTAGGGTGTACCGGGTCTGGATATGGACCCGGTCCCATTGGCACGGGTACCGATAGTGGCTCGGTACCCTAGGCGGGTCTCCCTCTTATATAATCTCACTTATGGTGTAATTGTTGATTAAGTGGAATAAAACTTTCTCTCTCCTAGGGTTGCGGTTGTGCACCTAGGTAGAGCTTCTCCGTGGTTTTTCACCTCTCTTTGAGGTTTTCCACGTATATTGTGTGTCTCATTTCCTTCTCCCTATCTCGTTACGTGTTTCTACATATGGGAATAAAATTAAACTTTGAGCCCTAGCATTCAGATAAACAATAGCTTTCCGCATTACTTGCAAATGCTGGTCAACCTCTAGAGAGTTAGATTTGCCACTTGAAAGCAAAAGTGATCTTCTGTCTCTGAAAGAGTACTAAGCCATGACTAGTTGTAGCTTCATACTTTTGAGAGAAGTGCGGAAAAAAAGCTGTCCATTTTGATTGTGTAGCATCCCAAACCTTACAGAAGGAATTTCTCAATTCTTCTAGCCTAAAGCCTTTTTCAATGTTCCTAATGAGTCATGACCAACCAGCTGTAGAACTATCATTTAACCAGTTTTGCTCTAGAAATTTTAAAGCCTTCATATTGGTTGCCAGCAACCTACAACTGAAAGTCTCCTATATTTTGCCTCCAATATCTATTTTACATATCCTTTTGGCAAATGGTTGCTCCACAATGCACTGTCTCATTTTTGTGGGTCAGCTTTAACATCAAACTTGAACATTCCAAATTTCCAATAAAAAGTGCTCTTAACAAATAGGAAAGAAAACATAGAATAGACAGTTTAATATGGTTCAGACAGAACTTCTACATCCACAATCCTCACCCACTCGACTCATGCATGGGGAGGTCCATTCAGCATAAAAGTAATCAATTTATAGCTGATTTCAAGGAGAGATAATCACGACCCCTTGATACAGGGAGATTTCAGCAAGATATATTTTTATCAGTTTGTTTCCCCTTGCTATTATCATCATTGCAATCCAGCCTGATAGAAGTTGCTTTTTTAATGCATCAGCTTTCCTCATTGATAGCAACAACCTTCTCATGTGGGGAAGGATATCCCTTATCTTTATCAGGATACCGTCTAACAGTTCTTTACCTAAATTCAAATAGTGATTGGCCCATCTGTTGTTAGATTTTTTGCTTGAAAGTGACCTCAGTGAGATTCCATCGTGTACTAAAATGAAAAGAGTTGTAGGTTTGGGGGCACATGTGCAGGAGAGCAGTTTTGCTGCTTCCACTCTCATCTCGTTAGCATCTCTAAGCATTAACTAAGAGTTTTTTTTATCCTCCTAGCATTAGTCAACCTGTACCACTTGCAGAACTAACCCTTTTGTTGGACACCAAAACAATTTCTTGATATGGATCATATGCAAGTAACAACTGCTAATAGAAAGGACTTTTGCCGGTTGCAATCAGATACAAGAACTGTTTTTTATGATCAACCATAAAATAGATTGACGAAACCCCCCTTCCATGAATAGCTTCGAAAGTTGCAGTGAAGGATTCACCAATATGTGGAAGATGTATAAGAGAATTGCAATGTGCATGACTAGACACACCACCAACAACTGCCACCACATGCCACAATGCAGAGAGCCAAAGAAATGCTTTTGCACCCGCAAAATTCATTTAGTTTCACAAAACATCAAAATAGAGATCTAACAACCTAAATATTAAAATGAATAAAGAATAAAATAAGCTGTGGTTCAGCATGAAACTGGGGCAAAAAGGATGACCGTGCATGCAGAAAATAATGTTACCTGCGCAAGGCATCTATATCTTCACCAGAGAGCGCTTGTGCTTTGTTGTTGTCCACTAATGATCTATTATCCCTAGTTTCATTGTTTAACAATAAATTGCTTTTTTCTTGTAATTGACTACCTGTGCCAATCAAACAAGAAATACTACAGACAGCTTATCACGGAAAATAATATAAAACAAAAATGGGGTGACTGATCATAGAAAAGATAGTGCAACTGTGCAAGTAATCAAGTACCATTGAAGTAATCAAATGAATATGTAGCATAACTGTAAGACTTATTTCAGAATATATTATTTAAAATACAAAATAATTAAAAAGTACACAAAAACAAAAGACAGCCAAAGGTACACAGCCACAGCAGTCCACATAAAAACATAGATTTTAGCCTTGAGGTAAGAAAGGAAAATGCTTTCAAAAAGGTCCCACGTATATACAATTTAAAATTGAAAAAGTAAATAATGCCAATTTTGGAAGCTAAGTCACATGCGTACACCAAATATGGTGGCGCACCCGCGTCGACTCGGGTGTGGGTTTGGGTCAGTGTACTGCCAGACAAAGCACCCAACTTGGTCAAACCGAGTCGGGTGCTCCTCACCGCACCCGTTGTTCTTTTCTCTCTTTTTTTCCTTCTCTTATCCTTTCCTCTTCCTTTTTCCCTCTTCTCTCTCTCTCCACCCCCATTTTATTTAATAAAACCTTGAATTTTGTATGAGATTAAGAATACCTTGATAAAATATATATATATATATGTAGGCAAATAAAATTGCATATATATAAGAGACATCTGTACACCAGTTATATCAAATTATCAACAACTGATTTAAGAGGCATCTGTATGCCATAGTTACACTTCTTGCAGAAACATCACCAGAAGGGAGATGACGGCAGCATCTGTTAACCATATTAACCATATACATATACATGCACATCCAGAATTGGTATTTTATGCTGTGTGCAAGTACATAAATAAGTGAATGTACACATAGTATATATAAACAACATGGATAGAGTAAGAGACATGATTTGCGAATAATAATATATACGAAACGAATTCAGCCAAGAAACCGGACCTGCCGAACTAGAAGAATCCCGAGAAAGGAAGGCGCCGGAGGCCCCAACTTCTAGCCGGAAGAGCGAGCCGAACGGGCATCCGATCAACGGCCCCAGCGAGCACTTCTTGTTCCCGATTTTCAGTGTACTGTAGAACACATGCTCGATCGTTAAAACAAAAAAGAACGAAAGCACTCCAATCTCCAACAGGTCGTAGTTCGGTTAATCGTGGGTATACATATAACCACAATAACAAGAAACTGATGATGATTCTGACAGAGAGAAAGACACGCACGAGGAGGGACTGAGGCGAGCAAATACAAGCCGATCGCCATCATTGATGTCGAGTAAGACGCTGCATCCTTCCCAAGCGATGCGTGGGTCTCGCTGTTGTGGAGCATCTTCCGCCATTCTCTGAATTGCAGAGAAGGAGATGGAGGGAGCGGGAAAGAGGTGTAGGGTTTTAGAGACTGGGAGTTATGCCGCGAGAGAGAGAGAGAGAGAGTTCCCTCCACTTCTTGGATTGACCTGCACGAGTGAGCGAACGAATGGGTCAGATCTAACGTCCGTTGTCAACCTACCCAGGTCCATGATCTTGATTTGATTGTTCTCCCCGCCCTTCAAAACTTTTTCCTCGATCCGCTGCACTTGGTAGAACCTCCAACATTAGTCACAGTATTGAAAATCTTTTGAACATGATATGAAACTCTTTACAACAATATTATACATGAAGGGAATTGAAAGCGGTCGTGTTGCCAGGTGATTTTTTTTTAAGATCCTTCTTTGAAAACGATGTAATAGATGCATTAGCAACCGTTTCTGTTAGACTACTTTATTTCAAACCTTTTAGCAGACAGTTTTTGAATTTTTTGCGACATATTTTCGCAAAAAATTTATCCCACAACATTCAGTAGCGAACATATTTCAATTTCTTTGCAAATCTAAATAGGTGCACTACCATTGTCACAAAAAACGAGGACGGGTATTAAACGGCGAGAAAAAAAATAGATATAATACGGTGAAGTTTTATATATCGGAAATAAAACGGAAAAAGTTCGGCAAATTTTTTAAAAAAATTAAGCATTTAATACATCTTAAAAATTAAAAAAAAGGCAAAAAATGAGAAAATAACGGTAAAAAATAGAAAAAATAACATATAATATGGGTATTTAACGGGTATTATATGCGTTTTTTGTTTTTTGACGTTTTTTTTAAACGGTAATAAGACGGGTATTATACGGCATAATTGTTTTTGGCGTTAAATACGTGTTTTTTTTTTAATAACGGTGTTTTTTGTGACAATTCATTACACTCGACATCCCGCCTACCGGACCACTTAAATTAATGTTTAAAAGGGTTTGAAACAAAACTTTAACATTTTAATGCGATTATAAACACTAATTTAATACAAATCATGTCTTAGTTAAAGTCATTTCTTGAAAAAAAAAGATTTGTATTTTATCGAAAATTTGAAGCTACAAGAGTCGTTCAATTCTTGACAATTAAATAAGCAATATTTAAGTAAGAAGATTACTAACGTAATACATGCTTCTCATCAAATGACTCTCAAAATAATATCTACAATGTTAGACTGTAAAATAAATATTTAAATAGTCAATTTTAATAGGTATGGTTTTTGTCTCTTACCCAATAGTCTGGTTTTTCGCCAACTTATATACACACACATATATATATATATATACATATAATATAATATAATATATATATACACGATGTGTGAGTGTTTTTCAGATTATGGAATGTCAAATGTTGTTGGACAACTAAAAGGAATTTGTTAAAAAAGCAGTTACATAAAAGCACTTGTAATAGACAATTTATAATCATTTTAGCAACGATTTATGGTGCTTTTAGTATCAATTTAAATTCTTAACCACTTTAATCGTCACTTGTATATATATATATATATATATATATATATATATATGTATGAAAATTTCACGTGGTATAAAGAAAAGTGGTCTTAACTTTGAAATTATTTCATCGGCGGTCTTCAACAAAAGAAATGGAACCAGAAGTCCATGTCTCTCAACTTCAAACCAAGTATGCCTTTTGTGAAAATTTCTTTACAACTCATGCTAAGATTGAACCAATTAAAACGCATGGTTCCATTACGTTTGTTATTTATTTCCGCATGTCATGCCATTCCCATGCTTCTACATATAATGCAATTGCCAAGCGTTCGTGAGGTTCAAAAGCTACTACAATAGTATGTTGCATGCGTAGATATATAAATTTAATTCGTTGCATCAAAACAATGTCATTAACATTATTCACATGTTCTTTAGTTGACAAACTATCGTATTTTACAACCACTATCCCGTTGTCTTTAGATAATGTTAGACACAAAAAATTAGTTTTGTTGATGTACTTACTATATTTCAGACGAATTTCATTAAAGAAATCCATCGCTTTTATAAAGATAACTAGGGAATTATAACATTTTGCCAATAGTTAATTGATTGTTCACAAATAAGAAAAGAAAACCACAAGAAATGTAAAGAAACGTTGCTGTTATTCCGGTCCCGAAAGTTCTTAAACGCGTTTGGCAGCGATGATAACAGCCGCGTTCCAGTTTTCCGATCCCTTTCAAAACCGCCCGTCCCGGTCCCACGGAACTTTGCGTGCTCCCGTATCCCCCCTCGGTCTCGTATGCGCTGCATTTCATCAAATTTCTCTCTCTCTCTCTCTCTCTCACCCTCTCGCGCGTGCCCACTCGAGCTGCAGTCTCTCTCAGTCGTCTCTCTCGCAGGTAACCCGATTGCGCGCCCTCTCTCTTGCAGCGGGAAAGGTTGACGGCAGCTTCTATCTCTATCTGTCGTCGCCGTTGGCAGGTTAGGGGACGACAACCCTTAGTGTTTCTCTCTCTTGCCGCGTCCTTCTTCGGTGGTCAGGGGCTGTAACAGCAGCCCCTAAATCTCTCTCTCTCTCTCTCTCTTTCTCTGCTACCACCCTGGGGTTGCGAAGGCAGCTCCAAATCTTCCTCTCTGTGCTACCACCATGGGGTTGCGAAGGCAGCCCCAAATCTCCCTCTATCTGCGCTGCGGCCGGAAGGGCGTATTGCCTCTCCGGCAGGGAACTTATATTCCAATATATTTATCTTTTTCACTTTTCATTTGCCATCTATTGCTGTCTGTAGCCTGTTGCCCGAGTTTTCTGATGGATGTCGATCATTTTTTTTTTTTCAACTCATGTGAATTGACCTTTTTAGTGGACTTAATTTAGTGATAGAAACACCTGAACTGTGATTCTATAGAGAGATAGTTTTCCAACATTGTTATGGAAGAACATCTTTTGTACTCATTTCATTGCGCTGCTTTGATGCCAACCCGAGTGCTGCTCAACTAGGGGAGAAATTTAGTTCCTAACTGAAATTTTCTGTCATCTAACCCTTGAATATGATAATTTAGCCAATTTTTATCCTTTTACGGGTTTTCTCACTATTTGTGTTATCATTATAGCAATGAAGTTATTGTTGCATCATATATGGATTTTGATGTTTATTATTAAGTGTATCGTTTGTCATTAGGAAACAGTGGTTGCATCTGAAGTTGAACTACTCTTCTGATGCAGTAGATTAGCTAAATAAGAATTATTATGTCATCCTGATTTCATCATAGAATTTGATCATTTCAATTTTATTCAGTAACATGTATTATGTAGCCAAGCTTTCACATTCATGACCTATTAAAGAACGCAATGGCCCCTCTCACAAATCAAACTTCTCACCATGTTTTATTCAGTAATATAGCTCCACCAGTATAAAAAAAGTTCCACATAGACGAAGGGCCCGTATGAGGTTTAACATGAGCCGTGCAGCTTTATAAACAAAGAACGTGAAAGTTTGATTTGTAAGCATGAGATTCACCAAGTAAATCAAGGTGACTTAATGCCCACAAATCACCTGGGAACAAAGCTCCTGCATAAAAATTGGGGTCCATTTATAGCACCTTCAAGAAAAGCGAATGTAGTCATTTGGCACCTCCTCATCAAAATAAATGAGATGTCAAGAGTAGAACCTCATGAATTGACAATCAGTACAATAGTTTTCTAATCTCACGACAGACGGAAACTCCAAAAGAACATGATCTTTGCATAGCAAATCCCATGGTTTTGAGGTCAACCAAATTACTTCATGTACATGTCCTGACAATGTAGAGCTCAAATAGAAGTTATAACGTACATCTTGCAGACTTGATGACTACTAAAAGTAAAAACTACAATAAAGCTGAACCCATCTGGATCTAAAAGAATGTACATTACAAACTTTGATGGGAAACAGGGAAAGTATGTATTGCAGGTTTTACGTGCTTCCTCATGATTTGTGTTGTTTCTAGAAGATGATGACTTTTTTGGTAAAGAATATACAAGAACTTTGGATATTTGTTACGTGTTTCTTATGACAATGGAAGGCCAGCATTCAACTTAGACAAAGATGACATGTAAGTAGGCAAAGATTTTATACATTCGAAAAACAGAACTTGAGGCTCTTATTGGAGTTGTACGAGAAAAACTCAAACATATATGGTCTTTTATAACACATATTGTGAGCACTTAATAAAATATTTCCGTATTATTTTTTCATATCTGGGTCTTTAGTTTCTTAACTTCACCTTTTTGTAGTATAACTTTATCTCCCAACATCTAGTGTGTTGATGCTTATGCCTCTAGAATCAATTTTATCTGAATTTCAGTTAAAGCTCTTGTAAGAGACTTTGTGTGGTGCCCCTTAAATCTCAATGTATATGCTGTAACGTTTTAATCAAAATTAACCACATAGATGTGATATGTCTGGTTGCTTTGGTAAGTTTTTTTTTGTTCCCTTAGCAGTTAGCACATTTATCCATTGAAGAGAATGTACAAATCACTTTCTATATATGTATGCATATATGCATGTATGTATGTATGTATGTGTATATGTATAACTCATGGTAATCCAATGAAAACTGTTATGATCTGTCTAATAAATTTAATTGAATAGCTCATAGTGGTTGTCACGAAGTAGTTGTCTTTTTCAATTATCAGGATCTTCCAGTGATATTGTATAGAGATGTCAGTGGTATCTAAACCTATCCACCCAATGCCTGACATCTACAACAAGCCAGGGTTCGACACAGTCACATGTAGCTCAACAACCTTCATAGGTGTGCACGAATTAGTGCTTATTAATCTGATAATGTGCTTGTGATAGTAATGGCACCAACTTCCACGTTATCTGTCAACATACTACATTTGATTTTTGTATACTACTGGTAAGGGCCTCACACATTTAAAGGCCCTTGCATTTTTCTTGTGACCACATATTGAAAATAGAGTGCCAATCTTATGTGGTGCTGAGATTATTGATTTTAGGTCATTTGTATGTCCATACGTGTGCACGAAAAAAAGGGGGGTGGGAAGAGAGAGAGAGAGAGATGTTTAATATGACTGTTTCATGGTTCAAAGTTCAAACAAATGCTAGACAAGGTGGAGACGTTGTCTTTAATTTGGCAAACAAACACTAGACACAATCATAGGCTATCAGACCCTTAATTAACAAACACCATCTAAAGGAAGAGAAATAACAACTGCCAAAAAAAATTGACAATAAGATAATTTTCGTTTGGCATCACATGACATTTTCTATTAGTACCAGTCATGATAGCAACTTTGTGAAGAGTCCTTTTTTTAATCTTACTGTGAGATGTAAATGTTTTAAAACTAAGCATCCATTTATAAAATGATCAATAGATGAGTGCAATCTTAGACTTTTCTTCTGAGATTTTTTTTTTTTGGCCCATTGCAGATCATCCCACCTTCTCTCTCGTTCGATAGTCGACACTTGCTCTCACTTTTCAGCACTAGTTCCGCTATCTGCAGCATCCTCTGGCAGCATTATGTAATTTATGTTGCATACAAGAGCTGGTTAAAGGTTGCCGTATCACCATCTTCTCCCAGAAGGGTTGCCTCTACCAAGTTGGTAGGTCACACTCTTCCTTTTTATTTTCTTGGTCACCCTGTTGCTTGTTATCCTAAACCAACTTAGAGGTTTGCACCTAAGGAAGTGCAAGGCTTTCCTTGCAATTGGAGTAAGGATTTTTCATACTTCTGTTGTGAATGAATATATATATATATATATTTTTCTGAATGTTTACATATGGGGTTTATAGCCAAAAAAGGGTGAGGGATTGGGCTTAGAGTTGGGGAGTGACAAAGAAGATTTATCTCATTTAATGAGTTGTGGGTTTTCAACATATGGTTGTTTTGAGTTCAGTATATACATTCAAGGCTGTGAATGAGAAAAGGTAAGGGTTGAAAGAGACGGGGAGAGATGACTTATGTCATTGACTTTCTCTCTCCATCTTTTTTTTTTTGGGGTGGGGTGGGGAGGGAAGCTGTTGTGATGCTGGCTGTTTCTGGCGAAGTTGAGCTTGCTTTCCATCTTTCTTTTCTTCATAATTTATTTTATTAATTTAATTTTCTGTCTGATTTATTCGGCTTATTGATGCTGGTGAGGCAGCCCGCCATTTGAGAAAAGGTTGCAAACTTGCACCCTTCTTCTTGCTTTGTCTTCCCCTTGTAGTTTTTTGTGACTGCACATGCCGACAGTGACAATAGGGAATGAGAACTTATGGCTGCAGCTTCCTTCTCTCTTTATTTTGATTGTTATGAGGAGGGGAGGACCAAGTCTGCTTTCTTTTAGGGTGCAGTTGGCAACTGGAAGGCAGGCCTTCCCTGTTGCTTCGTTGCACTTTATTCGAGTGTATTCATTGCTGCTACCTGCCATTTCTTAAACAAAAAATACAGATGCAATAAATTGTGGTTGGATTTGTTCTTCAGGAGCATTATCCATTGAGCTGACCTTCGTCATACAAATTTGCCTTGCTTTCTTGTTCATGGCGGATTCTCAAGATCCCAACCAATCTGAACAAGGTACTTCTTTATATTATTGTTTTAGTTGCTTGTAAGTAAGTGTCACCTTCCTTGCATGTTTTCCATCAAAATTTGAACTAGTACACTCTTAATTTGTTATAGCAGTCTGCAATTACTTTAAGAAACCATCTAAGAAACCAAACATCCGAAAGCGAGCCTTAGATGATGAAGATGAAGATGCAAAGGAAGATGGTGGTCAGAGCTCAGGGTCTTCCGCTGTTCGGATAGAAAAGGCTGCCAGAAAGGCTGACAACAAGCTCTACTTCTCTACTGCCACGCCTAGGATCTCCAAATCTTCGGCACAGTTTGATGGGGACTCAGAAGAACCTGTGTTTCAGTTTGAATCATCAAAGGAGATACAAGTTCAGCATGACAGTAAAGCAACAGCAACACTTGAAACTGAAACAGAATTCACTCGTGATGCTCGAGCAATACGTGAGCGGGTACTAAAGCAGGCTGAGGAGTCATTAAAGGGAAAGGCCCCTGCAGCGAATGCAAAAATCTACAAGGGCATGCATGGATATACTGACTACACTGCTGGGTTTCGACGTGAGCAAACTGTCTCCAGTGAGAAGGCCGGAGGCTCTCATGGGCCTCTTCGGGCATCAGCACACATTCGAGTGTCAGCAAGATTTGATTATCAGCCAGACATTTGTAAAGATTACAAGGAGACAGGGTACTGTGGGTATGGAGACTCTTGCAAATTTATGCATGACCGTGGGGACTATAAGTCGGGGTGGCAGATGGAGAGAGAGTGGGAGGAAGCAGAGAAAGAGAGGAAGAGGAGGTTGGCAGCTGGAATTGTTGTTAATGGAGGCGAGGGGGAAGGTGGTGATGATGATGATGAGGATGACTTGCCATTTGCTTGTTTTATCTGCAGAGAACCATTTGTTGATCCTGTAGTCACCAAATGCAAGCATTATTTCTGTGAGCATTGTGCACTCAAGGTGAACCAGCATTGATCTTCTTTTTGCATGAGTTGTGGTTTTCTTTATTGTGTTGCTTTGTGGTTTTTACTTCATAATACAAGATCATTTTTTGTCTTGGCATGGGTGAATAGGTAAGCCACAAACTACATTCTTTCATATATGTGTATGCATGTGGCCCTTTGCACACATTACATCTCATGCATGTTTGGCTCATGCGTGTTGATTGGAAAGAGATTGCAGACTTTGATGTGTCTGGTTACACATGTAGTTTAGACACGTAACACAAAGAATATGTACATGTCCGATGTCCATCCTTGAAAATGTATAGGTATTAATCATGCAAGCACTGGTCAGTGAACATGGATTTCCATTTGATTTTCTGAATATTATTACATGAGTTTGTTTATAGCAAGACTGCACAAAGTTACGTCGTTCATCTTTTGTTAGATTGGGTGCACAAAATGATCTTAGTAGTTGTATGCATGGACTTGACCTTAGGAGTGTGTATTTTGTTTACAATATTTATTGGTGATTTACCACAAAAATGAATTTTCAATGAATATAAAGCTGCTGAGGTACTGCTAAAATTAAATTCTGCATAGGACAGAACGAGAAAAGAACTGTAGCTTTATCTAGAATCTGAGTAAATGATTTTTGGGAATAAGCTCAGAACATTTGTGGTTTCAAAACAAAATTTACCCATAGTCGTAGATCTGTAACTAGTGGTGGAGTGAAAGCTTTTCTTTTTCAGCTTCTAAGTTTTGGTGGCTGCATGCTATAGGAGAACAATTGGTTGACATTTCTTCTTGTGATTTGCCTTCATACTCGCATAACTCACTTTTGAGTTGTGTCTAATTATAAAGACTGTTCAATTTCCTTCATATGTTTCTGGACCTTGGTGATTACATGGGAATATGTTAGACATGCTGAAGTTAGTAGGTCTTCAGTAGTGTTAAGCTGGAGTCACGTTAGAGTCCTTGGAGTTACGTTGGGTCTTGAATCTGAAGTCAGGGTAGCTGGTCATTTAGAAGGACCCTGTCTGCGGGTTGGGTCATGGTAACAGGTAGGTTAACCCAGCGTACCACTTTGTATAAGTTGAGCAGGGATTAAACCCTAAAGGGACGACGAGATTTACCCTGTTTAGTGAACGCAGGGCTTTTCATTAAGGCTGTGTGCGTGAGTTTATGTGTTAGCTTGGGAAGTTAACAGAATATTTTTGCAACATGTACAACTTGTTATATTTTTCTGTTGATTTTATCTGATTTCACATCTCACATCTAAGTATGTGTTGCTTTCCTTTGGTATAGCATTATATGGAGAAAAATAATGCTTCTTTAGGACAAGCCAATTTTATGGATTTTCCATTGTGCTTTGTGTATATTATTACATGTATTTTTATAGGGAGATTGTGCAGAATCTTCTTTTGTTAGATAGCTATACATATAATGCCCTTTCTAGTTGTATACAGACTGTTAATTTAGTTTAGCGGTATGCATTTTGATTACAGCATTTGTTTTTTTTTTTTCTAATATATATTCTTTTAATGAACATCAAGCTGCGGAGGTACTGCTGAAACTAAAAGTTACATGACTATATGATAGACCAGGACATAAGCGTGGCTCTAACTAGAATCTGCATACATTTCTTTAGGGATCAGCTTGTCAATTGATATTAACTTATAGTGGCAAAGCTATATAAGTGGTTAACTGAATGCTTTTTCTTGTTCGGCTTCTAAGACATGGTGGCTGCATGTCATAGATGAGGTATTGATATTGTGATATACATTTCTTCTTGTAATATGCCTTCATGCTCAACTTGAATTGCAGTTTTCATCTTGCGATGAAGTGTTCAATTTCCTTAATTTGGCTTTGATGACTCCATGGGAATATATGTGGAACATGTGTGGCTTGTTGTATTTTTTTGTTGGTTTATTTGATTTCCTTTGTCATCAGCATCTAAACATGTGTTGCTTTCTTTGGTGCAGCATCATTCAAAGAACAAGAAGTGCTTTGTTTGTAACAAGCCAACTCTTGGTATCTTCAATACAGCCCACGACATTCGAAGGAAAATGGCAGAGGAAAAGTGAAGGTTCATTTTATTGGTTTTTCCACTTTCTTCTTTCTAGGGAGGAATACATCTTACACCAATTGGAGGATTGGTCCCTTATTATTCACAGGAGTCGACTGTATTCTTGAGTGCGTTTGCTGATGTTTTTTTTTACATGATTGGGAAATTAGTTTCTGAGATTAATGGAAGTGATATTCTCTTCCGTTTTGTTTTTTATTTTCTTATTCATGTGGTATCAGCAAATGTTGAACAAAATGGTCTTTTGCTTTTTCTGTTTTATGGCCACCAATGAGGCTTTTTAGTAAAGAAAATTTGTCAGTTGCATACAGTCAATGACTTCCAGGGAATCGTTCTTTCTTAATTGCCTAGTTTTGAAACTATTTCCTCCTATCTCACTTCGCATTCCCTCTCCCTTTCCCTCTTGAGGAGCTTCTTTCTTTTTAAGGGCTCTTATACCCTGGATTAGGATGATTCATTCATTGGTTTTTCTTGCTTTTCTGTGGGATACTGGGATGTGATTGTTCAAGTTATATTCTTCTATGTGTGAATTTTGCTGATGCTATTGGTACACTTGTTATGATTCATGCATCCCTTTGTTGTTTTTCGTTACTTTTAGCATAGTGGATATTTTAATTAAGAGGGTGCCACTGCTTTACCTCTTGCACAGATGAATCCTTGCATGTTCTAACATAGTTTGAGAATGAGTAAAGATGTGATGTGATGGTTAGGCATACATGGTTGCCTTCATATATCATTCAAAAGTGGTTAGTTTTTTCCCTAGGTTGGGCATGAGTGAGTACCTTCAGTTCCTGTATCTTGTCAAATCAATAAGGCAGTATTAAATATTCTAATCCATTGGCCAGGTGCTTCATGTTTTTGAATTCTGTTTATTGATATTTCTTATTGTTAGAAAATTAGGAGACTGCTTTATCTGTATTACTCGTGTCCAAAATCTTGCTTGCGAAGAAATGATTGAAAATTTTCTCATTTAGGTTTGTAAATCCTCGTATGGTACATGTTTTTTTTTTTAAATAAATTTATTCCATTCCTTTATGCTGGTTAAAGATGGGTCGTGTAGAATGTAAATATATGCCAAAATTTTGAACTTTCTTGATATTACTTGGTGAATTGTGAAAATCTTTGTTTAATGGAATTCCTCTTTTAAACTAATTCAAGCTTTCAAATGCATGGTGAATAAAAAAATGTTTCAGTTCTGTTTAACCACTAATATTTTCTCAGTATTTTCGTTGAGCAACTCAATACTAGAACTGCAGTGCTGTACATTGCTGTGTTCATATCTTGTAATTTCAAACTGTGCCTTTATGCTTGTAAAAATTTAATTTGTACTTGAGGATGTGGTATTCTTTTTTTCGCTTGGTCTATCACCTTTCTCATAATAACTCATTGATATTCATTTTATGTTTTACAAGTACCTTTTTTTATGTTTTTATTGAAATTCAAACTCAAAGCCTCATTATTGGAATTGGTAATACCTTCTGCAGGACAAGCACAGAAAGTGGAAGATACCACACGTACAACAAATTCTGATCGTAAAGTAACTTTCCAAATGTATCGGGAGTCCTCACAGAGTCTCATATGCCATGAAGGCCAAGTGGCATGATTATTGGGGAGTTCAGTTGGATTTTCAAACGAGTGTACTTCATTTGCTAGCACAGAATGCTGTATATGCCACCAGGTCGATTTAAGAAGAGGCGTGGCTATGGCTTTTCAATTATCGGCCAAGCTTAATTTGACTTCAGGAAGATGCTCCTGCTGAGTTTCTTTTTCTTTTTTCAGTTGGAAGAGGTACTATGGACTTTCTTATGATGTCTGAAATGTTGATGTGTCATTTTGGTTTCTTTCAAAGATCATTAGGCTAACTTCCTTTACTTTTTCTGCTTTGGGCCTTAGTCGTCATAGGCTCTGTCCATCGAAATTCTTCCTGCAAACTGATGCTCGAGAATGCACTGGATACATGTAATTTTTAATGTACAGGAGCTTGATGACTATTTTCTGGAGATGAACAGGGTCAAGTAAATGGGTGTCTTGTTCCAGTTCCTTGTCCATGAAATTTGTTGAGATATTCTGGACGAAGAGAGGACTGAAAAGCTGTTGTACGATCTTCATGGAAAAGGATGGATCTTACAAATTCCCGTGTGTCAGGTCATTCATTCTGCAGCAGCGCTCTGTTTGAGATGCATTACTCATTAAAAGCAGCCCATGCCATACTATTGGTGATGGGCTTGATGTCCATCCTGGAAAATGTCAAATTGATGCTTTGCAGGTTTTAACCTGTGGGGCACGATGATGTCATATTTCGACTGGTGATCAAGATCACGAGCTGTATTTTTCTGAGTCCGATCACAAATGTGTTTAGCAGGCACATTTACCAGAAATGAAGTCTGATTTTTTTTCCTGGTAAGTCACAATTTTATGAAGATGGTATGGTATATTCCTGGAATCCTTCCAAAGATAGCTTTTACTGGCCAGAAATAAATGAAGGTAGAGAACCAGAAGATGGGATTTTGTCTGCCAAGAGATGGGACAAAACAGTCCCATATTTGCCGAGAGACGATTCCAGGTGTTTGACTCTTGGCTTCCTTTGGCTTGAAAAATCTACCTCCCATACTGGCCACTCTTTTGGTGAAGGGGGGAGATACTTCTGAAGACACAGCGTCCTTTCTTCTTTCTCCTCGTCCTTGGGGGTTCAAGGCTGTGTCTGAACCTGGATAAAGAGCGAGATACCTGTCATATTTACCATTTGATATGTTTCTTAGAACCGCCACCATGCATAGATTCCGCCAGTACCTGGCCCGTATCAACCTATTTTTATTATCATTTTAAAAATAAAAAACATTATAAATACATTAAAAAAAGACCACGTGCCACCAATAATAATTCTCACATAATGCGATTATGACAACCTCTCTCTATCGATCAAATGGCTACAAATTGGGCAGTAGCCATTAGTCACCATCGGCCACGCTGGAACGCGGCCGCAGCCGGTATAGCACCCCTCGCCCGTGCCTGAGATGTCTTTGTCTGTCATGGCCTTTTGTTTCGTCTCATCTTCTCGTTCTTACTAAAAGCTAAACAAATACCACAAGTGAATGCACAATTAGCTAGCCGGTGAAAAATCGACTGCCCTGCAGCACTGTCATCTCTACCAACTTATATTATTGCACCATGGACTCGTATCCCATTTTTTTGTCGGCAGATATGATCTTAGATGATGTTCATTTATTTTATATATATATAAAACTTATAAAAAGATAAAAGAATCATACTTATTAGATGTTGTCAAATGATTAAAAATTTAAGTAATTCAAAGTCTTCAACTATAACAACATTGAAAACCATTTAATGTTATAGAAGCACCAGGGACGGGCTATGCTGCAGCAATGGTTCATGATACTGTTAGCAATAGTTTATAGATGTATAGACATAAAAAAGAAGCTACCTAGCATATTAACAAAAATAATACGCTGATGGTGACAGAAGAGAAGAGGGAAAGCATGTCGGCAGCAGCAGATGTTAGTAGTTACTACGACTAAGGTAATGCATGTGGGATTATGTTTAGGAAGGGTAGAGCGGTGGTACAATAGCAGTCTTATTATATGGCAGACGATGCAAGTTATGAGCTTGAAGGACGAGACCGGTTGAGACGGACAAGGGCTGGAGTCGCCAACTAAGTCACGTTATAAATTAATACCGACGCTCCAGCTACCCTCTGTTCTTGTGTGCTCGTACGCATTCGTGCCCCCTTAAGCAACATCTCATAAGTACATGCTAGCCAAGTTAGAGTAATATGAAATGCTATCCCAGTTCAGTTAGTCTCTCTCTTTCCCAGTTAAGTTAGTTTATATACATATATATATAGAGAGAGAAATACGTGTTACCAAAATCAGTCTGTGCTGCTCTGAATCAGCACAAATGAACATCAAACAAGACCATGCTAGTTCTCTCTCTCTCTCTCTCTCTCTCTATATATATATATATATATATATATATATATATATATATATATATATATATATATATATATATATATATATATATATATATATATATATATATATATATATATATAGAACTTGGTAACAGTTGGGTTTCCTGTGGCGTTAAAAAAGTCAAGAAAAACAAACTAAAGCAACTTACAAGGTGGCAAACAAAATACGAACCACACCACTGACCAAAACAACTCAAACCAACTTCAAAACACACACCAAATACACCATTTCCTTGGCTAGGTTGAAATGCTTAAAGAATTGAGAAAACAAGAGAGAGAGAGAGAGAGAGAGAGATTCAAAAATCAATAGAGTGCAGGATTGAGAGTTTGGGAGGGAAAATAAGTCAATCAATCTTCTTTAACTAAACGTCTTTTGAGATGAAAGGAATAACCATTTGGCCATAACCTGTGCTTCTCCACAAGGACTCCTTTTATCACCTGCCTTTTTGCTTTTTATATAGTTTCACTTCGAATTAATTGCATGGCATGCATAATTTATCGCTTTGATAAGCAGGAGCTTGCAAAATATGGTTTTTATATGGCGCTCCACGGACGTGCACATGCACATGCGCCTGTTCAAAATTCAAATTAAAGAAAAGCACAAACCTTAATTGCGAATAATTTTTTTTACCACCGTGTCGTGTCACACCTCGTTCAGATAGCCTGTGACATGCAAACACATATTTGCATATTATAAGTCAAAACCAATAATATCGCAAACAAAAGATATGACACTCTCGTGTCGTGTCATACATCGTTTGACACGCGCACACATATTCGCACATTCTAAGTGAAAACTAGTAATATCGCCCACGAACGATACGACACTTTCGTGTCGTGTCCCACAACAGGAGGGGCTGTAGTCTTCCTCTACAGGGATGGATTGCCAACTTCAGCATAGTGTTCATATTACTTTAGCCCAATAAATGAAGAATTTATTTACAACAGCTAATCAGTAATCACCAACTCTATGTCTCAATATATATATATATATAATATATTGCCACATACACTTATTGAGCCAATGTAATATTTTATATATATATATATATATATATATATATATATATATATATATATATATATATATATATATATATATATATATATATATATATATATATATCAACACACTTGTCTTACAATAAATGCAGCATTAATTGGGCTAACGTAGTAAGATAAGAAATAAGCTGACGTTGGCGATCCACAACCAAAGTATATAGAGAGAGAAGTGCAGATCTGCAAGATCGAGGAGGAATCTAGCATGAAACTCACATCGGATTGGTCTAAATCCCTCAAGTGGTTAAAAGAGTATCATACATTATCCATCCGCAAGCTCTATGATCTCCACAGTGTCGACCCGAACCAATGGTTTTAAACTTGTTTTTGGGGTTAGTAGGTTTAGTTAGGAGAGTCGATTAAAAAAGACCATGGGGCTCAGATCCAGATCATCGAGTCTGAACTAGTGTTTAGCCTCAAAATTTAAGTTTCATGGTTTGGATCTGATACGAGACCATCTTAAATGGGCAGTTCTTGTCGAAATCCAGATTTGAGAATCATGAATTTATGATGCATTTGGTCCATCAAATCCGTGGATCCATAATCCAAGCAGAGGAGGTCCAACATCATACCTGTAGATTAAAGATGAAAGTTTACAGTCTTGTAATCCATATATTATCTAGGGATTCAAGATGTTTGCTGAAATCCCATGGATCTAGGATCCAAAGAATGTGATTTATCTTGAAATCGGAGGGTTTTGATTAGCTTTGCTTTGAAGAGAACTCGAATTTGACCCGAATTTCCAAGTCTTTTATATATGCAATATAATCTTTATAAGTCAACCCAGAAAACATATTAGAGAACATCAAGCAATTAATGCATGCTAATTAAGATATGTCTGTGAAGATTATATTATTCATCATAATCATGATTATGGAGCCTTGTCTCAAGCAGACATGATCAGTGAAGCATCTACACGGTCTGCATGCATGTTCAAATATTTAAACACTCAAAACAATAAACACACAGAATCTATACAATAGGATTTGGACAGTCACTTGGGGCATGTTTGATGCCCCGGAAAACTTCTCCTGGTGAGTTTTTTTCAAGATTTTCAATGATCGTATTGAACGCCTCCTTCCTTTCCTTACTGGAAAAGATCATTTTTTGGGGAGTATTCATCCATGGACTTTTTTTCGCCCCTACCGTCGGGGCATCCATTCCCCAAATGGAGGATAGCGATATGCCTATCAAACGCGGTAGTTTATTTTCCTAAAAAAAAAAAAAAAACTGCAATGGAGAAAAAGAAAATCCTGAACGCTAGGGGATCCCAAAACAGATCCACCAAATACATAACTAAAAGACACCCAAATTAGGTCACCTTAGTTTACCTCATGTACATTTAGTAGAAAGAGTACACCCACCTGCACCCACCCCACAAAGTGGTGAGAAAAAAAAACCAACTCCTCACAAGGCATATGGATGGAACCAAGTTAAGCCACAGTCTCACAACAAGAAAAAACCCTACTCAAGAACAAGGCCTTCTTAACTGTTGTTGGTAGTATAAAACCCCGAGTCTAAGACCCCGGCAGCAAGGCCTAGGACCTTTCGCCAAGTGTTGTATACCGCCGTGTCTGTATCAGAAACATTCAAAAGGGGTACAAGCAGCAGGGGTGAAGTAAGAATTTTTTCATGAGGGAAACCGAATTAAAGTTTTTAAATTTTGACTGGGTTTAAAAATATCATTTTAAAAAAATTTTATATAGAACAAATGAAATTTTCTAAAATTTAGATGTAATTTTTTTTTTTAATTTGAGGCAAAGTCAGGGCCCATGCTTGCCTCCGTCTTGAGAGGAAGGTCTCAGAGGAAGGTCTCAGAACAATTGCCCACATAAGCCCACAAAAATTTTGTACATAATTTTATATTGACACCTTATGAAAACTTTTATATTGACACCTTATGACAATTTTTATCATGTTGACACCTCTTAAAAATTTAAAATTGATCACTACTGCCCTTTGCGCCTAGCTGTGCCCCTGCCATTCAATATTGTTTCCTTTTCTATAGCAACCGATCCAATTTTTTCTATGTATATAGCTGATCCAAATCCTGCCTTGGCTATACAGGGCGTCTGAACTGTCAGACTGGTGGTGATCAGAGGCTCGACAACCACGGGCGTCACTCCTTGTCGACTGTCTGGAATCAAGGAGGTAAGCTTAAAAATGTTTGGTTGCTACTTCCAAAGAGGCTGTATGACAGAGATTTCGTTCAAAATTAGCTGGGAAGCAAAGCAAGCATGCATGAATGGCTCCAAAATAAGATTAAAAGTCTTCAACAGTTTTATATCAGTAATTATTGAGTTTGTTTTTTATGCAAGAATGAGTGGGGAAGGCGGGAGTGAGAATCTTAAAATCAAGGAGCAGAAAGTAAGAGCAAAGATTGAAGACTAAAGAATTGAATGGTGGCCATATGGATGCTTTGGACGAGGAGGCACAACAATGGCAGCCCCTGGCTTCCACAGGTCGCTCCAGTTCTTATTCTCCCTCTCTGTTTTGTTTTACAGATCAGTCTCTCTGTCTCTGTTTTCCTGTATCATTTTCTTTTGTCCTCTTTCTCTTTCTCTCTGTCTTCTCGGAATCCGAGGGAGAAGGAGAGTGAATGATTAAAGAACAGTCGCCTTGGCATTGAAATACCGGAATGCCTCTTGCTTTTCTCACTTTTCTTTCCTTTGTTAATTCGACAGATTGTCCTCTTCTCAAACAGCTATTCTCCTGCGTCCTCTTCTCGAATGCTTTGGCGACGGGTCCGCATGCACACAACCATAGAGGGAGATATAGTTTTCTAACGTCTAATCTTGGATGTTTCTTTTGACAAAGAAGGTAAAAAAGATAAGTTGGCTAGAGAGAGAAAATGTCTTGAAATTTATTTGTACAATATCAAAATGTGAGAGAGAGAGAGAAAGAGAGAGAGGTGGGGCTTTTGCAATATAATATAAGAGATTCTCCTACCCAACCGTTCTGGTTGGCCTAATGCAACCCCTCTCTCTCTCTCTATCTATCTATCTATATATATATATATATATATATAAAATAATGTTTAGACCTATAGTTGCATGTACATTTGGCTTAACTTAATCTCGTTTAATCTGTGGAAACCATCATGTGTTAGGTTGTACTTTTATATATTTTTGTGGAACAATTGGAAAATTGACGGCTCATAATCCATCAACATGTCTGACAGAAATTAAATCGAGGATGGTACGCTTTTGTTAAATTGATTTCACTAGAAACCAAACTCATTTGTACTGAATAAATATCGAATTTCACATTCACATTCGGAGTTTGTTTTAAGGAAGATCGCTGGCATACGAAAAGCTGAGGGCTTCTCTGTTTTCTGCTTTGGTTTTTTGGAGTAGGTTGCAACCCAAGATGCTCAGGCTTGAAAGTTAGAACTCTTAAATTTTTAAGTTGGTCAGAGTTCAAATGTCATAAGCACAACCTTCCGTGCAAGAATAAGCAAGAAGCTTAATGCTAATGTACTTAGTTACACAATGACCGCTAAATTAACCTTTGAATTGAATCTACACACTTTATAGTACACGGTTCCAGTTGGGTAGTAGTATTTTATTTTACGCCTTATTGAAAGCAAAGAGTAGTTCATCTTACTGCTCGGCCCGACTCAAAGCGGAAGTTCCCACCAACAAAGAAGAGAGAGACCCAGCTTTTTTTTTAAGCAACGAGATTTGCCAGCTTAGTTTTATTTTTCTAAAAGTTTCTCTCTCTAGAAAGAAAGGACATCTTAGTAAATACCATACAATACGTGGTCAATAGTTACCACTCGCTCCTTCTTGCTCATGATTTATATATAAGCTTCACCCCAACTTTGCAAAAGTAACTCTCTCTCTCTCTCCGGCCGTGGTCATCTGAAAATACTCGGCCGTCTCAAAAGGCTCCATCCTCTCTGAAAAAGCATCGTCCTCTCCTCTCTCTCTCTCCGACAATGAGAGGATCGTCGTCGCTGTTGGGACTGTTACTTTCCTTCTCCCTCATCCTTCTCTCCACTTTCCTCGTAGCCAGTCCCACCGCCACTCCTTCCCACCACCGCCACCGCCACCATCACCACAACTCCAATTCCAAGCGAAGAAGGAAACAACAACCACCACCGCCGCCGCCACCGCCCCACAAGCCGTCCTCCTGGGAGCTCTTCAAGAGCCTCCTCACCTGCAAGCACATCGAGCAAGCCCACGTCCACGACCCCACCGCCAGGAGGACCCGCGCCTACCCCGCCGCCGCCGTCGTCGCCGCCGCCTCCTCCAAGTACAGCTACGCCAAGCTCGCCTCCTGCTCCTCGCTCTGCGCCCTTGCCGACGTCGTCGACCACGCCGGGACGCGCGTTGTCCACCGGTCGGACTCCTCCCCGGAGACCAGCGTCTCCGGCCACCACGAGTTCACGCCACTCGTCAACCCGGCCAAGGGGCATTCCTCGCTGTCGTCGACGGCGTCGTCGGCCCCGAGGGGATTGCCGCTGAGGAGGCTCTCCGGCTGCTACGAGTGCCGACTGGTCGTCGATCCTAGCCGCTGCCCCATCTCCCGCCCGTCCATCTGCTCCTGTCCTGACTGCGGTGAGGTTTTCCTCAGGCCCGACAGCCTCGAAGCCCACCAGGCCGTCCGCCATGCTGGTAATCATCCATCACCTTCACACAGACACCTCTCCCTCTCTCTCTTCAAGATTTCTTTACAAGTTTGCAAATGTTTGCATTATTGCATCGGAACGCTAAGATTTAAAATTACACAAGGAGGAAGCTTTTATCTAATTACGTTATTGAACATTGTCTTATATAACCTTTTATTTTTATTTTTTTGGTAATTTTGGAGTATTAATGTTTCTGTTTGCCGACTTTCATCTTAGCGGCGACGGACCTGGCTTGTGTGGGCAGTTGCCCACAATGTCTCACATATTTACATATTGCTTCCTCTACCTAACTTGCTTTGTTGCATATTGGTGCCCTCCAAATTTAAGATTTTCTTTAATATTAATGTAACATAGAAACCAAATCTTAGTGCAATATTTTTGTCTTTCAGATTAACCATGTGATCTTAGCTCTCCAATAATAAATGAGGCCCTATTAATTCCCTTTAATAGTTTCAAATTTCGTTACAAAAACAGCAAATCTAAGTTACATTTTAGCTGTTACTCAATATTAATTAATCTCGAAAAAGAACTTGCTTTTAAATGTTTCTTCGTTCACGTGTGCCGTGTTTCTTGCTGACATTTTAATTGTTTTAAACTTAAGAGTTGTTAAATGTGGCTCTTATTTTAATTGTTAAAACTTGAAATTGGTTAAATATATCTGTTATTTTAACTATTGTTGCATAGTCAATGATTTGGTTCATAAGAGTGAAAGTGAAAATCAAATCTTTAAAGACACTTTGCCCTTCAACACCCCTAGATGCCTTATTTGTATGAACGGGAAGGCACCTCGCAAAAGTAAAAACGTTAAATACAAAAAGCCGGCTGTTCCGGTGATTTTGAAAAGAAAAATTCAGTCGCAGAGTTTGTTAAAGTAGCCCCGTTTTTGTGAATCTTAAAAAGAAGAAAGGCATGAAAAGCATTAAGTGAACATATATGAGGGCGTTAGTGAAATTTCCTTTGGCAGTCTCGGAGCTGGGCCCCGACGACTCGGGTCGCAACATTGTGGAAATCATCTTCCAGTCGAGCTGGTTGAAGAAGAAGAGCCCGGTCTGCCATGTGGACCGGATCCTGAAGGTCCGAAACACACAGAGAACCATCTCCCGGTTCGAGAGCTACCGGGAATCCGTCAAGTCCAGGGCGAGTCGCCGGAATCCGCGGTGCGTGGCCGACGGAAACGAGCTGCTCCGGTTCTACTGCACGACCTTTGCCTGCTCCATCGGAACCCGGGGATCCACGAGCCTCTGTGGTGCGGGTCTCTTATGTGGGGTGTGCTCCACGATCCGAAACGGTTTCGGCCATAAGATGGACGACGGCCGGGGTCTCTGCACCACCGCCTCCAGCGGCCGGGCACACGACTGCATGTCGGCGACGGAGGAGGAGAAGGCGGCGTCTCGGGGGAGGAGGGCCATGTTGGTTTGCCGGGTCATTGCTGGGAAGGTCCGAATGGGCGGGTCCAGCAAGGTGGCGGACCCGGAGGACAATGAGGAGCAGGAAGAGTGGGGCGGCGAATCGGTCGGAGAACGATATGACTCGGTGGCGGGCATGGCCGGACTGTACTCGAACCTGGATGAGCTTTATGTCTTCAACTCTAAGGCCATTCTACCGTGCTTTGTGGTCATCTACAGGGTCGAGGAGTAGTACGTAGGATCAAAACCCAAAAAATAAAAAAAAACCTATGTTAGTTTTCTTGTAAATATGTAGGTTTTTAGGGGCAGTTCTGTTGTATCTTTACAAGTTAAAAATATATTAGCTGAGTTTGGCTGTTCTCTTCGGAAGCATATTAGCACATTGTTCCTTGCTCTCTTTTTTTCTTCAAGAATGCTCACTTTAACTTTTGTAACTTTTGTAGGGAAGGAAATTTTTCATTAATAGATCAATTTTTTTATGCCTAATCCCAAGACATAGCCTTGTTTTTCTACAAATTTGTTAGCACATTGTTCCTTGCTCTCTTTTTTTTCTTCAAGAATGCTCACTTTAACTTTTGTAGGGAAGGAAAATTTTTTTCATTGATAGATCAACTTTTTATGTCTAATCTCAAGAGCGAGCCTTGTTTTTCTAAAAATTTGTTATGACCTATAGGTTTCTTAGAAAGAACCCGGAATAGATATGCTATGGCGCCTATAATAAGAGGCAATGTGTTATGAAATAGAATTACCAAAATACCCTTGTAAGCTAAAAAGAAGAACTCTTACAAGGGCAAAACTGATATGTGTAAAAATGCAATCAAGGCGTTTGATATCTGGAACATCATGTAAGTGTTTCGTGAATTCAGGAGACGCTTGTTTGAGTGTATTATAAATTTACTTTAATTTTAAGGTAGATTCATGGACCTGTTCTTAATGCCAAACAAAGGTGAGAATCATGATCATGAAAACCATATTTTATTGAATTTTTTAATTTATTTTTAGACTTTAAAAAACGAAATTATATTGTCTCAAACGTTAGCACAAATTAACGACAAGGGCATGTTAGTCATCAGCAAAATTGTCTAAACAATGGGGACATCAGTGTTTTAAGTTTGAGATTAGATTTGTTTTCTGAAACAAAACTTGCAAAAAGATGCAGTCAAATGTATAATTCAAATCTTCCACAGCCTTTCCCAATTCGCTGATATATTAAAGTAGTGGAATTTGTTAGTCACTAACAAGGAAAACCAGAAAAGATACAAAGACAAAACGAAAGGGATAATGACAAATGAAGAAAAATAATCACCGAAGATATTATATTCCGGTGCTTAAAAAACAGCATATATATATAAATAGTACTTTTTGTATCTTATAGCTGAACAGTGCCTTCTTTTGAACTGCAAAGAAACAGACAGCCCCATCACCAGTGTTTGCTTTGACCTCTTTAGCCCATCTTTGGCTCACTGTTAATTGAAAAGGCATCGCATACATAATGCTTCAGATTCACTCAATGTAGTTATTTTGTTTCATGCAAAGACGACATGTTCATATCGCAAAAAATCTAGGGCATGGGTACGGTCATGACCAACATAAATTTCGTTGCTAAGACATTTTTTATGATAAAAAAAAATTAATCATGATTTCAAAATATAAGGTTCATTAAAATATGGAAATTTTGTTTCAGGGATTTTTTTTTTCTTCTGAATTTGATAATATAAGCCACGTACTTCCTAAAACCAATCTGCTCAAGAAATATTGATTTCGACTCTTTCTGGAATTAACGGCGAGAGAAACCGCTCACCTGAATAAAATTTCCACACTCGTGTAAATACTATACGATCCACCGTTGGAGAGAGAGAGTGCGTGATATGGAGAGAGAGAGAGGCCCACTATGTTTGTCCTGGAAACCGTGACTTTTGTACTGCGATTCTAACAGCTGCCCACTGAGTGTATATCGGTTGGATTGGCAAGGACTGGGAAGAAACCAAATTCTCCATTGTTACCATTTTGACGATCAACTTTCCATTTTCTTTAGCATTTGAGAGGAGAGCAACAACAAGAGAGACTTTAGAGGCACTTTCTCATCCTCAAATTTTGTTGCACGCTCTGTGCATGGAAATGTCTAATTTGTTATTCGACACTTTCATTTGTTTGTTGTTGGGTGGCTCTGTCGACTCCATCTATCCACTCTTTTTCCACCCCTTTCTTTTGTTTTATCGTACTTCTGTCATGTATAATTCGTTATTTCTATGTTGTTTTTGCGGTTTGTTCTTAAATAATTTAAGAGACTCTTGTCCCCAAATTTTGTCATACATTCTCATTTTGTCGGTTCTCTTCCCCCCTCTCTCTCTCTATATATATATATATATATATATATATATATATATATATTTATATTTATATATATATTACATTAGACCCTTGCATACCAGACTTTGAGGAGAATTATGCATGGACCCTTGAATCCCAAAATATTAGGTGGTTAATTTGTAAATATAAAAACCAAACTGTTTTTTTAAGAGTTCCAAATACCTTTTAATAGAGCAAAAAAAAAAAAGAAGAACAGATGAGTTCCCTCAAATGGAATTTTTTGATTGTTTTGAGGGGTGTGTTCTACTTTTGAAAAAAAAAAAAAAACTACTTAGCTTTATACTTTCAACTTAATCTTTACCATTTGATGTTATTTGAAATTGACTGCCTAAATGACTTCCATCAAATTTAATATATCACAGTTTGGCCGCTACCTATTTCCCAATAACATAACTAAGTAAGAACACCATGTAAACTGATCATAAGTTGTTTTAGCTTAATTGGTGATCAATAAGGTGCAACTTGCAAAATTACTTTTTCAAGAAGGTAAAACAATTACATATATAATTGACCTTCTTTTAAAAAAAAAGAAAACTTTATCTACGACGCTTTAACTATTAGTTGGATCAGGGGCGGAGGGAGGGGGGGGGGGGGCGCCTAGGCCATGACCCCACCTGGCCAATGAAAAAAAAAATTTATATTGAAAAAAATATTATTTTTTAATCGCTCTATGTATTTTTAGGATTTAAATTCAGTTTGGCCCTACCCGGATCCAGAAGTTGGACTGTCCTAGCTCCGCCACTGAGTTGGATGGCTAGGACCTGTCGGTGTTTTACATACAACGTATAGCGCCACTGATGTATAATACATGCCAATGAACGATTGAACATTTCATCAATTGATTCATTCACTAATACCAAGTATAGCGACACTGGCAGGGACAGTATTCTCTCTCACAAGTAATTTTTATTCAGACTAATTAGACAGTAGTAAATATATATATATATATATATATAAAGATTTATCTAAAACACCGACCACAGGTCCACCACTAACGCAATGGGTGAATGTGGGGACGCAATTATATGCAAACGGGACCCATAAATGAGCATGAGCGCATCAAAAAGTCAGTTCTCGAGAGGGAGTAGGAAACTGGGTGCGTTAGATTGATGAAGCATTGGGCTAGCCCTGTGGGTGGGCGCGGGCCGGAATGGGCGGTTTCTTTTGGTCTGGATCAGATAAGGAGGTGAGGGCCTGGACCATGCCATATCATTGTTGAACAATTTTGTTCATGCAGTGTGGTCAGCATGACTGAATTATTGGACTGATAAATCCAAATCCAAATCAATATCTTGTCAGTCTCATCTCAATGATACCACCGAATGGGTCAAACGCGGGCAGGCCCGCCATGTTGGTCCTACCAATTATTGAGCTTGGACCTGAGAGACACGGTTCGCTTCCGATGCACCGGGGTCAGGTCCCGCTCGGCTCGGTGCACATCGCTAGCACCAACATAAATTTTAACTGCAGACGGAATGACAAATTATGGACATTCTCATTTTCCCACTTTGAATTGGACGTGGTCAAACGGAAAAATCTTTAAAATATACGCGCTTTTCTTGCATTCCTTATAAGTAAAGTACCTTTTGTAAAATTATCATTAATCATAGAAAGTGCACATCTTTGTATGTACATATAAAAATTGAATGGCGACTCTAGCTTTTTAAAGTAGTTCAACCATTTAACTTGCACCGTTCAATTCAACATGATGGACGGTTAAGAGAAAAGTAAGAAGAAAAATGTGATGAACATTTTATCATCTAATATAAGTATATATATATATATATATATATGGAGGGGAACTAATTCACATATTTTTATACTTGAAGGGATACTAATATATATATAACAAAGTAAATATTAGAGGACCTTAATGTGAAAATGAAGGAAAAATTGAGGGGTTGGGTGGGCAACTGCCCACACCAGTTTATATGTGGCTCTGCCACTGCTGCCAGTTCGCCCACTCGTTTCCTTCCTATTTGAGAAACCTGCAATTCTTGGCCACCCACATGTCCAGAGTACTTACTTGATAGATCTTTCTTCTTCAACTGGTTTGCTGAAATAAATTATCACGGGCTATAACATCAATCTGTGCGGTATCAATAAACGGCTCTTTTTAATTCATGGATGGGTCTCTTGGTAAGACAATGCTTACCACATGAACGGTACCACTGAATGAATAATGCCCCAATTAGGATCCAGATTTAATTTCAAAAGAAACATCATCTATCCAATATCCATACATTTTGAGAGTCGGTTTTCAACATATGATTTGCGGTTTAGATTGGAACGTTAACTTAAAAGTTGGATATTAGATTGGATTTAAAAATTAGGTTTGGATTTGATATAGACTTTTGTGCATGCGCTTTCAAATTCAAATATACGAAAATCTTATACATCGAGTACAATAAGAAGGATTTACAATAAGAAGTAAATCCGATTCAAATATGATCCATTGACATCCTTAATCCCATAAAACTATGATTCTGAAACTAAAACGTGATTTCAAAAATTCCAACGGAAACCTCACTTGGAACGCCGAAGAGCAAGACAGGAAGCGTCCATTATGTGGCAATCAAACACACTTCAGATCCATTGACATCCTTAATCCCATAAAACTGTGATTCCGAAACTAAAACACGATTTCAAAAATTCCAACGGAAACCTCACTTGGAACGCCGAATAGCAGGACAGGAAGCGTCCATTATGTGGCAATCAAACACACTTCAAGTCGTTTTAGAAACTAGAGTGTCCTGTTCTCGCTTGGACTTTCATGATCACGAGTGCACGTCTAAAGGTGAGAGACAAAAGATTTTTTGTCCGGCTGCATTGACTCTTGTGTTCTCCACTGAAGTTGACCGGGGAGCCATGGCCGGCGAGTGTTCATTCTTACGTCTCCTTCCCCTTTAACCACCGCCCTCGCCACCTCGCTGCTCCACCCGTCGATTCACCTCAAGGAGAAAATGAAAAGGTTTTTTGGATTTGGTCTTGATCCATTACATCCGAGCTTACAAAAACATCCACATTTGAACACTAACTGGATTTGGATATGCAGTTACTTAATTGACTATAAAATTTGAGTTTGATACCCACCTCCGGATCCAACCAACTTATGTGAATAGCAGCATCCGAATTTAGTTATAAAAAAGTAAAATGAGAACGCCATTGCCGGTCCAAATTCGATTAAGCCGAGTTTGGTAAATCGTAAATCCCATTCACATCTAAATCTGAACAATATGGTCATTTTTTAAGCTTGCATTCGTTCAAACTTTATACTAGAAAGACAAAAAAAAATGATACGTTTTTTATATTATAGCCGGCCGACACCTAAAACCCGAGCCTAACTCGGCCCGAACCAGGTTGATTAATTTAAATAATATATATTTAATATAAAATAATATATAAATATAATTAATTGTAATATATATTTTTTAATATAAATACATATTTAAAAAAAATCTTATCAGGCCGAACTGGGCTTAGTCAAACCTGTCCGAGCCGACATGGTAACTTATCTGGCCAGCCCAAGCCTCCACCCAAGTCGGGCCAGGTACCGGACCCGACACCCAGTCTTACGACCGATTGCTGAGCCTAGCTATTAGGCCGACGACTGTGAAAGCTCTGTTAATTTCTTAGTAGAAACCTACAAAGTAGGCCGTCTAAATTTAGTAGGGTCTCTAAATAGGTCTGGAACGGTTTTGGATTTGGGTTGTGCCCGACCTGATCTATGTCCAAATGATTATGTAGTTATGAGAAACCTCTAAAGTCCAAGTAGCTGGTGAAAGTAAAAAAGGCCACCTGATTCTTGGACCAGCTTTAATGAGTGTGGATAGGATCCATTCTCCCATTTGCCAATCCATCAAATAAATGCCATCCCTTGCGCTTCAGTTGACCTTGTCCCTACACTTACACTTTTTCAATGCATGCTTTGTGCAAAAACCCTAGACAATAATAAGCTGGAAAAAGTAGTTGGTGGCCTTAATGCTTTGTTTGGATGTAGGGATAGGGAAGGGTGGAAAGGAAAGGGAAAGAAGTGAAACTTGTTTGGATAAAATGGAAGGAATTGCTAAAATCTTATTTGTATGGACTACATAAAGGAAATAAAATGATAGAATTTATATTACTTTAAAAAAATACCCCTGCAGCAGACGATGGAAATGGGAAAAGTGGCGTCGTGAATGGTGGTAAAAAGATAGACAGAGAAGAGAAAAGAGACGAACCTGAAGAATCTTATTTGTTGTGATGGTTTACATGAACGGTGGTAAAAGGAGACTCTTCATCCAAAAAAGATACTGCTATCACGTAAAACTTTGTTCATGCATGCACAAAGAGAAAAAAAAATGGCATATACGGTGTAAAGCGATAAATCTTTACGTTACTTCTCAATTGGATTTATATTAGAGCATCTTTTCCATTTCCTCCATTTCCTTTCCCTTCCTTTGCCGCATACTATATAAATCCGCCAGAATTTTTAAGATGAAACAATAGCAACATATTATTATTGCGCAAATGGAAGAGTTTTTAGCCTTTCATCTTTTTTTTGAAACTCGTGATAAGGCAATATTTTTAAAATGTCATGATGTTCGCTACTGCATGCATTTAACGAATTCACAACTTACTCTTGGTTTTCAGTAGATTTGAAACGCAGATTTGACTCATTTCACGCATTACATGAGGTGTACCAACTTTGTATAGATAGATACAGATGAACAGTGTGTCTAAGCGAGCGTTTGGTGGTCGCAAATAACACGATCAATTTCATGAACTTTAAGTGCTGCTTTACTGCTTATCGTGTTTGAGTTCGGGATCTTCGTCACACATGCAACCCAGTCCCCATCATGCCAAACATGCCTTCGACATAAAAGTGAGCACTCCTGCGTGGATCCATTGTGTCCGATCGGGTACCTTTCGATCCAAACGCGGCCACCAAATCTGGATCTGATTTCCGTGATCTTGTTTAAAGTAAAGGGTCGATGGGGCAGTTGAAAGATGTTAAGGCCATTTTTTCATTTAAGCGATTGAATTTGTTCAAAATTTCAAGACGAACGTATAATTTTCAAAAAACTCGTCGAGCTAGCAGTCTTGGTTCTTATGGATGTAAATGGACCAGATCCTTCTTCATCTCCATGCTGGACCCAAATCCTACAACTGGATCTTGGATTTTGCTGTGAAAATCTGGATACACCTAATTGAAGATGGTTAAAAGTTTAATACTGAAGTTGCATCTCTCGACAGTGAATCAGAAGAAAAAGGTAATATTTTTAACAAGTTCCAACTGGAAACACGATGAAATAGTGGTAAATATTAGAAATTGTTGAAGAGTTGAGGCCTATAGTGGAATTTCATGGAGTCAGAGGGCGTCAATTTATGGGGAAGATATAGGGGTTAGTTGAGTTAGCCAGCTAACCGTATAAATGCATGCAAAGGGCTTGTTGCCCGCGCACTGGCTCTCTCCGGCAACTCCTCCTTAGTAAGAGAAAGAAATACTCCAGGCCCGTCTTCCCCTGGCCTGAAATGGCGGGAGTCCTGTACTACGATGAAGAAGCCATACACTCATCATCCAACAGAATCCAGCCCTTTGCCTCAACTCCAAGGTAATTCATCACTACATACATACATACATTGTATATATATATATATATATATATATATATATATATATATATATATATATATATATATATATAAAGTAGAGAGAGAGAGAGAGAGAGAGAGAGAGCTTTGTGAAAATTGTGGCTTGTATGTCTATATGTGTTTTCGTATATGTGGTTGGTTTTGGCTTGTTGGCTTATATCAGTAACAAAAACTGTCTCTGCATGCGTTGTTAGAAGAGATTTAAGTAGATACATATAACCAGTTTGCTGTTAGCTGTGCATTTCTGTGTATAATTTGGTAGAGCTCCTCCAAAACGCAGTTCGAGAACGTAGATTTCAAAAGAAAAATGTCTCTCTCTGTCTCCCGAAGTTGAAATGACAGTATGTTTTGCTGTGTGATCTTTGGCAGCAACTTCCTGAACAACATGAGCCATGGCTTCCTTCTGAGGCTAAACCTTCTACCACTTCCATATCCTAACAAAAGAGGATAGCATGATGGCCTAGCTAGCTACAATGCTTGCCACAAATACTTATAACTAGACAGAAACGACTGATTAGATACCGGCTTCTCACCAGGTATTGTGTGAGAGGGCGTTGAACCCGGGGCCTGTGTTCAATGTTAGAGTTCTGTATGGTTGGAAGTAAAGCAGCCGTTTGACAATAGTAACATATTATGCGTGTTGTGTTATTGTTCTGTAAATTTCTCCCAAAAAGTGAGACAAATTTTAGAGTAGATTCATAACTGCGTGCTACTGTTACTAAACGGCCACTTAAGCAATGGCAGAACCAGAAGAAATGTTTAGAGTGACACTGAATCACAAGTTTTCATACATGAATGTGTAACTTATATGTATAACAAAGTAAATATTAAGCGATTTTAATGTAAAAATGAAAAAAAACTGAGAAGCTGGTGTGGGCAACTGCCCACACCAGCCTATACGTGGCTCCACTTAAGTATACTTAGTGGGTTGATGGTCTTAAGTCTAAGACCTTGAACGAGATAACTCCCACGGTAGAGAGTGGGTGCATTAAAGTTTTCACCAACTTTGCAAGGGACAACTGGGTCAGACTTGAGACACACGGGCATTTATGCTGTTTGCTCGATTTAAATGATCGAGCGTTGGATCCACTTGTAACCCTATCCATCCCGAAGAACAATTCTTAGCCACTTTCTTGGGTGTGTGTCAGAGACTCTTACAAAGTAGAAATTCCAAGTTAAATTGCTTCGGGAGGTCTTTCTTTGGTTCCTTTCCCGTAACTTTGATGAAGCAGCAGCTGGCGACAATGTTTTCAAGAAGCTAGCATGGCACCAGCCTGTACATTTATTGTCCAAAGAAAGCAATATATAAGAAGCAGACACCAAAATTTAATTTTAAGTAAGAGAGGTACACACACATAAATATAAGTTCTTAAGATTGCGCCAAGTCGATTCATTGACAAGGCTAGTGGAGGTACTATATATATATATATATATATATATATATATATATATATATATATATATATATATATATATATATATATATATATATATATACACATATACATTAAATGAAGGAAAGCCGAGCCAAGACTCAGCTATATGCAGCCGATCAGCAGAGATCCATCCCTGCATCACATAAGGCCAGTGGGCGCACCATGTCATGTGGGAGGGCCCAGTGGAGTTGATTGATTGTACATTACTAGGATGGGGTTTTTCCTTAGAGGAGTCGAATTAAAGTTTTTAAATTTTGATACAGATCGAAATATCACTTTTTAAATTTTTTATATTAGATAAGTAAATTAAAAAAAATTGAAGTGGGGCCAGTGCCCATGCAGGGCCCCCTTAGCTCTGCCCCTATATATGTATATAAATTAAAGAGTCTTCACAATTGGGCTGCATTGACATACGTGGCTATGTATCCCACACATTTACAGCAAGAGGACAGTCAATGCTCGCCACTGCCTCCATGCAATGGGCCATCACAATCAAGGCATCTCTGAGCCGCATTTAATTGGCTGCTGTCTACGGCATGACGGATTTTAAGGGTCGTTTGACAGACGAAACAGTAACAATTTCTTATAAAAATTGGGACACTGTAATTGTTCAGATGGTGTGTTACTGTTCCATTGGCCAAACAATGCTAACTAATGTTGAATTGTTAAGCAAATTTATTGAATTGTGTGGAACCATGCAGGATAAACGTACAGGGAGAAAAGCAAGGGGAGCAAGAGAAGTTTAGTAACCTGACCACCTCTCAGCTGATCTGCAAAAGGCTAGGCCTTCGTGATCTGTTCAATCCGCAGGTAAAATCAATTTCTTTCTTCCTCACTTGGTAGAGATCACAGATTGCAAGTGCCTTGAGACAAAGGGACAACAAATTTTACGACAGTCTGTTGGACTATGGCAGGTATGGAGGGCCTCAGTGGGCGAGCTCGTTGGCACGGCCGTCCTGGTCTTCGCCCTCGGCACCATCACCATCTCCTCCTATGGCTCCGGCGTCAAGGAGCCGAACATCCTCCTCGCCCTCCTGGTGTTCCTCGCCGTCACCGTCATACTCCTCGCCGTCTCCCCAATCTCCGGCGGCCACATCAACCCCGCCATCACCCTCTCGGCGGCGCTCATCGGCCTCATCTCGCCCGGACACGCCGCGGTCTACATGGCGGTCCAGTGCGCCGGAGGCATCCTCGGCGCACTGGCTCTCAAAGCCGTAGTCTCCGAACCCGTTCAAGCCCTGTTCTCCCTCGGTGGCTGCACCATCAGCGTGATCGTCCCGGGACGAGACGGTACTCCGATACGCCTTGGAGTAGAAACCGAGACGGCATTCTGGCTGGAACTGTTCTGCACCTTCATTCTCCTGTTTGCGTCCATATGGATGGCGTTTGACATCAAACAGGCAAGGGCACTGGGGAGGCAACAAGTGTGCGCGGCCATCGGCTTGGTCGTCGGCCTGATGGCGTTCGTGTCGTCGACGGTGACCGGCCACAAGGGCTACTCCGGAGCTGGGATGAACCCGGCGAGGTGCCTGGGCCCTGCCGTGGTGAGGGGGGGCCACTTATGGGAGGACCACTGGGTCTTCTGGGTTGCGCCCATGGCTGCCTCTTGTGCCTTCTACTTGTACACCAAGTTGGTGCCTGCGGACCACTTTCATGGGAGCCATGAGTTCAAGTATGACGGCCTCAAAACTGTGAAGTTGGTCACGTTGTCAGCCTTGGGCGGCAAGGGGAACTGAGCCGGCTCCATTTCACTCTCTCTAAAACTGTTTCTGCTTCCATCTCTCTCTCTCTCTCTCATATTCAACTATGTTTTATGTATTTTTATGTATTTGACTTGCACATTTGCTTTATGTATCTAAGTATTTTCATCCATATGAGTAAATTTTCATCTTAATTAAAATGGGACTTACTCATGAAGTGCATATATATATTACTCCGATTTTGCATTTGGTTTCTAGAATGGTCTTGTTTTCATTTCTTCGGGCTGTAAAGCATAAAATTGGCTAGAGTAACACAATGTTACTATTTTATGAATCTACCTCAATTTTTGAGGCAGATTCACAAAACATTTATTACAACATTAAATGAATATGCCTAATTTTTTAGACAAATTCATGATACACAGTAACAATGCATTAAGTCCGCTAACTAATATGCATATGCGCCAGAAAGTGGGAAAATTTATGAAACACTTGTTTAAAGTGTCCAACGAATCTAACCAATTTTTATGAAACACTTATTTTTAAACAGCTTTCAAGAATTGTTTGGCAATAAAAATACTCTATGAATGTCTGTGGATCTATTCGTAGATTGGGGCATATTCATATAACATTCGTTCTACTATTCCACAAATCTACCCAATTATTAGCATAGATTCATGAGACACCCAATGAGTGTCATGATACAGGACTACCCTTTTGTGTTTCACTGTCTTAAAAAAAAAATGGAGCGTTCACTTTTCCTCAATTATGTGACACTAAATTTCAAAGGAGGCAGCATTCCTCTTACAAAGCATCTCCTTACGCGCAGGGGCGGAGGGAGGGAGGGGCCGCCTAGGCCATGGCCCCACCCCATCCAATTTTTTTTTAAAATATCTAGTGTAAAAATTATTTTTTTTTTGTCTCAATGTATTTTTTGAATATAAGTTCAGTTTGGCCCTACCCAAATCCAACCCACAAAACTCAGTCCCCATTTGGCTTGCCCTTCCAGAAAATCATGGCTCTGCCCCTGCTTAGGCGAGTTCATTTTGATAAAGTGGAAGCTAGGCCGATTTTTTTCTCAAGGTCAAATCATGTAATTCAATAATCCAAGTATATATATATATATATATATATATATATATATATATATATATATATATATATATATATATATATATATATATATATATATATCGAACAGCTCTAATTCTTCGTACATAAATTAACTCCTTGTTTGTAGATTTTTATCAAAACAAAATTAAGAAAGATTTTCGGAGCCCAAAGCTCTCATACAGCTGGAGACATTCGTTTCAATGTCTCTTTTCACATAACACGAAGAACATCAAAGCACGTCAGATGTTGGCCATTGGAAAGCTGAGACGGTTTACGTCCCCATAGTTGGAATTACTCACAGAAAAATTAATCGAAAGAAAGAACCCAGACAGCTACATGTAAAAGATATTGCCTAAAAAATTAAATAAGTATATATATTATTTATATGTTCATGACCGGAACCTTGCAAATTTATATGAAAATGGCATTTTAATTATCTAGTTAATATTTAATAACCATTTAAGAATTAAAATGATTTGACACTGATGTTCATAGCGTTAAAGCTTATTAAAATAAAAAAATGTGACTGAAGAGACCAATAGACTCGCTCTACCCATATTTCATTGATATATTACAAGCTCATTCATCGAAAGTCACATGTTATACATTGTAATATAAAATAGCAAGCTCTATCTTCGTCACATGTTCCCCTAAATAGAGTTCCATTCCTAGAGAGAGAGAGAGAGAGAGGTAACCGCAGTTTTATACGGACCTTGATTCCAATGTTACAAAAGAGAAGCATATCATATTAACATGACCATCAATGAACAACATAATTCACAACCCGCCGCTAGTCCTCCTCCGGCAATTCTGCATTGTCATCGCCGTCGCCGTCGCCGCCGCCGGCTGCCCCGTCCTTGGATGTCGCCGACTTCTTGAAGAACTCAATGCAGTCTGCAATGGCCTCGCTGTGGTGGGTGTCCGGATGGCAGCGCCTCCGCACAGCCCCGTCGCCGGGGCGGCGGGTCCTGGCCTCGGCCGTACTGCCCTTGGAAATGGCGGAGATCATGATGAACCTGAACATGAGCTCCCTCAGCCTCTCCAGGAGTGATACTGGCGAAGCATCTCTGCCCTTCAGGCTGGGCATGCAGAGGCTGCCCTTCAAACCTCTTTTCCTGCTCCTCTTCTCTCTTTTTCTCTTCTCTCCTTCCTCTGATCTTTCGTCTCTGTAATCCATTCTCCTTCTGATTTTCTCCTCCTCTGGTTTAGGCAAGAATTTATATATGAATGTGAAGGGGAGAGGCTTGCTTTTTCACATGGGCACATGTGCATGGCCTTCCTTTTTTATTCCTCCCCCTTCTCTCGTTACCGGCCATTTTTAAATTCAAATAAGGAAGAAAAAAAAAACTTCTACTAACCGATTTCTCCTATTAACCGTCTGTTTGTCCCCACATTGCTATCATTTTCCATTTACTAATATATATAATCTCCATGATTGAGAGTGAGTTGCCGACCTTCTTGAAGCCAATATATATAATTGCAAGCAGCAGGTGTTTTTAAAGATATCGCGACGTATTTGAAAGACGATCCAGCGAACTGGTCTTTAGTACTCAAGAAGAAAACCTGCAGATTCATTATTTCTTGTGAGAAATAGCGCAAGTGGTCTTTCACAATATAATCGATCTATTTCTCCGTCAAAGCGCAGGTGATTCAGTGGTTGAGTCATGTGATGACTAGTGTGGGCAATTGCCCACATTAGTCTCTTAAAAATTTTTTTATTGTTAAATGGGCATCTTTAAACATTTTTCATTTAAGTGCTCCACTAGATATAACTATTGTTAAATGAGTGCCCCTCCAGCCAATTTTTCTCGCTCCACCACTGAGCTGGTTGATTCATCCCTCTACAAGACCTGAAGTGTTTGAGTGGGAAAATGCACATTCAGGTAAAAACATACATGAAAAATGTATCGCAAAAGCGCCCACAATAATAGATCAGAAGACAAGCCCTCTATCTCACCCCTGTTGAACCCGCCAGATTACTATCCTTAGGGTGCAGATAGGCTGAGAAAAAGAGGAAGAGAGAGATGTATCCCTAGTTGAAAGGACAAAAAGTCGCACCACTTAGGCACTGACTTTTTTTTTAGAACTTATGGACAAACACACACACACAGTTGCATTACGGCCCTAAATGTTGCCTTCGTTACATTGACATAAAAAAAAAAGTCGTGGATTCAAACACTCCCTCGGGATCTGAGGTTGCTGAGAATGTCTATCTGCACATCAAGAGAGCCGGTAGATCTTAAGCATATAATTGTGGGGCAGCCGGTCCATCTCCTCGATTATATTTGTAGGTCACCCAACAATTTCAACCGTTTGCTTGGCTATCCGTGCGGCATGTGGACTACCGGAAGATGATAATTGATATATCGGTAACGTGACATAGGTTCGCATTTTTGCGTGGATTTTTATTATTTAAATATATTTGTAGTGTTTTAAATTTATTCTTAATTTCAAAACTTGAAAAATAGGGTAATTCTGGCTGGATGATAAATAATTGCATCATATATATGCATATAAAAAATCTGAGGAAAAAAAACTTACGAAAGTTCCAAGAGCAAACCAAAGGGTGCAATCCGAGATAGTCCGGAGTAATTAGCACATTGGTTGTAATTGGCAGGCCACGGCCTCTTTAGTTCAGGTTCACAAATAGAGTTGGCACCGGACCAAAGGCCGGTCGGTCTGGGCCGGAACCGTGAAAATGGCCTCGGGCAGGGCCGGGCGGATTCGATCTGGGCTGAGCCTTGGCCTGGTCTGCCAAAATGGTCCCCGAGCTGGTCCGGGTTCTGGTTCTGGCCGGCTTGTCTCGATGTACACCCCCCTATTTACAGATGTAAAGTAACTCCCTATATAAGAGTACAGAGATGTAGTTTTCTTTGTTGCTACACTGACTTTGGAATCACAACTTTAAATGTATATTCAAATTTTCCAAATCTAAATTATATACACTTCTCCTTGGGGGGGGGGGGCGCCTGGGCGATGACCTCACCCCAGTGAATTTTAAAAAAAAATTACATTGAAAAAATTTAGTTGTGTTTTGCTTGGCTTAGTCCCATTCGGATTCAGAGGTTGGACTATTTGGCCCTTCCTAGTTATGCTCCTGCGTAGAGGGAAGTGGGTATTAGAGGTCCAAATGAGTACTCATCTATAGAAGTTAATGTGTGAGTGACAAGCTTATGACTCATCACTTGGAAAATAACTTAATGTTTGATTTTCCTCTTGTCCTCTTGGGCTTTATTGGGACTTGGGATTGGATAAGTGCATTTTCAAGCTTTAGGGTCCTGCGCTACATTAGGGATTGGGGTTGGCTTAGTGTTGAATGCCGGGCCTATAAAAATCAAACTGACAACACGAGGACTTCATGTGAATAGTTCTGACATCCAGGGGCAGAGCAAGGTAGGCCCCCATGGCCCCCTAGCCTACTTCAAAAACTTTTTTTTTTAAATTATATGTAAATTAAAAAAATACATGTAAATTAAAATAAATTACTTGTTCTATATAAAAATTTTAAAAAATGATATTTCAGCCATAGTCAAAATTTAGAAACTTTAATTCAGCCCCATCATGTTTCTGCCCTTGCTATCATCTAAGTTGTGCTCTGTGAGAGCAGGAACTTTCTAATCTCTAAAATGTGACTTTTTCTACTATTTTAACTTTTTCACGAACCAAAAAGTCGACTTGCTTAGCTTGAGACCAGAGTTTCATTGCGAGCAGAAGCATTGCTTTGAAAATAAGAGTAGGGTCAGTAGCAAGTTACAGATTTGCAAGATCTAAAGTAAGGAAATTAAAGAACAGTTAATTTCAAGTCCCAGTTAACATAGCATTTGGGTTTTCCAAGAATCTGTTTTGATCTTCAGAGTCCTTTCCGTGTTATGTGGTTAACATAGAAAGCCGTGATGAAAATGTCTAATCTAAAAGGAATTTTTGTCATTTTACAAGAAACATTCTTTTCCCCATATAGCTGGTCAATAGTAAGAGTATTATGTTCGCCACAAGGATAGTAGCATAGCTGGTCAGGCAGCAAGCACTTAGCAAGTAGGGATGTCAATGGATCGGGTTCGGATCGGAGATATCCTTAATCATATCCATTTTTTCAGATATTCACATATTCGGATTCAAATTTGAATAAAGATAAGTCATATTGGAACTTGAATCCGAAATGTAACTTTACAATCTGAATTCGAACCGAATCCGATTTTTATATTTATATCTGAATCCAAATCTGAATTTTGAACCTGATTTTGCTCATTTTCAAAATTTAATAGCATTAGATACAAGATATTTGTTTAAAAATGAATCCAATCTGAATCCACATCTGAATCTGATTGGAAATTTGTGTATATCCAAATCCAAATCCAAATCCAATGGAATGTCATTTATTAAATCTGAATATGATCCCATATCTTAATAAGATATATATATTTTTAGTTTTTTTCCATGATGGCGTGGTCGGTGAGGTGATTGGAAAATGATACGTTCCGGTGGGCATGATTAGAGTGATGAATCTTCCCAGAAGAGAGATAATAATAAATAGCGTGCCGCCCTACCCGTTTGACTGCCGTTAAAATTTTCATTTTTTTCTAGGGACTCCAATGCGAGCACATGATATTGACCATGGTCCCATCTCAATAATCATCATCCCTTTATGGATTTGAGGCGCTGAAAACTTATTAAAGAGGAAAAATGTTTAATATTGTTAGCAGGTGGGTCGAAAGTACTGCATGCTCGATTGCCTTCTCACGTTCCCTAACGTGCTTCTTGGAGTGAAATGTGGAGCTCGTCATTTTAGTTCTTCCGACTTCTTAGAGAGAGAAAGAGAGAGAGGAGATGGACTTCTTAAACTTGGGTTCATCTAATAATGTTAGTCTTAAACCACCACGGATTCGAATCCACTATCCAGAGTATGCTTTTACTCAGATCCACTTGATCAGGCTTTCATATGTTTGGATCTGAATTGGGATCTTACTTTTTTTTTAACAGGTTTCAAATCTGGTTACATATAAGGTTGTAAATGTAACAACCCGACTCACTCCCGGGCTCGGGCCCCTGGTCTTGCGGATCCCAACTCGCCTCCTAACAGTTTCGACTTCAACCCTAAAAGGTTAGGAACCAAGATAATCTTCTCATCAATGACCCCCTTTTATAAACCCTCGAAAATTCCTCATAATTTTCGATACAGAACTAAACTTATGGGGTATTACAGTAAATGAACAGAGTTCGAGCTCAAATCGAACTGTAGGCTTGATAGACCAGGTCCCGGGCTCCATATTGACTAATTTGATTGACTAATTTGAGCTCGTTTGCCAACTTTTTATTTGACTTCTTGATAAAACTTAGATTAAACAAGCTTATTGAATTTTCATGTGACTCAAACTTGGCTCATTGTTGGGGCTCGAAATGGCAATTAATTTTGTGAAACCGGTTACATACACAACCGTGTTTACGAAAAAATGTGCATAGAGGTATACAATGACTAAAATAGCTTTATTAAAATAAATAAATAAATAAACTTTTAAAGGGATAAAAAAAATTGTAAAAAAATTGAAGAAAAAGTCTAAAATACCTATTATTTTATAAAAATTTCACAAATACCCTCGATCCCTGTTCGGTGCACAAAGCAGAACAACAAAAATGACATTGACATTGAGGAAATGAGAAACTTAAGGGTTTTACTTAGAATAACAACACCAGGATTACTTTTCTTTAGATCTAGGCACAAATCCTGCCCCCGTCCAACTTCACGCACAAACTTGCTCTCGAAGATGATGATCATCAAGCACTGGTAGCCATCTGCAGGCCTAGTTCATTGAAGAAGCAGCTCTTTCTGAGCCTGAGCCTTTCTTCCTGGAGAAGATCCCTCCTATCAATGGAATCAGCGGCTTCTTCTTCTTCTTCTTCTTTTTCTTCTCCGACGGCACATTGTTGCCGGCTTCTGCGTTCCTCCTCGGGACGGATTCCTCGTCTGTGCTCAGGACCTCAGCAAGAGACGGCGGGTCCGCGAAGCTAACGTACCTGACCTTCCGGCTCTGTTCGATCTCCGCGACGTCCTTTTCGGTTTCCTCGACGAATTTGATGTCCGTGATCTCTGTTTCTTCCGGTTGTCGGCGATCTTCTCCCGTTCCCTTGGCCTTGAGGCTCTCGAGTTGTTTCTTTGTTTCCTCCAGCTCCTCAATAATGGAGTTCAAGCACTCTGACATGGCTTCGCTTTCTGCTCTCGATTCCTTTAGCTTCTCCTTCGTGTGCTCCAATTCTGCTGCAATTGATGCCAATTTTACCGACCCGCTTCCGCCCTCATTTGTTCTAGTTTTTGCCTGGAAAAAGAGGGGAAATTGTTGAAAATGGACGCGCTGCGAATGCTTTGCGCCCTTGAGCTTTGCTCGTCTGACTTCACCAACTCGAAGGAACATCACAAGTTCGAAATTCACTAGAACTAAAGCACCAAGTGATCATACTGATTTTTTATTCACGTTTTCTTAGCCAGATGAAAGAATGAGCTGCTACCACCCTCATATTTCGGTACTTTTTAGAATGTTTTAGGAATTTTTATTTTAAATTGCTTTTTATGCTTTCTATTTTTTAGAAATTGACATTTCTAATATTTTTTTAGCCTATGAGAATCGAATTAAGTATTAAGGGATATCTTTCTATCAATTGCAGATCTGGTTAACTACATTAAGCCCCTTAAAGTAATCTGACTAAAAGTTATCCTTCTATATATTGCGGATTGACTAGCTATACTAAGCCCCTTAGAGATTATCAACAGTAATTCTCATCTATAACAAAATACCAACAACACATGCAGTTGCTTCACAATTGATATATAATTATTTGGGAAAGAAAGATTCTCAAGGTTCACCTAAGGACTGTCACTTGTAAATGTCACCAAGTTGATAGGATATCGTGAGTTCAATGCATATTTCCTTTGAGCTTTGTTACATTATATGTCATTTGCCATTCTATGGAAAAGTGTGACAGGCGTTTTTCGTCTCTATCTGTCATTTTTTGATATTATAAAGGAGGAGGAAGGTAAAGGAGATTCCACACTCAAGGTATCTTAGAAAGGGTTATGTCCATGTCACGTGGACCCAATTCCACCTTTTCCATAGAGAAATCCTTTAATTAGGTACTCATGTTTTACTAATTCCAGAAACAACCTCAAGTTTCCAAATCTTTCAATAAGACTACACTTGGAGAAAAAAACCAGGTGGGAATTCAAGCCAGAAGCTGCTATTAGCTTCTGCATTTTCGTGTTTTATTTCGATTAATATTCACTTTACTAGAAAAAAAAAATGTATTACAAGGTATTACTTTCATTTCGTCCAATTTAACATAGTTTTTAACCTGGGTTAATATGATAGAAGAAAACCCTAATTTGGCAGATGTCTGGAAGTGTTTGCTCATATAAAGTCTATGTACAAGTATAATTGAAATTACCCAAATTTCAATGTTTTTAATTAGCTCTCTTTCCCTGCATATGAAATGTGGGCTATATGGCGGATTTATAAGAATCAACCTCTGAATATTGCCAGGGTCCAACATGTGTATAACATTCTAATTTATAGCTTTTATAAGCCAGCTTCCCACCACCTTCACTATTGTGACTCGTTAGTTCTACCTCAACATTTAGATATTAAACCTATTAATAACAGAAAATATGGCATTCTAAGATCATCTACAATCCTTCATAAATATGAAACTGAGTCTGCAGCCAAACAATATGCACTTCTACATGATATGAAACTTGAAATAGCAGCATATATTTCTCCATGTAGAGCATTATTTCTCACACACATAAGCACGCACACATGCCTGTCTCCGTGTTTCATTGAGAGCGAGAGAGAGAGGAGCAGTAGAACTGGTTATGGTATACGTTCTTACCTCTTTGATCTTGTTGGCGTATATCTCTCCTGCTAAGACTCTTTCCCCGAACAGGACTATGGCTTCCTTCACCGACTGGAAGGGCGCCCTTGTGTCAATCTCCACCCTGCTGTTCTCCATTTTGTTTCCTCTTGCCCTTTTCTTCCGTTGCTCTGTGATGATCACCTCGCGTTGGTGACGATGGCGGCGACGAACGACGATGATAGAAGGGAGTTACCGGAGATTGGTCATGGCGGAGGAGGAAGAGGAAGGCGCGATTGCTTTTCTACTGGTCGGAGGAGGGGGAGAGAGAGGATGGGGGAATGTTTGGTTTCTTAAGTGGAAAAACAATGATTTTTAGCTTTCATTTCCTTCGCGTCCACTTCACTTGCCATTCTGTTTATTGAAGCAGAAGCCAGAGGTTTGGCCGATCGAAGCCCAATTTGTGCGTTCGCTTCATGGGGCCCCACCCGCAAAGCCATGGTGCTGCTTTTTCTCTCCATTTTTTAAACTCTGAAGCAAATCTAAAGTTACCAAGAGTTGAATAAAAAAAACTCACAAAAGAAGGAGAATATATATATATATATATATATATATAAAGAGAGAGAAAGGGAGGAAAGGAGGAGAGAAGAATTAGTAAGTAAAAGAATAACTTAGTAGTTGGTCTCTTCAATATGAAAAGTTGAGGGAAAATAAAAATATTAAAAGAAAATCAAGGAGAAAAAGAAACTAAAATGTTTTAATCATCTAACATTAACACACACACCCCTCTTGGTGGCGCATTTGGGAGGAGCGCAATAACACGTTCTTTATGTGTACTTTTTCATCACTAAATTCTACAATACACTTTGTGGAGAAGGATATCCGCTTTGCTATTCGGCTACGGCGCAGTCCTTTGTTTGCTGCTGGGTGACTATGTCCCTCTATCTATCTACTTTCTCCCCACCCTCTTATTTTGTTTTATTGTGTTGTTGTCATGTATATTTTGTTCTTTCCATTTTGTTTTTATAGTTTATTTTCGTATATGTGAGACTTCTAAATTTTGTTATGCATCTTCATTTTATCGGCTCTCTCTCTCTCTCTCTTATATATATTGTCCAAAGATGTCTAGAAAAAGAAATAGTTTCAAGCTGTATCGGTCTGTATTGAGGTGAATCGGTCTTTTATGAGTATGTATGTAGTTAAAATAAACAAAAAATGAATTGTAAATGATTAATGTTTAGAAGTCCATAACTTCTCGATTCATATTGGTATTTAGGATTCTCAAAGAGACAAATCAGAACAGAAAAAAATATTGGAGGTCAGACCAAATTTGCGTCTAACTTAACTTTCAAACAAGATTCGGTTGATTCACAAGCTCATTGGCTTACCTGATTTGGGCAGCTCATCATAAGGTTCGCTTTGGGTTTGAAATCTTTGGCATTTGATCTCATCTAACCATACAAATATGGATGTCAACAGAACGGATTTGAATCGGATATGTATCCTTAATCGTATCTGCTTTTCGAATATTTAGAAATCCGAATTTGAATTCAAATTCGAATATTAACCAAAAAAATGACATATCGAAATCTGAATCTGAAATCCAATTTCATAACATGAATCCAGTTTTATATTCATGTCTGAATTCATATCCGAATTTTGAACTGAATCTGGCTGGTTTTCAAAATCTAAAAGTGTTGGATATAGGATATTTATTGAAAACCAAATTCGATTTGACTTCAACTGGATGTCTTTCCTTAAATCTGAATCCGGTTCGATTTTTTAATTGGGTATTAATTTTTTTTCATGTCCAATTCTTTCAGAATGGTTCACTCAGATATACCCGATCCAAAATGTACATATCAAAAGGGTGGCGAAGGATATCCCCTCCTCTATCAAACACGAAGTGAAAGATAGAGCTGGTAATTCACCCTGTTTTTCCATTCAGCAAAATTGCGGAAAACACAGATCACGGTGAACCCGTATGTTGTAAAACAGCACGGACGAGTTGAGTTCGCCTCAGCATCAAACACGAAGAAATTTATCCCAAGGGGAAAAAAGCTCACATTTGTTCACCCGATTTCAAGGTGAAAGTAATGCCATAGTAAGTGTGCACCAGGACGCACACACAGTCGGCGAGCACTGCACCCATTCTCGTAAAGAAATGTGCTGTAGAAATTAACTGTAGATTTCTTTCATCCAACAATTGTTTTTTGTGAGTTGTTTTACTTCATGTGGAAGAAGACTTAGCAATTTTTTTGTCATAAATAAAATGAAAAAACTACTCTTCATCTAATTTACGTAGATCACGATGAATGTTATTATTTTTAATTACTGTGGGGACTTATTAAGCAAAAGAGGGAGAAGAAGCAATTCCATGTGAGACGTGACAAGGTTCTTGATTTTGACAAACCACGGTGTTCTCAACGTCAAGTTTGAAGTTGATGGCTCAGCGGAGGTTAGTGCAACAAACTAAGAAATCGCTTAGATACGTTGGCAGGTCAATTCATGGTTGTTATGTAAATGATGAGGACATTCCTCCCCATCCTCAAAAAAATGATGCAATAGTATGACGAGGTAGGAGCAAGGTGGAGATCGATCGAGCTGGGCTTTCTATATATATATATATATATATATATATATATATATATATATATATATATATATATATATATATATATATATATATATATATATATATATATATATATATATATATATTTCTCTCTCTCTCTCTCTCTCTCTCTCTATATATATATATATATATATATATAGATATAGAGGTTCATCTCGCCGCCCGAAGCAAGGCCCAAAGGCCCCCTTATTCTTTCTGCCTCTAGTGTTCTAAGTTGCAGCGGTGTCAACGATAGCAATGGTGCACCCTTAAATTTGAATGTTGCGCTCTACCACTTTAAGACAAAGTGACATAGCGCCAATAAGAATCGAATCAGAAGCATGCCTTTATAAAGACCCTTAGCTCTACCACCTACGCTATATCCCTTGAAGCAAGTACTCCATATTCAGTTGAAAAAGAAAAGGAAAAAGATGGGTTACAGAGTTTTGGGGGTTTTTGCTCTTAAAAATTTGAACGTCCCTAGATAAAGTGAACACCGTAGCGACAACTTGTCTAGGGTTTGTTTCCCGCTGCCATTTGGACAAGCAAACGCGGCTGTCGAATTTCTTTATAACGATTTCAATATTCCATATTGTTGCTCAGTTTAAGGAATAGTTCCCTTCTTTTCATACCAGTTCCCTTCTTTTTCTTTTCATGTCTGAATCCAGATCCAAATAAGAAAAGAAAGCCTTTTTTATACAAGAGAAAAACTGTTTCTCAATGGGAATGTTCGCACTCTTTTCGTTTGTTCTATTTGTCTATGTAACGCGGTTGGGAGCTGGTAACAAGTCAGCTGTGTGAGGCTTCAACCTCTTTTATTGCAGTGGACTGGTCGGCTTTGAAGGGCACCAGAGACAAGTTATCCTCGTAATCAAACAGCGCCGTTTTGCCCCATCATATTCTCTTTAGTTTTTCAACTGGGTAGGCTTGTAAGACTCGTAGGCACCCAAAAATCCAGCATTTGACCTCGGCTTTCATCCAGTTTAAGGCATAGTCTCCAAGCTGGTTCCCTGGAGAAAGTCATGGCATTACAGTACCTGCTTGGGAAAAACAAAAAATGCCTACATGGGTGAAACACTGAAACTTATAAAATAACTCAGCACTAAAAACTAAAAAATGGGTTTTGTCGCATGAATCTCCCAATTATGAATGCATGATTTTCAGTCCAAGTGTTTTATAGAATTATTGTAAGTGGCGCTGTAACAAACTAAAACTTCACCATCGTGGCAACAGAAACACGTTTTCCAGTAACTAGAGACGCAAGGACCATCGCAAACTTGTACATACATAAGTCTCAGGACAAGACATCCAAAAATACAATGAACATGATCCATTACATGATCGATCAATTCCACCCCAAAAAAGACTGTCCAACCTATATCCACAGAAGGCATCAATTTCTAATGAAACAATCTCCGTCGCGAAAAGTACTGGTACTGTTTTGCCACCTCGCAGCCGTGTGAGGACGGATAAGGATGTCAAGAAATAAGCAATACAGCTCCTCACTCTTGCCTCTCCAGCTCTCCCATCCTCTCAATGATAGCCTGGAAAATGAAAGAAAGAAAAATGAATTTGTGAACAACTTTTATGAAAATGGTTGTTTGTGCCAAGTTCTCCCTGACTCCAAGGGAAAAAGAGGACAGGGTCACAGGAGATGATACCAAAGTTATGAGCAAACAGAATCCAAATTTTTCTTTCCTAAAGTAATGACATATTTTTTTCTCCTTACGAGCATCAGCATCTACAGGACCTTCCTCATTTGGCGTTTAAGAAGAATTGCAGGAAGAAATCTTGTTTTGTTAAATGGAAATTGCCAGTTCTGACAGTCCCAGAAAAGAGTTCCCAAATCCAGATAAAAGGTCTTTCATGGTGGGAAATCTAGTCTACTGTGTTTTGCAGTTTTCCATTAGTGCACATTTCCCTGAAAGCCATCCCAAGCTAGAAGGTGTTCACTCGGAGTCTCAGACCATCAAATAAAGTTTAAGACAAGCCCCACACTGGAAGACGTTTTGCTAGTTTTATCATTTGGCATGCTTTTCCCAGTTGAATTAATTTTTTTTTCTTTGTGGAAAAGGACGTACAGGTGGGATAAAGTGAGAACTGAGGTAGTAACTTCTATCCACAAACACTTGCCATAATGTGTTAGATAACAACTGATTCATTCTCATTAGTATCCAGGCCCAAGTCACCCAATACAAATTTTTGATGAAAACAAACAGAGAACAATAACAACAGGTAGCTTTTTCCTCAACGAAAAGGAAATCTAATAGCCTTGAGCAGAGGAATATTCTTACAGAACCTACAAGTGTGTGCATGTGTGTGTGTGTGTATGAGAGAGAGAGAGAGAGAGAGAGAGAGGAAAACACACCCTTTTGCTTGTCTCTTGCAATTCACCAGCAAGGATAAACTCATCCAGTATCAGATATACCTGAAACATTAACAGTATTTCCAAAAGAAAGCAGGCAAAAGGGCCATGATCAGGTATGTAAAATAAAATCCCCATAACCTTCACAATCTAAAAAACAAATGCAGCATAAACAATGACGTTTGAGACAAGCATTTCTTGACCACTTTCAAAAAAAAAATATACAAGAAAATGCATTTCAGAGTCTCAGACCATCTTGACAGACGTGAGACTATCCTGGTGACTTGTGTACAAGAAATTCTTTGATATCACTAAATGTATGGTTGGCCAAAATTTTCAATGCCAGCCAAATAAAGAAATGTCACTGGTTTGGTTTCCCGACGATAATTTTTTTTCTGTCACCTACTAACACGATTAACAACACATCAGAAATTCAACTTCTCCACCAGTACAACTAGCAAAGAACTACAAAAAGTGTAACAACATAAGTTCCCTAACCAGATTCTTCTTTAATGCTAACAAAAGTGCCTAAGAATAATATAGGAAACCAAGTCATGAGATAGTGTGCACGCTAGTTATTCTTGTTTCTCATGGTTGCAGAAAATGGTCAAAGCCTTCTTGTGGTAGGAAAGGAAAGTGAGTGTGATCCTATTTCTGGCATTAATTGCTAGTAAGGCTGGTACTTTCAAATTTTTCTTGATATCCCCTTGTCTTCTGTTTGTCCCAGTGTGCTTGTTATCTTTGCTAGTTGAAGCTCCCTGCTTGTTCCTAGTGCATGTGGCCTTGTAGCATGGGAACCAGATTCATGTGGATTCTGGAATCTGTCCATGGGGATTGTCAGTGCCCCGACAAAGAAAAAGAAAAATGAATATGTGCATACAGTGTCATCCTATACTACTTTCAAAAATGCAAATTAGATAATCTTACTCAAAGGGAAAACAAACACAAATGAAAGTAAAAGTATATATCTGCCCGAGAAGTCACCATTAGTATGCTACTAGCACAAAAATATTAAAAAAGGACAAAATACAGAACATAAGTCATATGACAAACCTTGTGAAAATTAAAGACCAAATCCAGCTCACAAACGTTGCTGAAGAAATGATCCAATATTTCAACAAATAAATGAATGCACTCCAAGTATGCCAGTTCATTATCTGTGATATCAACACACATTGAAAAGAACAATCCAGCATACCGCCTGTAGATGACCTTGTGTGTGCGAAACTGCAAAGTCCAGAAAAAACTAATCAGAATAAATAAAGAGATCATGTTTTCCAAGTTATCAGAAAGTCATGAAATTTTTGTATTACAAATAGACACAAGAGTATCAAAATTAGCTTGTAGAAAATACAGATCTTTGACAACAGAGACAAGTGCGGTCAACTAAAAACCCTATTTATTGACGTTATGTAACCAATACCTCATAAAATGCATGGCATCAGAAAGCCAAGATGTAGCTTAAGATGAAAAGACAAGCACATCTTCATGTGCGCATGGACACATACATCATGCAAGAGCAGAAAAAAGGTGGCTTTGTCTTCGATAAATAGTCAAATTTTGCATGTTACCACTAAATGACTAATGTTACATCAAGTAACCAAGTATGTCACGACTTCCTAAATTGGTCCACAACATGCTGAAAGGTTTTGTCCAAGGAAGAGATGTACCTTTCATGCTTACAAATGAGACATGACTCCATTTTAAGCATGTTTTTCTTTTGACGGTAAGAAGTTATTAGAAATTATTTATTTCTTGTAAATCACAACATGACCCACTCAAATACGCCATAGTAACATGTTCTTTGCAATAAAATCATTATGATTCATGACAATGAATCATTCCATTTACAAATGCACCAAATCAAGATTAACTGTACATTGGTACTGACACGAGTCACAAAGGGAAAAAGGTTATGGACTTTCATAACAGTACAGGTTCACGCCAAACTTCAGTTCTTCAGCTCTACTTGACATAGCACAAAGAAAACCATTGGAAGTGTCAAGCCTCTCATGGGCACGAAGATCACATAATTTATGTGTCCCTCTCTTTTCACATGCACGTATACATTTCAGTATACAACTTTCAAGCTGCACTGACTGATGGAGGGAAAAAGAGACCAACGCATAAATGACGCAATAACTATTTGACAACCTGAAGCTGCAGTATTTGATAAATATTACCATCATCACTACCACCAACCGCTGGGACAAGACAATGTTCAAGATTTGTAGTACTGTGTACTCAATACCTGATCTACTATTTGTATTTCTTTCGATTGTACATAAACATTATGTTCATAAAATACCTAAACTTTTTCCGATTGAACAGTAGTATGCAAATATTTACCAGAGATAATAAATCCTGGATCATCATGCTGGGAACTCTACTGCTAGACAATCTGAAACGTTACTTCCTATGGAAGAGAACGATGAAACTGCAATTCAATCTTGTCGCATGTTACCCACGTGGCCGCCTTAGGCGTCCAACGAGAATCAAGAAAACTTCACATGAAGCAGACCCCCAGAAATCCCAACTAAAATATATTGGTATTCAACATCCGGTCGGAAACGCAGGACACGGAAACATTTCAATACAGCAACCATGCCAAAAAGGGAACGAGAGGGAGAGGATCATTCTTACAAAAATAGCTATCTGGAAAGAGCAGTGCCCAAATTGAGCATCTCAAAATAGACAGATGTAACCAATGAAAGGGAAAGGGAAGGAACCAACCTCGACGAAATTGGTGAATTTGGGATCTCTGTTGACTACCAAACGATGGACCTGCCAGAAACCATTTTTGAGTGAAGTTCAGATATTTTCCTTCGAATATCTTGAACCAGTAGAAAACGATAAACCTATAATGCTCGCCTTGACGAGGAGGGACCCGAACGGAAGGGGAAGAGAGAAGAGGAAGGGGATTCTCACCTCATACTCGACCTTGTGTTTCTCAGATTCTTCCAATGGCACGTAGTACTTCGCCAGGCGCGTCTTCCCTTGCCTATTCTGAAGCAGAATGAACCGGATCTGCCCATCGCGTCATGGCAAGAACCATCAGTTTTTCAAGATCCCTGATTTTTTGCTCCTGGGATGTAACAAACGAACCAAAAAAAAAAATGTCGAGATCTTACCATTTTTTCTGGTTTCCACGCAGAACGAATTCCTCTTCCAAAAAGAAACGATAAAGAAACAGAAATCGATCCCAGTTCCTCTAGTTCGCCGGTCGCCAGTGACGGTGGTTTGAGCACAATCACTTGGACGGAAAATAATAAAGAAACATGTCTCGAAGAAGAAAAAGAAAACGTCGCACCGTCTGTTGGGTAGAAATTTTCAGCAAGGCTCGGAACGTTCCACGTAATTTGAAAACAGCTCGCATGTTTTTAAAAACACCACGTGAGCGCCTCACAAGTCACGTCTTTTTATGAAGTTTCAAGTAAAGATTTCCAACGGTCTGACTTTCAATCCGTTGATGCGCATCAAACGCGGAATCTTTTTTTCCATATAACTAATGCACTGTTTGGCCAACACAACCGAGTTTTGTAAATGTTGATTTTCCTTCTCATTTTCTCATTCCAGAAGACTAATTTCACTCTTTGCAAACACAACCAACCAGGTCTCTTTCTCATTTTCCAAATTCCAAAATCAATGGTATTCTATAACTTTGATTATAGGAGAGCAAACGGTAACTTGGTGGACTAGGTTGCTGGAATATTCGATTCTCATCTAAGACCCACCTTCGAACTTGTCAGCCCTCCCTTGTTTTGACATGTCATGTTGATATAGATGGAGCCAAAGTTTTTAGCTCTTCACCTTCTCTTAATTGATAAAATTGTTCATGTATTTATACGAGAAACAGTAGCTTCATGGACCATAACATAGCTGGTGTAGCAATTAATAAAGTGAATTATACATTTAATGTTATAAATGTTAATTTTTATCGTGCATGTTCTCCTTGGTGGCTAGTTGACAGTCAAGTTGGTTATAGATTACATGAGAGTAAGGAGGAATGGATAACTACGAGACTTTTACTTAGTTTTCTAATGAATCATTTGGCTTTACTTAGTTTTCTAATGAATCATTTGGCCATTCGTCTTTCAACGATAAAGAGGGACATAGTATTTTAAGCATTTAACAGAATATAATATTTTAAGTACGTAACATTAATTAAGTTACTTTTATTTTAATTGTTTATCCAACCATTTATCTTGAAAAATCGACGGCCAATATAATTCTTGATGAATGTAGCGTCATTGTACCTTCCAATTTTTCCAAGAACTGGTTCGAATTTGGGGCGAATTGATTAAACGGATAAAAGCAGGGGCTTCCCCGAAATTCACATAAAGGCTTTGGCTGCCGGAAAAACCCAGTTCGCAGTCTCGCACGCGAAGCAGTTTCTAAATCCCTCCCACTTCCGTCTCCCCATTCCTCTTCTTTCTCTTTCGCGCGCGCGCTCTCTCTCTCTCCTTCTTTCGCTCTCCGAGTTTGGTTGAATGCTGTCTTTTACTCCTCTGAAGTCGTAAGACCTTCTTCTCACCCCTTCCAGAGGGGAAGGAGAAGGGAAATCATCGAAACTCGAAGATGAGCCCTATTCAGAATTTCGAGCAGCATGCTCGTCGTCTTATTGAGCCAGAAATCCGTACTCAATCCGTCCCTTGTTGACTCTCCTTGTTTGGGCGTTCTAGGGTTTTGTTTGGATACTGATGTTTCACGTGGTTTTGCAGCGATGGAGACGAGGTTGCAGCTGGCCATGGAGGTCAGGGACAGCCTCGAGGTCGCTCACACGTCGGAGTACCTCAACTTCCTCAAGTGCTACTTCAGGGCCTTCTCATCCGTGCTGACGCATCTGACGAAGCCACAGTTCTCCGACAGCATCGAACACAAGGTGCGCAACGTCGTCGTCGAGGTCCTCAACCGGCTGCCCCACAGCGAAGTGCTCCGCCCCTTCGTTCAAGACCTCCTGAAGGTTGCCATGCAAGTCCTTACCCTCGACAACGAGGAGAACGGCCTCATCTGCATGCGTATCATCTTCGACCTTCTCCGCAACTTCCGCCCGACCCTCGAGGCCGAGGTCCAGCCTTTCCTCGACTTCGTCTGCAAGGTTGGTGCCCATCTTGCTTTTCTTACTTTCCCGGATCATCTTTGTCGATAATCCACCTCCGGTAGAGTCCTCATTGGTGTCTGTTGTTTCGACGTTGTTTTGATGGTTGGAATTTGGCAATTGGACTGGTATGCTTCCATGTACTAGTGAAATGATTGAAGAACGTTATTTCGTTTTTCTTCTCAATTAACCGTTGGTTTGGCACGGTGCTGTGAAATGATTGAAGAAGGTTAGTAATTTCGCTCCTCAATTAACCGTTGCTTTGACACGGTATTACGAGTTGAGACCTAGAAGGCTAGAACCACTACCGCGTATGCGGTAAGTGGTGACGAGATTTTTATGGGAAGTTATGTTCTTGCTTTACACAATCTGTGTGTGGAATTCAAGCTACTGACCAATTAATAATCACACATGACCTCGTAATCTGAAATCTGAATTTATCTGAACAATTGATGATACCCCTCAAGCTTAAATCCACCGAAAATTTGATATTAATATGTTAGTCCTCAATCAATTCTACTGAAAGGTTGACAGGGATACCTGACTCGTCACTCCAACTTATCCATGTGCTAAAGGAATTCATGCCCATTCTTTCTAATCTTGTTGGTGAGAAGTTTATATGAGTCTCTATTTTAGGCTATTTGCTGTGTCAAAGCAGAACAATTTGTTATAGTCTGAAAATGGCAGACCCAACTTATATCAACTTTCTGCACGTGAAAGAGAAGAAAAGAAGGCCATGGTGTAATTTTGAGGATATATAGTGGTCTCATTGATTGTCTCAAATAGAATTTGGTAGGGAAGGAGGATAAAGTAAAAAGACCTTCTTGAATCGCTATCTATGAATATGATATTCAGGCACTGCAGTCTGGTTATTGTTCAGACTTTTATTTTTATTTTGACTGGAGATTTGTTCTTTGTGCTGAATGATGGCAGATATATCAGAATTTTGAGAGTACAGTTAGCTACTTTTTCGAGGAGATGAATGTTGATGATATGCATCCAGAACCAACATCCTCCCTGCCTTCATTGGGATACGTTGGGCCTCAGAAGCCACATGAAGGTCCAAACCCTGTGCCGCTCAATCCCAGCACTCGCTCCTTCAAAATAGTAACAGAGAGCCCGCTGGTTGTGATGTTTCTTTTCCAGTTATATGGGCGCCAAGTACAAACAAACATTCCTCTTCTTCTGCCTTTGATGGTGACTGCTATATCTATACAGGGACCTGCTAAAGTCCCTCCTAGCTTAAAGAGCCATTTTGTTGAATTCAAAGGTGCACAAGTCAAGGTGTGATTTCTACTCTTTCATGTTATGGTTTACAGTGCAGTCCAGTTTTCTGTTAGCTTGATTATAGCATGGATGGAATTGGTTTTACCTGTTTCATGAGTTTAGTTCGAAACTTTGAGGCACTTTTTGAAATATACTGAGTACTGACAATTATGTTGTTTCCAATTTCTGCAGACAGTTTCATTTTTGACTTATCTTCTGAAGAGCTTTGCTGAGTACATTAGACCACATGAAGAGAGCATATCTAGGAGCATTGTAAATTTGCTTGTTACTTGTCCTGATTCTGTATCGATACGTAGGGTATCGGCTGTGATTCTCCTTCTTCCTGTTGATACCGGTTGTTACTCTTCTGCTGTTCTTTGCAAACAAAAGTCTATTCTAACCAAGAGTTTTTTGGTGCATTGAAGGAGTTACTGATAGCTACAAGACATGTTCTCTCAACGGATTTTCGGCAAGGGTTTTATAAGTTAATTGATACACTGCTGGAAGAGCGGTATGTAGTCACTTTCTTTTCCTAAATCCTGAACAGTTCACGAAATTCATTTGGCTTCTTGTTGCTTTACTTGTTACCTTAAGTGGCGTAGTGACTTGTCCTACTAGTGTTCGCAGAGTCAGGTCACCTTGGTGCTATTCTTTTGTGTTTGTTGGTGGTTAGTTTTAAAGATGTTTCTTTCACTTACGTCTTATGTAGTCTGTTTGCTAGAGAATTTGAGCAATCATTGGTTGGAAACAGGCGACTTGATCTGGCACATCTCATTCTTTATGGCCTTCTCTTGACACCCTTGTTTGTGATACTGGCAAGTTGAGATAGTGCAAGAATGCACCTGGTGGTAGTTTGAGAGATTGCTTTGTGTTCATGCTAGTGTAATATATCATGGTTTACTAATTTTATTTGTTAAATGAGATTTTTAAGATAAAACCTGATTGTGAGAATTTCTTGATTGTTCCAATTGATGACTAGTGGATTGCTAGTTTTCTTTAGCTGGAGGTATTTCCTTTTAGGGAGTGGATGTTTTACTTTGCTTTAGTTCTACACTAATGGTAGTCAGTTTACTTTGAAGTTGATATGCTATACTAAGCCGATGCATGAGTGTTTTTTATTTGTCTAGTTTTCTCTTTCTATTTTTTTCTTTTACTTTTCTGAATTATCATCTAGCTGCTTTAGAATCACTTAAACAATTACCATTGTGAACTTCACATTTGAATTTTGATTGTTATGTAGGTGTATGCTTCTCAAAATGGGAAATTGTGGAAACTAAAAATAGGATTACATGATCAATCATAGTCATTGATATTGTGATTTTCGAGAGTATGGCGATTACATGCATATTAGATAACTAGAGGCTTCCTGATAATGTTTTTCTTTTCTTTTGCCAAAAAAAGTCCTGTGAATGAGCTATCATGATATATGAAAATGGCACAATAATCATGTGAGATTTTCTTCAAATTTTTACGCATTTAAGCATAAAATCGCCTCCTGAAAATCTTTTTAGTTTTTTTTTTTTTTTTGCAACAAAATACTAGTGGGCATATTATTCCATTCCATTCTTGGAAAACTGCATTTATTTTCTTAATATTATCGAGATTTTCATGAGAAAAGTCATTTTTCAAAAGAGCCACTGAGAAAAACATAATGGGAAATTGCTGGAGCAATGTGTATGACTATGGAACAATTTTTGAAAGTACCAAACCTTTTAATCTAATTGAGACACTAGTTAGACTCAGATAGGAGGGGCCCCTCAAAGCTAGTCCTGATTGTTGGATTAATATGATTTTTGTTGTTCTGATTACATTTCTTAACTTGTTGGATTCTTTGATTCAGTCCTGGAAATATTTCATATTGTTCTTTACATTATGAACATGTCTTTGCACTATCATGAATTACGTCCTATTGATATGGTGTTTGTCATACTTTTTGATTGTTGTTAATATGATCGTGGTGGATCAGACTAAATTTCCTGAGTTTTTGGATTCCTTCAGTGAGTCCTGGAAATATTTCATCTTTTACTTTACTTTGCGAACATGCCCTTTGCCTTAATACTAATTGTATCTCTCTGATGTGGTGGCAATGCTTCTCTACGTTTGTTGCACTAACTGTTTTTGTTTTACATAACTTAGCTGTTTGAATGTGCCATCACTCCCATCTTATAGTTTCTGTCTTTTTTTTTATTATGTAGTGTCCTAGTGGGAACTGGAAGATTGTGTTTTGAGACATTAAGGCCGTTGGCTTACAGCCTGCTTGCAGAACTAATTCATCATGTTCGGGCAGACCTTTCACTTGCACAGGTTTGTTTTGGAAGTTGCAACAATTAATCTTAAGCATTCAGATTCTCAAACGTACAACTGGGTAAGAAATGTTATTTCCTCTAAAAGTCATTTAAAAAATGAACAGGTTGATTGTGCAAATTTTGCTGCACGGCAGATAAGATATATGAAACCTGATGACAAAAGTACCGCAAAATTTCTAAGTATTACTAGTAAAAGCATGTTCACCATGCTTGTAGAGCCTTCCACTTCCAAAATGAAACCAATCTGGTGCTGAACCAAATAGCGGTACTATATTTACTTGATAATTCCAAGTTTCCAACCAGTGGCACTTAAAGGACACTATTTCTATGGTCAAGGGCATTGGTGCAGGGCAAGCTACATCACCTAGCAGCATAGATGCTCTACTGGGTCCAAGGCATGCATGAAAAAAAAATTGAATGTGATGCTGCATTACAAATTTTCTTATAACACGACAAGTAAATGGTTTAACTCAAGAAATCCTATGGCCTAAAGCTGGAAAAAGGTGGCTCCTTTATCAACCGAGGGAACATGGATGAGAAAAGGAATGAAGCACCACAAGAATGGTTTTGGCCTCTTAAAGTAAATAAATAACTGAATCATTTAAACATCCTGCTTATACATCCTAAAGAAGCTTGAAATTAAAATTTCAAATAATAAGGATATAATGCTTGAGCACTGTGAAGCGATTTCAAGGGGACTATATTCCCAAAAGGCATGCCTTCTTATTTTGCCCAAGGATCCATAGATAGGTCCCTATCTTCTGACTGCCAGCTTTGGCATTGCTGGCAGTCCTTTAGAGAGAGTATATCTACTAAATGAACACTGAACAATAATTCCTACGCTGTCCATTTTGAATATGGTGGACCCCATTGTGCACTTCCCCTCCCTCTCCAAAAAAAGGAAAGGGCAGAGAAAGGAAAACTCTAATCTGTAGGCTTTAGAATGTCAGACTGTCTTACCAGAGTCCAGAATCATTTGCTAAGGGAAGATGAGTGGTAGATTGAATAAAGGGTTGACTTAAGTTTAATTGTATATCTTGCATAATAAATCTATTGATCAGGCCACTTAAGAATAGTTGCCTTTGGCAGCAAAAAAGATCCCGACAAGCAGAACTCTTGATAAACATAAAAATGTTCCTTTAACTTCATGTGTCAACTGTGTCCTGCCTTGACAAGTGTTTCTTTTCATATCAGTTAAATTTTTTGCTTATTTGCATTGTTCAAACGTCATAAACTTTTCAATGCTTTCGAGTCATCTATTGATAACTAGCCTTATTTGGCAGCTTTCACGAATTGTATACCTGTTTTCAAGGAACGTGCATGATTCTTCCTTGCCGGTTAGTGTCCAAACCACATGTGCTAGGTTGATGCTAAATCTGGTAAGTAGGTATCCTTTTTATGTTGCAAAAATTTAACATCTTGATCAACTTTGCTACATGAATTGATTTGTATTGGGGTGCTTTTGTAGGTGGAGTCTATTTATAACAAGGGTGATGATGAAGAACATAGAGAAGAATCCCGCACTATGCTGGTTTGTATTTATACTGTTTTATGATTTCAATGGTTCGTCTCTTTGTTGCTTGTACTATTGGCTCTGCTTCTTATCTCACCTGCTTAATTATTTGTAACATTTTTGTTGCATATTTTACCCTTTCGGATCCTCTCACATTTTTGTTGTCAGCTTCTCATTCTAATTTCACATTTTTCCTTCTTCTAGTTGAGGGTTTTAGATGCTTTTGTTGGGAAATTTGGTACATTCAAGCGCACGATTCCACAGGTTGGGAGTAGTTTTGAATTTTGAATTTTTTTCATTTTATTAGGTGTTTTTTTGAGAGAGATTACAATAATTACTCTCTCCTTCTCTTTTTTTTCTATTCTACGTTTTGGGTTTCATTTGTTATTGTTCTTTTGCTTTGTGATTAGCTGCTTAAAGATGGTGAGGAAGGAAAGCACAGTTCTTTGCAGTCAAAATTTGAGCTTCCTGTGCAGGTTTAAATTCAACCTTTCTTCTGTGATACTTGTGTCTGAAGAGTGAAGAGTGTAATAGTTAAAGACTTGCAGTTTTTTGCTTTAGTGATGTATTTGCTTGAATATGTCTATGACTGGAGCATGCTTGACATAAGCTTCAGAGTCCAGACCCGAGGTTGCAATTGTATGCTATAGTACGTGCATTTATGTTCACATATGCATATTGATGACATGTAATCAAGTGTACTTTTACATGATCTGAATAATGGGGGCGTGAATATCATCTTAAGAGTGCAATCCTTGAACAAAGAATTTAAGACATTATGATTGGCAACGTGGGATATTACACTTAGATTGTTGATATGCTCATAGTCAATAATAGAATATTGTATCTAATGTTCCTATCTGCAATCATATGTGATGTGATAGTCCTTTTGCATATTTTTACCTTCTTTTGTGTGCCCAAGACCTGTATAAGGTTCAACATCATAGCTTTTTGGGCCATGGAAATGTTTCCTATAAAAAGTGTGTAAAATGTTAATGTAAGTGCAATATGCAGACTTCTTTTTTTCTTGAACTTGGTTATGCCACTTAAACTGTTAAACTATCTAGTCTAGTCCATACGGATGTGGCGACAGATTCATGGATGTGGCAATTTTTATGGAACTTGTAATATGAAAATATATGAGAGGACCTAAAAATGGTGAATCTGTGTGACACTGAATATTATTGTTTACTTGATTGCAGGCAGTGCTTAATTTTCAGGTTCCTCAAGAACACTCAAAGGAGGTTGGTGACTGTAAGCAGCTGATTAAAACTTTGGTCATGGGTGAGTATTACAAATCTTCCATCTTCATGACATTTCTCATAAAGTGGAAGTGACAAAATACTTGAACATAGATTTTTCCTTTTGTGGCTCCAGCTGCAGGATTATAGTGAGTACCTGGGTCTTCATATTTTTCTCGTTCTTTTCTATATCTCTATTATCCTTGACCTGTTAAACATAGGTTCAGAGTCTTAGACTTTGCTTATGTTGTTTCATCCTTTTCTGTTTATTTATATGTTACGTATGGCCGTGCATAAGGGCATTGGTTGAAATAGATTTGTTATGAATTATAAACTCCGCAAATGTCGTGCATTTCTATTCTACAATGTGCTTGTGCTAAAGCAGTTCTCTGAATGTGTTTTTGTCCAGGGATGAAAACTATAATTTGGAGCATCAGTCATGCTAATGTCAATCGTCCAGGTCAAGTTTCACCACCTTCTCCTGAAACTTCTGCAGGGATGAGGGAAGATGAGGTAATTAAACAATACTAATGTGTGCACTCAGACCCAGTGATTTTTTCTGTTTGTTTGAAGGCTCAGTGATTGGGATCTTCTCTCTCTAGGTCCGTTACATATCAGGCATCCTGAAGAGTGGCGTACATTGCTTGGAAATCTTTAAGGACAAAGATGAAGAGAAGGATATGCTAGTTCAGTTTTCCCAGATGTTTTTGATAATGGAACCTAGAGACCTCATGGATATTTTTGCATTGTGTATGCCACAATTTTTTGAGTGCATGATCACTAATAATCAGCTACTTCAAATAGTATCTACCCTTCTACAATCTCCCAAGATCCTAAGGCACTTTGCAGATGTACTGGTTAATTTTCTTGTGAGCCGTCTTGATGTACTGAAGCAGCCAGATACGCCTGCCTCAAATTTGGTTCTGCAACTTTTTCGACATCTTTTTGTGGCTGTTTCTAAAGTTCCTGCAGACAATGAACGTGTTCTACTGCCACATGTTTCTGTCATAATGGAAGTTTGCATGAAAAATGCTACTGATATTGAAAGACCACTTGCATATATGCTGTTACTGCGTACAATGTTCCGCTCTCTTGCTGCTGGGAAGTTTGAAGGGCTCTTCCGTGAGTTGGTACCATCACTGCAACCGTGCCTTAATATGCTGTTAGCGATGGTCGAAGGTCCTGCTGGAGAAGATATGAAAGACCTTGTGCTTGAGCTTTGTTTAACATTGCCTGCACGATTGAGTTCGTTACTTCCGCATCTTCCTCGCCTCATGAAACCCTTGGTATTGGCACTTAAAGGAAATGATGAGCTTGTTAGTCTAGGTTTGAGGACACTTGAGTATTGGATTGATAGTTTAAATCCTGATTTCCTTGAACCAAGTATGGCAAATCTTATGTCTGAGGTGATCTTGGCTTTATGGTCTCACTTAAGGCCAAAACCATATCCATGGGGTGCAAAGGCATTACAGCTTCTCGGTAAGCTAGGTGGCCGAAACAGACGTTTCCTTAAAGAGCCACTTGCATTGGAGTGCAAGGAGAACCCTGAGCATGGTCTGCGTTTGATTCTCACTTTTGAGCCCCAAACTCCTTTTCTGGTGCCTCTTGACCGTTGCATCCACTTGGCAATAGCTGTTGTTATGCAGAAATCCATGGCAGTCGACACTTTTTACAGAAAACATGCTCTCAAGTTTCTTCGTGTATGTCTGTCATCTCTTTTGAATTTCCGTGGAAATGTATCAGCTGATGGGGTTTCACCAGGGATATTGTCAACTTTGCTGGTCTCATCTGTAGATCCTTCAAGGCGCCGAACTGAGACATTGGAGATGAAGGTTTGTTGTTTTCTTTGCTTCTCTAAAATTTGGTATTTCTTTCCATTTCTTTCCCCTTGCCATTTAAGAGATTATATTTTCAGGATTTGAGAATGGTTTTCAATGCAAGCCTGGTCAAATGATCAGCACAAAAGTTACTGTTTGGAAACCATTGTCCTGATGACATCTTTGTGCTGAAAAATGCTAAGAAGCCGTTGGTGGTTGCATGTTGATCTCACCCAGTTTCTTTTTTACTTGATTTTGGAAGTTGTCCAAGTCACAGTCCTCTGTCACAAGCAAAACTTTTGTAACAAAACTTTTGTTAACTTGTTCTAACTGTCATTGTTTTGTTCTTTCCGAGTATCTGGGATTTCAATAGTCAGACTCACGTTAGATAATCATTCATATCGAAGTAGATGGATATGACTCGAAGAATACAAATAATTGAAATTTGGGTAAGATTTGTATTTATGAGGTGATATCCAGTTGACTCACGTTATTGCTTTCCCAGCATTAGCTTTCTTATTCCCATAAAATAATTATTTCATAGGTAGCTCAAGATGCTCACCTTAAGGAACATGAATGATATATGAAATATATTTATGATATGTATGACATGGAGTAGGAAAAAACTATGTTGCACAAGTTGGAAGGCACTGCTCAACTCCTTTATCTCATTCATCTTTTTGCACTCTTAAGTTCTCGGGGTTCTGTGCCAAGCAATTAACAATCTCTAGAAATTTGTATTTCACAAAAAAAAAGTTAAAATGCAGTATAACGGTTTTGTTTCTTGTCGCGTATTGTTGTATACAAGTTATTCAGTAATGACTGTTTATGATTTATGTAAAGCATTCCAAGGAGGTCAATACATTACTTAGCATATCTCCTGGTCATTTGAGAAATTTATTTGATTTTATATATTTTTATTGACAAAAAACTTGAAATCCAAGGATTTGTTGTTGCTGTTTGTTTCCTCTTTTCATGGTTATTCTCCAATAAGGTGCTGGATTTTCTTTTTACATATCCATTGGTACGGAAAATAAATCAGTCCTGTCGGAAGAAGACTATTCTTCATTCATTGGTATTCCCTGGAAAATGTTCTCCTCTAGTGTGCAGTTTGATATGAAATTTACCCTTGTGTGTTTTTGGGAAAGAGAAAGCTTAAGTTGTTTGCGTGATGGTAATCAAAGTTGGTTGGACGATGATAATTTTGTTCATTATTGGTACTTAATGAAATTGTCACCTTGAAACTCATTAAGGCATTGTACTTCCTGTAATTGCAATGATGCAACTGGCATTGTAGGTTGACCTTGGTGTGAAGACCAAGACCCAACTGATGGCTGAGAAGTCTGTATTCAAGACTCTCCTGATGACCATTATTGCAACCAGCACTGAACCTGACCTTCAAGATACTCGGGATGATTTTGTGGGCAATGTTTGCTGCCATTTCGCCATGCTTTTCCATATGGAATTTTCTTCTAGCAGTTTGTCAAGTGTGAGTGCTCAGGTTGGAGGCTCAGTGCTTGCAACAACTAGTGTTCCTGCTTCAAAGTCTCGAACAGCCACATATGGGAACCTAAAAGAGTTGGATCCACTGATATTCTTGGATGCTTTGGTAGATGTCCTTGGAGATGAAAATAGAGTCCATGCTAAAGCTGCTCTTAATGCTCTGAAAATATTTGCCGAAACACTTCTTCTCCTAGCTCGATCAAAGCATGCTGGTGCCTCAACATCGGTAGGTGGCCCTGGAACTCCAATGATGGTATCAAGTCCATCAATGAATCCTGTCTATTCTCCCCCTCCAAGTGTTCGAATTCCAGTTTTTGAGCAACTTGTGCCTCGCCTTCTGCATTGTTGTTATGGAAGCACATGGCAGGCTCAGATTGGTGGTGTAATGGGACTTGGGGCTCTTGTTGGAAAGGTTACTGTTGAGACTCTCTGTGTTTTTCAAGTGCGGATAGTTCGTGGTTTAATTTATGTTCTTAAGAGACTTCCTGCACATGCTGCCAAAGAACAGGAGGAGACAAGTCAAGTGCTCACTCAGGTTCTTCGTGTTGTAAATAACGTTGATGAGGCAAATAGTGAGCCTCGTAGACAAAGCTTTCAAGGAGTGGTAGAGTTTCTTGCGTCAGAGTTGTTTAATCCCAATGCAACACTTATAGTGAGGAAGAATGTTCAATCATGCTTGGCTCTTCTTGCTAGCAGGACAGGAAGTGAAGTATCTGAGTTACTTGAGAATTTGTATCAACCTTTGCTCCAGCCTCTCATAATGCGCGCTTTACGAAGTAAGAATGTCGAACAGCAGGTAAACTCTGTCTTATGGTGATGTTTTTAGGTTTTTTCTATTTTTGTTAAATTTCAGCTTTTATGTAGCCACTAAGTCCAAAAATTTCCTGATTTCTCTCTCTTTCTCTCTCTCTCTCTCTCTCACACACACACACACACACACACACACACACACACACACACACCTTTCCTCCCTTCTTCTCTGTTTAAATTTCTTATGATGCAGTGCCGTTGAATTCAGGTGGGGACAGTAATGGCCTTGAACTTTTGCTTGGCTCTTCGGCCCCCTCTTATGAAGATGACACAGGAGCTTGTGAACATTTTGCAAGAAGCTCTGCAGATTGCTGAAGCGGATGAGACTGTGTGGGTTGGGAAGTTCATGAATCCAAAAGTGAATATGACAGTGACTAAACTCCGTACTGCATGCATAGAATTGCTCTGTACTACCATGGCATGGACAGATTTTAAAACCTCTAGCCATTCTGATCTACGTGCAAAAATAATTTCTATGTTTTTCAAGTCACTTACTTGTAAGACACCAGAAATTGTAACGGTTGCAAAGGAGGGTCTTCGGCAGGTAACTCTGTGAATTTTTACATACATGCAGTTTAATGATGACACATTCAACCTATTTGTTTCTATAGTTTTGAAGCTTTATCTTGTTCTACTTCGGCACACCAACATTTTTTTTGTTGAATGGTTTAGGTTATTCAACAACAGAAGCTTCCCAAGGAGTTACTGCAGAGCAGTCTCAGGCCTATTTTGGTTAATTTGGCACACACAAAGAGTCTCACTATGCCTCTTTTACAAGGTCTTGCTCGTCTTCTTGAACTCTTGTCAAACTGGTTCAATGTGACATTGGGTGGTAAACTGTTGGAACACCTAAAAAAATGGCTTGAACCGGAAAAGCTTGCTCAAACTCAGAAATCCTGGAAACCTGGTGAAGAGCCGAAGATTGCAGCAGGTAAATTTTATCTATGCTACTTGTGAGAGAATAACATTTTCTGTTTTATGTTTTATCTGACAAGCTTCTGTTATGCTGCAGCTATTATAGAGCTTTTCCATCTTCTTCCACCAGCAGCGGGGAAGTTCTTAGATGATCTTGTTTCCCTTACTATGCAATTAGAGGCTGCCCTTCCTCAAGTTCATGTTTACAGCCAACTGAACAGCCCTTATCGCTTGCCACTTACAAAGTTTCTAAATCGTTATGCAACTGATTCAGTTGACTATTTTTTGGCACGTTTGGGCCAACCTAGATATTTCAGAAGGTGGGGCTTGTGTAGAGCTATTATTTGGTTTACATCTCTATGCTTGTTCACTATTGTCTTAGTGGGTTTATAAATATAATCTGTTCAGAGTCTGTGCTTTGTTCGTCCTCTTATGTTTCTCTTGATTGTATGAACAGGTTTATGTATATAATTCGTTCAGAGGGTGGGCAAGCTCTTAGAGAAGAGCTTGCAAGATCACCTGAAAAGATACTTGCAAATGCTTTTCCACAGTTTGTCAATAAAATGGACGAGTCTGTTACTACTCCTACAAATAATGATGGGAATGTTGCTACTGAAAACTTTGGCTCCTCATCAACCACTGCACCAAATGCTGATGCTTATTTTCAAGGCCTTGCTCTCATCTCTGCCATGGTGAAATTGATGCCTGATTGGCTACAGTCAAACCGTGTTGTTTTTGATACCTTGGTTCTCCTTTGGAAATCTCCAGAAAGAGTAACTCGATTACAAAATGAACAAGATCTTAATTTGGAGCAGGTAAAATCATACATATTAATCAAATTCTGTCCTTTGACTGGGCTAATTTTATAGGCGATGCTCAAAATTCTGACTTTTCATACTTGTGTTTTTCTTTTCTTGCTATAGTGAACGTAATTTAGTTCTTGCATGTGCTCATCTAATAAGAAGAATATGTGCTTTGTTTTCAGAGATTATGAACTTAAATTGGTGAATTAGTGGTCAATAGGCCTAGTTGATGTCTGTGAAGCCTAAAGAGTTTATTGATGTTACCTGGGACTAATTGGCCTCGTTGGGACCCCATGAAAACTGAAATAATTAGTTGTAGTATTAATTTAAAATTTTTAGTCTTGAAGGAAAACATAAGAAAGGAACCAGCTTTGGGTGATATCCACCTAGGCATGTAAGGAAGGCTGCACTAGGGTGCCCCTTAGACTAACACATTCTTAGTTTTCATTGGAAAGGTGTATTGAGATTGTGTGGCATGAAAAAAGTCACAGGGATTTATCTCTTTAGAAGCAAATCTCACGTTGATGCAATCCAGTGTGGGAGAATTTTCTGTATCTCTGTCTCTCGTGTCTTTCAATTTACTTCATTCTTATATAATGTCTATTTCGGATAAAATTTCCTTAGAGACCAGCATAATAACAAAAAGGGAGACGTTATGACTTTTTAGAGTCTTCCATGTCCCACATTGCATTTCTTCTAACGTGAATGGTGTACATTGTGTTTGATCAAAAGTTTCATCTGTCCATTGTGGATCCTTGCATTTGTATTCACATGAGTTAACTGGTGGGTGGTTTCTTTCTAACAGGTGAAAGAAAGCAAGAGGCTTGTCAAGTGCTTTCTAAATTACTTGCGTCATGACAAAACTGAAGTTAATATCTTATTTGATATGCTGTCCATCTTTTTGGTCCGGACACGTATAGACTACACGTTTTTGAAGGAATTTTATTTTATTGAGGTTCTCTCTCTCTTTTCTCTTTGTCTATCTCTTCACATTCATATGTGCACTTCCTAAACTAAACTTGCTGTGTGCTCCTTTTCAGGTTGCGGTGCATTATCCTACTCATTTGAAGAAAACTCTTCTGTTACACTTCCTGCTTCTTTTTCAATCAAAGAAATTGGAACATGAACACATGGTTGTTGTCATGCAAATGCTCATTCTTCCTATGCTAGCTCATGCATTTCAAAATGGCCAATGTTGGGAAGTTCTGGACCAAAATATTATCAAGACTATTGTGGAGAAGATTCTTGATCCTCCCGATGAGGTGGTTCTGGTTTGCTTATTGGAATTGCTTGTTAGTTGGGTTTGGTATATATAAATCTTTCTTTACTTGCAGGTCAGTGCCGAATATGATGAACCCTTGAGGATAGAACTTCTGCAGCTTGCTACTTTGCTTTTGAAATATCTACAGGGAGACCTTGTCCATTACCGGAAAGAAATGATCAAGTTTGGTTGGAACCATCTTAAGCGTGAAGACAGTGCCAGTAAACAGTGGGCATTTGTTAATGTTTGTCACTTTCTGGATGCTTATCAAGCCCCAGAAAAAATAATTCTTCAGGTACCATGATTTTTTAAAATTTCTGTGCACTTTTCCTTCTGGTAATAATGTGACTGAGTATAAGAAAAAGTCAAGTGATGTTTTGAGTTCTGAAATTGAGCTTCCTATCTGGCCTGTGTCAGGTTTTTTCAGTGTTAGGGATGAATAGTTCAGCAATTTATGTACATGGCATGAAGCGTAGGCATTTTTATTGATCTTCCATTCTCACAAGCATGTTGTTCTTACTTCTATCAGTTAAAATGTTATGGACTGAGCTCTTGGTGAGACACAAGTGTCTCTGATGAGTTAGATGCTCCTTCTTTGTACTTTTCCCAAATTGGACCTTCCATTTACCAAGGACTACTTAATAAGTAACCCACTGCTTGCCATTTTCAAAAGCAACTTCCTTTATCTTCCCTCTCTATCTGAATTAGTGCTTCCAAAAGCTGGCTTGGCAGTTTCATACATGGCTTTCAATTGGCCAGCACTTATTCTGAAGAATGTTTAGTGAGGTGGGAGAACAAGCTGAAAGCCTGAAACCATATGGATCAACTATGAAGGTAGCAAGCAAATCAGAGTCAGTAATTCCAAGTCGATTTTTTTTCGTTCTTCGCACAAGCTGTCTTGTTTTCAATAGTACTTGTTAATGGGCTGTAGTATAATGGTGGGAAGTTATGAGTGACTCCATCACCTTCATTCTTTATAGGCTATCCACTTCTACTCTTTGCTATGTGATGGTATTTTATTAGTGGTGTTTCTGTAGCAAATATGAGTGTACATATGTTGTATAATTGGTTAATTTAATAAATTGAAGTTATGATTGGACAAGGAAAATGTTGCAATGCGTTAACAATATTTTGGGACTTGTCAAGTTTTCCAAGCACTCATTCTTGCTGTCATCAAGCGACTGGTATTGAATGTTCTGCTCTAATATAGTTTTATCTAGTTCTTGTTGCCGTACTTTAAAATTTTGTTGCTTTATTTTTGAGGTTGTTATGCTGAGTACTTTGTTGGTTTATTTATGAGATTGATGCTGAATTCTTAAATGACTCAATGCTATCCTCATATGGTTTAAAATTTAAATGCTGCTGCATTGATGTTTTGGTATTAGATGCAATATGGATTTTCTTGTAGATAATATGTCATCATTTAGCATGTTTTCATAGTTCATACGAAAGGCATATAGCTGGTCAAAAAATCATTATTTGACCTCATTATTTTCTTCCCATTCTTTACTGACTCGGTAAAGTCTAATGCTGGAGAATTGGCATACTAGACCAGTGTCATCAGCCCGACGAAGATTTTGGACGCGATTGGTCAAGCTTGCATATCAATTGGCGGGAGAGGTCCTGGCCTTGCTTGGGTTGGCTTATCTAAATATAGCTGGTTCATGACACAATCTGTTTTAGTGGTGTGTGTGTGTGTGTGATCTATTATTGTGTATGGATATATTCAACCATTAGTAGATGAAATCGACCTAGGGCAGCCTGTGTCAAGCTCACTAAGATCTGGTTTAGGGCTACCACCTAGTTTGTGTTGGATCCTGATACAAAAACCATGCTTGGGGGTTAGGGTCAAACCCATGGGCTTGCCAGACTGTTCTGCACTTTTGCTGAAAATCTCGTCCTAGTTGGTTCTTCAGGTTCAGTGGTCTGCTATCATTTCACTTTAAAGCTTTGGAACAAGTTTGCATCTTATTTGAGAGTATTACTGCTAAGGCAATATTCATGCAGGTTTTTGTTGCTTTACTGAGAACATGTCAATCGGAGTATAAAGCCCTGGTCAAGCAGGCTCTTGATGTGTTAATGCCTGCACTGCCTCGAAGATTGCCTCCGGATGATGTCCGTGTACCCATTTGGATCCGTTACACCAAAAAGATCATGGTGGAGGAGGGTCATTCAGTTCCTCATTTAATTCACATATTTCAGCTCATTGTTCGGCATCCAGACATCTTTTACCGTTGCCGAGCTCAGTTTGTACCTCAAATGGTGAATTCACTTAGTCGACTTGGATTGCCTTATAGCACCTCTCCTGAGAATAGGCGTCTTGCTATTGACCTGGCTGGGCTGGTTGTGGCATGGGAACAGCGAAGGCAATCAGAAATGAAGGCAACACCAGACATTGACAGCCATAGTCGTACTAGTGAGGCATTTAATGCCAATGCTTTGGACAATGATACAAAGCTTCTTCCAGATAGTTCTTCATTTGCCGATGATCTGAGTAAACGTGTCAAAGTGGAAGCTGGTTTGCCATCGTTAAGCATGATGTCACCTAGTGGCTCTTCAATTCCCAATATTGAAACACCTGCATCTGCCAGCCAACATGATTTGTCTTACAAACCGAATGCTGCCATGGAAGAAATGATTATTAACTTTCTCATCCGAGTAAGTTTAAGTTAGTATTTTTTTATTACTCATGGATCCTTCGAAGTTATTTTCTCTTTCTCTCATGCTCATTATGGTCTATTCCATCTGGGAACATTCTCCTGGCAAGTGTCATTCAGAGCTTATATGCAAATTTTGTTCATGTTTCAAAACGCACTGTGTTCAGTTACTTTACATACTTGTTCTGTGACTACAAGGAAGAAAATTATGTCATGAAATCGATTGAGATTTTTGTTGATGCATAAAGTTCTAACGCTGGACATACTTGAGTAAAAAACTGGAAAGATTATATTCTCTTATTCAATCTTTTGGCATGACACTCTGAACATGTTTTTGTGTAGGTTTAGATCAATTTCCTGTTATTCTGAACATGTTGATAATATGTCATCAATCTTGGTCTTCTGATTTCAATCTTGTTTACTTGGAGTTGAACTCTCTTGCAATTGTGAAATATTGGTCTACAATCTGTGACTTGGTTGTTCAGAAGGCCATTTCATTGTCAAGTTTTACCAATGCCACTTCGTTATCATGTTTAAGTGTTTTAACTTACTGGCATTTTGAATATTATAGTGAGAGAATTTATTATTATTACCATCTTTTATCTTTGGATAACAACTTATAGCTGCTAACTTTTGGTTTGTATTATTCTGCATATGTAACTTTTATTTTTCAATGCAGGTTTCATTGGTTATAGAACCGAAAGACAGGGAATCAACAGCCATGTATAAACAGGCATTAGACTTATTATCTCAAGCCTTAGAAGTCTGGCCAAATGCGAATGTGAAATTCAATTACCTTGAGAAGTTACTTGGTAGTCTCCAGCCTTCTACGCAGTCCAAAGATCCTGCAGCAGCTCTTGCTCAGGGTCTTGATGTCATGAATAAGGTACTGGAGAAGCAGCCACAGCTATTTATCCGGAACAACATCAATCAGATATCTCAAGTAAGCTTGGAATATTCTGTTTACTTAGGTTGGTGCAGAAATACTGGAGGTGCTAATTCCAATTCCTTTTTGACAGATTCTCGAGCCGTGCTTCAACAGTAAGATGCTGGATGCAGGGAAATCACTTTGTTCCCTACTGAAATTGGTTTTTACTGCATTTCCTTTAGATTCTTCCAGTACACCTACAGATGTGAAGATACTCTATCAAAAGGTTGAGGATCTTGTACAGAAGCATCTTTTAGCTGTAACTGCATCTCAGATATCTCTTGATGTTACCTCTGTAAATCCAATGATAAGTTTTGCTCTCTCTGTCATTAAAACCTTAATGGAGGTTCAGAAGTCATTTGTTGACCCTTTCATTATGCCCTTAGTTCGTGTTCTTCAACGACTTTCACGTGAGATGGGATCTTCAGCAGGGTCCCATGCCAGACAAGTAAGTGGGTATTTTCTGGCTTGCCTTTTTCATGGAAGCCATGCACAGTTCACATTATGCTTTTTTAGTGCAATCTATATTGTGTTTTTATATCTTCATAGCTTTGTTCTGGTTGGTGGGCAATAAAAAACTCACATGTCAGCTTAGGGTGAGCTAGTTTTGTTTGTTATGATCCTGTGCTGTCGTGCCTCTTAGGCTCTTACCATCTAATCCTTAATGAGCTTTGATACAATTCCATCTCGACAGCATATTTTTTTTTAGATCTTTATGTTATTTACATATAGGTTATTGATTTACCATTACATTATACTCAATATAGTTATGAAACATCTTAAATCAGGTTCAGAGGTTTGACCAAGATTCTGCTTCAAGTAATTCACGTGTGGTTCTTTCGGAAGCTAGCTCAGTGTCTACTAATCTGAAGTCTGTGTTAAGGCTCATAAGTGAAAGGGTTATGCTTGTTCCTGAAGGCAAACGAGCAATAAGCCAAATCCTGCATTCAATACTTTCAGAGAAATGTGTAGATCCAAGCGTTCATTTATGTATCCTCGAGGTGATGAAGTCTTGGATTGAAAATGACTTCCGGCCAGCTGCATCTGGTGCGAAGGACATTGTTTCATACCTTCTGAAGCTTTCACAGGTTGATAGGCAGAGTTTCTCAATGAGTTTCCTAGAGGAGTGGGATGGAAAGTATCTTGAACTACTTTATGGGCTTTGCGCGGATGCAAATAAGTAAGTGTTTTTTGCTTTTGCAAGCTAGTAATTGGTGGATCTTAATCCTCAAATTTTAATTGATTTTTATACACTTTGAATATAGATATCCAGTGCACATCCGCCAAGAAATTTTCCAGAATGTCGAAAGGAAATATATGCTTGGACTTAGGGCTAATGATCCTGAAATAAGGCAAAAATTCTTTAACATCTATCACGAGTCTTTGGGGAAGACTTTGTTTCAGAGGCTACAATATATCATTCAAAACCAGGACTGGGAAGCCTTGAGTGATGTTTTCTGGTTGAAACAAGGTCTTGATCTTCTTCTAGCTGTTTTGGTTGAGAATGAACCGATTACACTTGCTCCGAACTCTGCACGTGTACCCCCATTGATGGCAGCAGGGTCTTTGCAAGATTATGCTGGAATGCAACCACAAATTCTTGAAGTTTCAGAAGACCCTGAAGGAGGCCAACTTACATATGACCTTCTAGTGTTTAGACATGCAAAGTTTTTGAATGAGATGAGCAAGCTTCAGGTTTCTTATTTTCTACTTTAATTTTTTCACCTTGATTGACATTTTGTTGGCTGGTTATTTTTGTTACAGTTGAAACTAATCTCTTGTCATTTTATAGGTTGCTGATCTTGTCCTTCCACTAAGAGAGTTATCCCATACAGATTCTAATGTTGCATACCATTTGTGGGTTCTAGTGTTTCCAATTGTTTGGGTAACTCTTCAAAAGGATGAGCAGGTAGCATTGGCCAAACCCATGATTTCCCTTTTGTCAAAGGACTACCATCGGAAGCAGCAGGAAAAGCGGCCAAATGTTGTTCAAGCTCTTCTGGAAGGCCTGCATTTAAGCCATCCTCAACCAAGAATGCCTAGTGAGCTTATTAAGTTTTTGGGTAAGACGTACAATGCATGGCACATTTCTTTAACACTTTTAGAGAGCCACGTTATGCTATTTATGAATGAAACTCGGTGTGCCGAGGCGCTTGCTGAGTTGTATCGGTTGCTAAATGAAGAGGATATGCGGTGTGGTCTCTGGAAAAAAAGATCAATCACTTCAGAAACCAGAGCTGGACTTTCATTGGTGCAGCATGGTTACTGGCAACGTGCTCAGAATCTTTTTTATCAGGCCATGAGCAAAGCAACACAAGGTACTTATAACAACACAATCCCCAAAGCTGAAATGTGTCTTTGGGAGGAACAATGGATCTACTGTGCACGCCAACTAAGCCAATGGGATGTCCTTGTTGATTTCGGCAGAAGTGTTGATAATTATGAAATACTGCTTGATTCTCTTTGGAAGGTTTCTGATTGGGCATACATGAAGGAGCATGTGTTTCCAAAAGCTCAAGTAGAGGAGACAACAAAGTATCGCTTGGTGCAGGCTTATTTTGCTCTTCATGAGGGAAACACAAATGGTGTTGAAGAGGCTGAGTCCAAAGTGGGGCAAGGGGTTGATCTGGCATTACACGACTGGTGGCAACTACCTGAGATGTCTATCCAGTCGCGGACACCCTTGTTGCAGCAATTCCAGCAGTTGGTTGAAGTACAGGAGTCTGCTCGGGTGATGTTAGATATAAAAAATGGGAGCAAACAACTATCTGGTGGTCCTGTTTCTGGTGTTCATGCAGGCTATATGGAACTCAAGGACATACTTGAGACCTGGAGGCTCAGGACTCCTAATGAATGGGACAATTTAACTGTTTGGTATGATTTGCTTCAGTGGAGGAATGAAATTTACAATACTGTAATTGATGCTTTTAAAGATTTTGGACCAACCAATCCCCAGCTCCACCACCTTGGCTACCGTGATAAGGCTTGGAGCGTGAACAAGCTTGCCCATATAGCCCGCAAGCAAGGGCTTCATGATGTTTGTGTCACAATTCTCGATAAGATGTATGGGCATTCCACTATGGAAGTTCAGGTATGCGGTTGCTATGATATTTCTTGAGTTACATAGAATATGAATGAGTTCTTAGCTAGTTTCTTTACTTATTTTTGCAGGAAGCATTTGTGAAAATAAGAGAACAGGCAAAGGCATATTTGGAAATGAAAGGAGAGTTGGTCAGTGGCTTAAATCTTATCAACAATACAAATCTTGATTATTTTCCTTTGAAAAACAAAGCTGAAATTTTTCGGCTAAAGGGTGACTTTCTGTTGAAACTAAACGACTGTGAGAACGCAAATGTTGCTTACTCACATGCAATCAGCCTCTTCAAGCAGTTGCCAAAAGGATGGATAAGCTGGGGAAATTATTGCGATATGGTAGTTATTTTCTTCTTTGCTGTCCCACATTTTGTGATTTCAGGTAGTTCAGCATTCATTCAGTTTCACTTGTCAGAAATATCTAATGGCAAACTGTTTCTTAGGTCTACAAAGAAACCCGTGACGAGATGTGGTTAGAATATGCTGTGAGTTGCTTCCTTCAAGGTATCAAATATGGGGTTTCTAATTCTAGGAGCCATCTAGCTCGTGTTCTTTACTTGCTTAGTTTTGATACTCCAAATGAGGCTGTTGGGAGGGCATTTGACAAGTATGCGGAGCAGATCCCCCACTTTGTCTGGCTTCCTTGGATACCACAGCTTTTACTTTCATTGCAGAGGTCAGAGGCACCCCACTGTAAGCTTGTTTTGCATAAGATTGCAACTGTATATCCACAGGTAAAAAGATGTCTTGCTTGATGAAATTGTTACTTTGTTAATATAATCTTGTTCTGCACTTAATGAACATTGTTTTCTGATTTTGATTGTTTAAGTTCTGCGACTGTATTATCTGGTGTTTGTTTGATGATCATGTACATCTGATTTCCTTTCCAAAAGGCTCTGTATTACTGGCTACGGACATATCTGCTGGAACGACGTGATGCTGCTAACAAATCTGATCTTGGAAGGGGCATGTCAGTGCCTCAACAGCGCTTGCAGCCAGCTACTTCAGCAAATCCTGGAGGAAATTTGAACTCTGATAGTCAAGGACACCAGTCCAGTACCCTTGGAGCATCTCATGAAAGTGGAAATTCTCAAGGACAGGAAACAGAAAGGTCCACTACTATGGAAGGAAGTATTCAACCAACTCATGAAGGGCAGATCACAAGTTCATCAACCATCTCAGAGAGCAACCAAGGAACATTCAGGCGCAGTTCGGCACTTAGTTGGGTTGCTTCTGCTGCTACTGCTTTTGACACTGCCAAAGACATAATGGAAGCCCTTCGGAGCAAGCACTTGAATCTGGCTAATGAACTTGAGGTTGGTAATGAAAACCTTTTTTATTCCTAAGAAGCTCCAGAAAAGGCTAGGTAAAAGTCATGTCCGTACTTTTCTCTTGCTCATTGAAGAAAATGAAAATATGGTTTAGCTATTTCTTCTTGGCACTATTAGTCACTTTGTTTCATTTAGATCTTGTTATTCAATGATTCAATCTACATCCATGAAACATTTTACTGGGAAATTCCTTTTCCCCGAGTCCTGACCAGAGATAGTAGATGTGCAATAGGGGAAATATGTCTACCGTGAAGGTTAGAGTTAATCTCATCTCCCTAGAAAATATTGTAAGGCTTGTAGGCAGTTCAAAAGTACATTTTGTAGGGGTGTGTTCTTTTTCGAGAAAGCTCAGAAGTTGGATATAGTCCATATAAACAAATAAGTCACATATACAGATGCAATAAATCAGGTAGCATGAATAAGATCTTATGCTTGAGCAATGATCATTAACTTGTGTGAGGTGGCAAATAGCAATAAAAACTACAGATATCTCATTCAAAAAAATCAAACGCACTTCGATCCACTTTGTCTTGCTGTCTGTCCCACATGCTCTGATTTTTTAACAATTTCGACCATATAAATTGTTTTATGCCCAAAATTTTGGGATTCCCAATTAAAAAAGATCCTGACTTTTGGATATATAGATCGGATTTATGATGCATTTAAAATAAATAATTATCTTTGTTTCCAATCTGTTTATAAAAAAAAAAGTTTGATTTTGCATCGACTCCATTTTTTGTTCTTACCGAGTCCATCTCTATGGTTAGACTTATGAAAAGAAGCTGAGTGCATGCCAGATGGTCTGTTTTAGATGGTCAAACGTAAAGCTACATTACATATTTATTTAGTTATTGTTTAATTTATGTTATATATGCATGTATATGTGTCTATTTATTTATGTATGCATATGTGTATACATCTCATTAATCACTCTTTGCAGGGTTTGCTGACTGAAATTGGTTCAAGGTTTGTTCCCTTGCCAGAAGAAAGGCTGTTGGCAGTTGTTCATGCCCTTCTACATCGTTGTTACAAATATCCAACTGCTACCACTGCTGAGGTTCCTCAGGCCCTCAAAAAGGAGCTTTCAGGAGTCTGTAGAGCCTGTTTTTCAGCAGACACGGTAAACAAACATGTTGATTTTGTGAGAGAGTACAAGCAAGACTTTGAACGTGATTTGGATCCAGAAAGTGCGGGAACTTTTCCTTCTACGTTGTCTGAGTTGACTGAGCGGTTGAAGCATTGGAAGAATGTTCTTCAGACAAATGTTGAGGATAGGTTTCCAGCTGTTTTGAAGCTGGAAGAAGAAAGTAGGGTCTTGCGTGAGTTTCACATTGTTGATGTTGAAGTACCCGGACAATATTTCACTGACCAGGTAAGCTAAATTGCTAATGTGTTTATGGTTTGTGACTCTGTCTGTTGTTTGTTTCAGTCTACAAGATGATAAATATGTGTATTTCACATGCATGTCTCTCTTCATCCTGTGACGCGATCTTACTTGGACTTGAATCTTATGTGGAAAATAAAGATGTACCTTGTCCTATGTTCCGGCCTTCATTTTACTGAAATTAAGAAACATTAATGAAACTATGTACAAAAATATACAACTTTACATACTTCTTTAAAAGTCTAAAAACACATCGAGCAGGTGGTTTTCTATGAAATATGTCGCGTGACATAATCTTGACATGGAAAAAATAGTTCAAGAAAAACTTTTCACATTCTCAATCGTGAAGCAGTCATATGAGAATAATTCTCTGATCAATGAAAGAGTGGATCCTTCTGGTACTTTAATCTACTGCTGGAAACTTCTTTACGTGCTGCTTGTTTTTGCAGGAAATTGCACCTGACCATACCATAAAACTTGACAGAATTGGAGCTGATGTTCCTATAGTTCGTCGGCATGGGAGCAGCTTCCGTCGACTAACTTTTATTGGCTCTGATGGCTCACAACGCCATTTTCTTATCCAAACATCTTTAACTCCTAGTGCTAGAAGTGATGAACGTATTGTGCAGCTATTTCGTGTTATGAATAAGATGTTCGACAAGCACAAAGAATCAAGGCGGCGACATCTTTGTTTTCATACCCCGATCATCATACCTGTTTGGTCCCAGGTATAATTTTTCTTTAGATGCATTTTTTTATTGCTTTTGTAATTTTTTATGTGCTTGCTTTTTTCTATTTTCATTTATATGGCTGGAATATCCGTAATGATAGGTTCGAATGGTAGAGGATGATCTGATGTACAGTACTTTTCTAGAGGTTTATGAGATAAACTGTGCTCGAAATAACCGTGAGGCAGACCTTCCAATTACTCATTTCAAGGAGCAGCTTAATCAAGCAGTTTCAGGACAGCTGCAGGCCGAAGCTATCGTGGATATTCGTCTCCAAGCCTATAACGAGATAACAAAGACCTATGTGACAGAGAATGTTTTCTCACAGTACATGTATAAAACTCTTCCAAATGGCAACCACCTCTGGGCTTTCAAGAAGCAATTTGCAATCCAGCTTGCACTCTCTAGCTTTATGTCCTATATATTACAAATTGGAGGGAGGTCCCCAAACAAGATCCTCTTTGCCAAGAACACTGGCAAAATATTTCAGAATGACTTTCATCCTGGTAAGTTGACTTTGCAGACTGGCCATTCTGTCTAAGTGAGTTACTTTTGAGTGATCAGGTGAAATTGTCTGGTCTGTTTTACAGCTTATGATGTGAATGGAATGATTGAATTCAATGAACCGGTGCCATTTCGTCTTACGAGGAATTTTCAAGCTTTCTTCTCCCATTTTGGTGTAGAAGGGTTGATTGTATCTGCCATGTGTGCAGCAGCTCAGTCTGTTGTTTCTTCTAAGGTATCAAGCTCATGCGTAGCTGGTATTTTTTAGCGTAAAGTTTTCAACGAATCTTTTCAGATAGATGTTTACTTTGCTAAAAATTGAACTTACAGCAAGCCCAGCACATTCGCCATCAATTAGCTATGTTTTTTCGTGATGAATTGCTTTCATGGTCATGGAGAAGACCATTGGGCATGCCTTCCGCACCTGCTGCTGCAGGGGGTATGAATCCTTTGGAATTTGAGCAGAAGGTTGCCACCAATGTTGAGCATGTTATTGGCCGCGTCAAAGATATTGCTCCTGTGTTTGTTGAGGAGGTGAGCTTGCTTTGAGTTGTAGATCTTTTACGTTTCCTGATGAAAGTGTTGGACGGAAGTCGTTTTGGCTAAGGTTTTAACTAGACCTCAGCCTGATAACTAATTATGTGGAGGTACCCCTCCACGGCCAGTTAATTCCATTTCCGAACAAGTCCTCAGCCTGCTAACTAGCTATGTGGTGGTACCCCTCCTCAGCCAGTTAATTTCGTTAATGAATGAGACCTCAGCTTGCTAACTAGCTAGGTGGAGGTACCTACAACAGCCAGTTAAACTTGTCTATAAGACTATGATGCTTTATTCACCTTGGTTTGCAAAACCAAGAAAGAATTTCCCTCTTGAGATTTCTGATGGTCAAGCTTTGACATGCACTCTGATATATGTTTGCTCTTCCAATTTATATATCAAGGATGTTATTCCTTCTACTACCTGGTCTGGGAAACCAATGACGTTAATTAGTTTCCCTTGTTTTATTGCTAGGTCACCTGTGGTTTTTCACATTGTTCTCGTGTTCTATTCCATGTTACTTTCAGGGTGGCCGTTTGACCTTGGTGGCTACTGTTTCATTTTTTTTCCCTTCATGCAGGAGGAGAGTGCGACAGATCCACCCCAGTCTGTTCAGAGGGGAGTGACTGATCTAGTTGAAGCTGCACTCTGCCCCAGAAGCTTATGCATGATGGATCCAACATGGCATCCTTGGTTTTAACAGACCTCGGGTTCTTTTCTTGCTTAGGTACTACTCGTGCAGAGCCATCCAAGTGTTATATCGAGTGGTTACCATACTTCAATTCCTTTTATGTATCGTCTTGTAAATATCTTCAATTGCAAAATCAGCTCTCATTCTGTAAATCATTCAATAGCGTTTCAGTGAAGCCCCTGTATGTTTTCTACGGGCAAATTGTTGTTGAACTTCTAGTCTTCTATAATGCAAGAAATGTGAGTTTATGATCAATTCTTTTAAGTTTGTCTGATCAATAGGCTTTAACCAAGGTGTTGTGTCCTGGGTTTTCAGCATGCAGCGGACTAGGAATGATCCCTAAGAAAATGACAAGTACTATCATTTTGTATTTATACTGTTAGTTTGCTTTTCCTGGGTAAGAAATGGAACATACTAATTTGTGGGAGGCCGACCTGATCTGTCAGCAGTGACCCTCTGTGTGATCAAGATGTGCCGGCGAGGTTGTAAACAACCCGTTCTCAGATACGTTACTATTACAGGTTTATTTCATGATCTTCAATGTGAAATGACAATTGGCATCCATTACTTTTGGAGCAAGATCTATTTCCAATTCAGTGATGCAGATCTCTGTGTGGCTACTGTAATGAAGAAGACAAATTGCCTTCTGCTATATATGTGATGAAGGAAATATTTTATATGCAATTTCCTCGTCAATCCATCACCTTTAGAAAATTTTGATATCATTGTTTCTGCAAGATTCTTTGTTTATCATGAGAACTTTCCCCTTTTGGCGAACCTTCTGAGCAGACGGGCCGATGGTAGATTCTTCCGGTAGCAATTGAACAGAGGTAGTGGACTCGGAATCCAATTGGTTCCAGCTCCCTGGTTGATCAAAGTGCAACCATTCAAAATCACTACTTGAGGTAGGTCACGGGCCTCTAGGTTGAGGGCTCCCAAGTGGCCGAAAATTACTCGGCCAAGCACGGGCACATCGAGAAAAGAGTGGCCTGTAACCAGTGGAGTGAAATGGTAGAAGTGGATTGTGGGCGGTCATGGTTCAACTTCTGTACATGGGTTCATTATCAGTGGCGGACATGTTGCACGTGACTATATATATATATATATATATGTACGAGTGTTCCTCTTCAACTACTAATTTGTATCTTTATATTATTGTCACTTTAATTTCTCTGCTAGTCTTGCCTATTATAAGTTCTTTGCCTATTACAAGTTATTTGCACTGTTAGAAGGGTATCAGATGCACATGCACATGCATGCATACAGACACACATGAAATTTTCTCAAGCAAGGATACCACTGGTGCAGTCAAATGTCTCTGCCCTTCAAGAGGGAGGGCAATTGGATCCTGATCGAGTCAAATTCCTTCTATGTTGGTCATTGACTGGGGGCCTTCCCCCTGATCACAGCCTATGACTGAGTGCACCTCTGACATGGCTGCCAGGTCCACGAATCCAAAAGGCCTGTTTGTCAATGGAACAATCACAAATTGTTTGATGCATCTGCTTTAAAAATTATGGTAAATTTATAGAACAATGTGTTATATTCTGTCATGTATCCGTTTCAATTTTTGGGACATGAGATGCATGAAGCAATAGGCGAATGGGACATGAGATGCATGAAGTTTATGGATGCATCAATGATTAAACCTAACACAAAAGGTATTTTTTTCTTTTTGTTTTTCTTGTTGAGGGTTTTTTCATGATTAAACCTAACACAGATGCATCAATTCTCTCTCTCTCTCTCTCTTTTTCTTTCTTTCTCTGCGTACAGTGTGTCTGCGTCTGTGTGTGCACGGTTGCACAGTGTGTGTGTTTTTTTTAGGGGGTGGGCGTGGGTTTTGTGGGGAGGTGAGTGGGGTGGTTGTGAAAGCTATGCAAGCTGTTTGCTGAAACAAGTGGCTCAGTTTATGACTGCTGGGGGCAAAATCAAGCTCTAGAGAAAAAGGGTTTGACTTGAAAAGAGAAAATAAAAAAATAAAGTGGAGTCATGACTCATGAGATGACGCCTTCACCCTCACGGGCACAGACGATCTGCCTTTCTACTGGTCAAACACTTGGAATACCACTTTGTTTGTTGAGAAATTTAAAAAGCAAATGAATTGCAGAAAGCTGCCGTCTTATCATTTATTTGCAGTTCTGTGGTTCTTCATGACTATCTTTACTCTTCTCCTCAGGGACGTTGTCGGTCTTCGTATGCTCTTAATTCAAAAAACTGCTTCCCCAAATGGTGACTAAAATTATAAAAGTAAGATTGAACACCTCTTTTCTCCATTCTCAACGTAATGGTTCGCTTGAAAATAAAATAGTAATAACAGCAAGCCATTGAACATGATAACAAATTGCTATCTTTTGCAACTTGAGAAAATCCCAAGAGTGCTTGTTTTGTAATGATAAATGCCAATTTCAAAGTCCCCACTATCCTAAGTGCCGTGAACATTTATAAAGGAATGATGGACCGTGGGTACCAATTAGATAAAAGTAAATGACTCTATGAAAAGATGAGAAACGCTACTGAACAAGATACAGGCCTTGGTTGAGGCCAACATCTATTACTCAAAGAATATAGAGTTCCCAATGCTGCCTACATAAAAAACGAGTACATTGCATTGAATTTGTCAGCTGTACTTATTATTATTATTATCATTATTTGTTCGACGAGGATTGACCCTTCCCGCTGCATAAAAAAATGAGTTTGTTTAGATTTAATAGCCTCAAGATTTGAGAACCGCGGATTTAAGATCAGACCCTTGCGTCTCTTCGATGCAAGGAAAGTGTGGATCTTAGGCCTGATCTAGGACCTTTAGTTTGAAAAATTATGGACTTTACCATGACTCTTTTGCTAGATCAGCAAAAGAATGCCATATCAGATCCACATCAATCGTGGATTTCAAATCTAGAGTAATCAAACACCCCCACAAGAACCGGGTTACTTGCCGAGCAATCTCATGATTAAACCATGCTCATTCATATTTCTCAAATTTTTTGATTCAATTAAGACATATCTGACTTCTTTTTCTCTAGAATGGGAAAATCTTCCACCCTCCTCTGATCCTGTCGTTGTGGAATGCATAATGTGAATAAATCATGCATTAGATGTTAATTTGGCCTTGAAATTAATTTCCCTAGGTGGCTAGCTAGCTGTGTCTGGGATAAAGACCTCCATAATATATATTACCTAATCCACCGGCCCATTTCCTATTCCTAGTGCTTCTCATAAAGAGTGTCGAGCTTCTCAATTACCAATATGCTGCAACTGGCCGACCTATTGACGCCTTTTTTCTAATGGGAAAGACATAGCACCATCTTTTGATTCTTCAACAGCAAAGTGTCTGTCAAACTATACAAAAAGAGAAGCAGTACCTTACATAGCATTGTAACTTTTGACCACCCAATTCATCTAGGTATACAATTTAAATAAGGCTCTAATATGTGAATGAAAAAAATCATTCACAAATGTCAATATAAAAATAAGAAGTTTTTTGGGGTTTGTATGGGCAATTGCCCACACACAACCCACTGCTGAACCCATAGCTGCCTCTGCCCCTGATGTCTCTCAGCTATTTAGTTGAAGGGTCTGACACTTTTTGAATTAGTACTCCTCAGCAAGAAATTTCTTTCCAATTCCGGCCGCCACTGCCTGGAACATGTATACTTGACAAGTTACGAGCTTATTTTACAATTAATTCTACATCTCTATACAATTGTTTCTGGACTAATTGGTTTTCTATTATCAAAAGTATGCGTGTGTGAATATACACATGTCTAAAAGTTTTTACTCATTTTGTTAAGTTGCAGACCATTGGAAAACTTTGTTATGCGTTATGGCCATTTAAAAGCAGAATTCTACAAATTACCTCTCACATTCCTACAGTTATAATGTCAAATAAATGTAAATCGATTGAAGTATCTTTATACTTATTTAACGAATGGGTGTTTAAAATTTCATTTTGGTGTTTAATTAGACAGATTTTTCCATGTCTAAGCAAGCGAAAGAAAGTTCAGTCGCCTCAAAGAGCGTGAGTAAAAGCATATTAAATTTAAAAGTCAAGTGGGGAGGGATTTAGAGGGGGCGGTAGGTTCGTTGGCCTTCCGCTTAGAACTGGTGCAGGTCTGTCTTAAACTAATCTCCTTCCTTTCGTCGTCCTCCTTTTGAAGCAAAGCGTCGTTGTAGGCCAGCTTGAACATAGCTGGCTTCCTCATAGCTCTCTTTCCTCGCTGCCTTAGCCAAAAGGTATGTACACGAGAAGCTTCTTATTTTCGAGTCTCCTCTTTGCCTTCGTACGAGCGCCAACTCTATAAATTGGACGACCGCTTACGTCTCAACCTCATCCTCCGAGACCCTTCCTCTCTATCCCTTCTCCCTCCTTTCTTTGCATGAGAAAGTACTGTGTCTGAAACTGTAGTCAGTCATGGCGAAATACTCTGCTCTTGCTTTTCTCCTCTTCCTCGTGCTGGCCATGGTGAGCCCATTAAACCACTTCTTCTTCTCTCTCTCTATCTCTTAGTTTTGACGTAGCGTGTTGACAAGCTAGCGTTGTAATTGTTTTCTCATGTTTGGCTTTTTGTTAATCCTAGATCATTCAGTGTCAGTCGACCTGCTCAGACCAAGAAAAATCCGAAGTATCTCTCTCTTTCTCTCTAAAATCACTATATAGTGCTCGGTTATGATCTTTCTTTTTTTTCTGAGCCTGTATCTAACGACGTCGACGCCTGCCCTGTTGTCTTTGATTCTTAGATGATGAACGCTGAGCATCACGAGGGGAGTCGACTGCTGGGTGGAAAGATAAGTAAGTGATTCTACTTCTTCTTCTTCTTCTTCTTTCGGCTTTCGGGTTTCACGAAACAGAGAAGTCGCTCAGTTTCCGGATGATCGATACTTGACGTTGGTTGTTGCAGACTGCGGAGCGGCTTGCTCGTACAGGTGCAGCAAGGCGTCGAGGCAGAAGATCTGCCTGAGGGCCTGCGGAACTTGCTGTGCTCGCTGCAACTGCGTCCCTCCCGGCACCTCCGGCAACACCCACGTCTGCCCCTGCTACGCCACCATGACCACCCACGGCGGCCGGCTCAAGTGCCCTTAATTTCACAACAATTACTCCCATCGTTTCTTCTCCCTGTGTGTGTGTGCGTTGGTGCACGCACGTGTGTTTGTTTACCTGTGTACTAAGTTGACACCAGATGTGTATGGTGGTTTTTGACTCTCTCTGTCTCTCTCTCTCTGTGGTGTTGCTTATCGTGTCAATATCTTGGACAGATTGCGTAAGAAAGGGAGAATGGTTGTGTTTGTGAAGAAAACATTCGAATAAAGAAGCAAATAAGGAGCAAGCTATTGCAGACTACGTGTCTGTGCAGAAGCTTGCAGTATTGATGTAGTAAATTTACTTTTGAAATAAATGCTTCATGACTTTCATGGATGACGGTGTACAGATCTTCTTTCGGCTCTTCTGCTTGTTCTTTTTCCTTTTGTTCTATCATAAGACAGAAAGATTCCTTCTGCCGAGTTCATCACCTAGCTCAGCGGCGTCGACTAATGAAGCAATCAATTTTGACAGAAATTGAAATTTATTATCTTCCAAAGCGACAATGCTTCTAAATTAAGGTGTTTTAGCTCATAAAGCTAATGACCATACATATGATCATCTGCCATGCCACATTTTCAAAAAATGAAAAAAGATAAAGTCTTCCTCCTCCAATTGATCTCATCCAACCGCTTTGTATGATTTGTCCGGATTATGTGATATGGCCCAATAATAAGTACTAGCTAAGTAAAAGTTTGAATATGTTCCGCTATTTGTCCGTCGCGTTAGGCAAACGGTGTACATGATGATAAACTTTTTATGTGTTGATATTATATATGTTTCAATGTTAATATCAGTAAAAAATCGACTAGTATCAGCTTAAATATTCAAACCTGTTGATCTCGCTTGTCTAAAGTTATATATTTTTAGACTGAAAAGTTTTCAATATTTTTGCCCCAATATTTTCATCTCCGATTTTTATGTCTTAGTAAAACATCAATTCTTGGCTAATATCGGCCCATACATATCAAGCTTATGCGAGATGGTTCTGGCCCATATCGCCAAATGCAGCCCCGTATCGCCCAATATATTAGTAAAAGGTTGATGAAAAGTCAGTTTAAACTTTTAACTTTTTTGTGCTCGGAACGATTAAAATTAAAAGATATATTCTTTAATATAAAATAATGTGTAAATTTAGCTAATCATAGCAAAATAAATATATATATATATATAAGTAAAATAATATTAAAGAAATAAATTATCTAGTCGAGTGGGGTCAACCCGACCTAGCCTAATAATTTATTGGGCTGGCCTGACACCCAATTGTGGGTCCGGGCTCAGGCCCGAATCGGGCTGGGTACCTAGCTCAATACCTAGTTTTACTTCATCCTAATATATGCACAAAATTGGAAAAAATGTGTTTTTTTTTTAGGGGAAGAGGGGGTGGTGGGGGAGGATACAAGAAACTATCGCAGGCTCAGTTGGAAGAAACTCGGCTTGCCTTATGATGATCTAGGCAATATTAAAGAGGTTAACAAGGCAAATCTTGCCTTCCCAACTTGTCGTGACATTATGGCCGACTCTCCGTGGGCCAAACTTGTTCGAGAAAGATATCTTTCCAAGCAAAGTATATGTGAAACAAAATGTCGAAGCTCAAGAGTTTCAGCAGCTTGCTGAAGAATAGTCAGAGCGTGGAATGATACCAAGGGCAAGATTAGGTGGAAAATTGCTAAAGGTGACAAAACCAGAACGTGGATTGATAGGATTAGGATGTTGGCATGTTGCGGTCCACCGTTGAGCGAATTCCCACGGCATTGAGAGGTCTTACTCGATGGGATCATGGAATCCTCCATCCAAGAGTTAGTAAACATTCAATAACCTCACATTCAAGACTTCCTTCTTCAATCAAGTATGCACGTGATGTTGCCATTGCTCCAATCAGAGGCCCATGATATAGGCCGAATAGAGAAAACTAGAAGTCGAAGCCACAAGGAGTTGCGGATGAACGGCATTTGGAAAGGTCAGTGGCGGAGTAAAAAAAAATGGCACTCTTCACATATTTTCATGTTTGAAATGATACTCAAATACATTACATTACATATATTTCAAAATATTCATTTGAAGGCCTCAAGGGTCATAGCGTTTAAGGGCTTCTATTAAGGCAGGTCTCTAGTTTGATTCCCATGGACGCTATGTTCTTATGTCTTAAGGTGGTAAGGCGCGACATCTAAGTTGAAAGGTGCACCGTTGCTATTGCTGACACCGACACAACTCAGGACCCTGGAAGCAGAGGAAATGGGGGGGTTTCGGACATTTTTCGGGTGGTAAGATTAATACATGGCACTCACGTGAAAAATATTCATTTGAAAATAAAGAAACGTTGAGGGTCTGGTGTGGGCAGTTCTCTGCCTTTCTCCTAACAAGATTGATGACAGATGAATATGCTCAAAGACATGGTCTGCAGCTGACATCAAGGTGACTATGTGTCAATAAGCAGTTCAACCGATTTGGCAACTGTTTTTTGGACAATTCGGATGTTCTTCTATACATCCAAACAATTTGACGAAAGGGTTTAAGTGGTGGTCATAACAAGCAATTCAATGACAAAACTCTTTACAAATGCTGGAAATATAGTTTCCACCAGTGGCAGAGCCACGGTGTGGGCAGTTGCCCACACTAGCCCCTAAATTTTCTTTTATTTTTACTCTAAAGTATTCTAATATATTAGTTTGTTATATATGTGTCTTTTCAAGTGTGAAAATATGTGAATTAGTGTGCCTTCAAAAAAAAAAAAAAATTCTAGTTTCGCCCTTAGTTTTCGCTTATAGTTTTTTTAGCCATTTGGTTCATTTGAAAGCTACTGAATGAGAAAAAAAGGAGGTGGTACGAGCACCTGATGAATTATTGTAACAGGAGCAACACGTATCTGACCATAGTAAGACAAGACGAAGCATCACGGTTTTCCAATATTCCAATACAAGACAAGAGGAAGCCGACGTTTACAACGTTGTGAAAGGTCGGACTACCAGGATTCCAAACTCCACATATTCAAAAGCTTGTTTCTCCTTCCAACTAACATTTATCGAGGTGACTCGTGGACAAAAAGTTAATCGGTTCAGACTTAATTATATTCATGGTATATATATATATATATATATATATAGCATTGTCAACGCATATTATTCGAAAAAAAAGCGAATGATACCTGAGAAATAAATCAGTCATATAAAACAGCAATTAGGTGCGTCTTTAAAAAAAAATGCCAAAAAACATATAAACTTTTGATAAGTTTTTTTTGGTGTTTTTTATCAGCTTTTATAATTTTCAGGATTTATTAAATATTTTAAATTTTTTAAAATTTTATCAAGATTTTCTTGAGATATTCCGTTATATACAACTTTGTCATATTGTATTTGAGAAATTCTTCATCGTATAATATATTTACATGATATATGTGACAATGATATAAAAAAAGAGAAAGAGTGTGTGTGTTGTAGGTGGTTGATACTTAGATGCTAGATTATATAAGAAATAATCTTGACCCTTGATCTTTTTAAATTAGTGATTGAGACAAATATAATGAGAAAAAAGTATGACATATATATTATATATATACTGCAAATAGTCATGTATTTATATAATAATTTAACCATATAAGTGAAAGGAAAATGTCCACAAGTGCATGAGCGAAAACAGGTTAAGGAATATAATGTCTTAAATTGAAATTAGAAATAGATTAGACCTTGTACGCAGTTTAGGATGTGCAATCGTGTAAAGCTGTTTTCTTATGGTAAATGACAACTTCAATTGGATAAGACGGCTTTACACGGGATGCATGTGAATAAAGTTGATTTAATGTCATTTCATACACACATGTATACACGATGATCATCATCGTCCTTGCCATTGTTTTACTTTTCAATATCTTCATAAGTTATATGCTGCTATTTGTTTTTGGGAGTATTCACTTTATCGTTCGAAATACCAATGAAATACCAATATACAAGTTAAAGCATAAAAGCTACATTACTCCAAAGCACGAATCTCCCCAATTTTTTGACTTGGACTTGGCTTTTCAGTGAAAAGGTATTCATCTTAAGTAGGGATGTCAACGGATCGGATAAACCTTTTACCATATCCAACTTTTCGGATATTCATATAATCGGATTCAGATTAAGATTCGAATTCGGATGAAAAGAAGTTTATACCATATCCGAATCTGATTTTAAAATTCACATCCAAATCCGATCCGAATCCGATTCTCCAGTGAGTTGAAAAACAAACATGAGCTCATCCACACTTGTTTGTGCGCACTGCTAATGAGAGCTGTGACTAATTAACGAGTGCACTACTAATGAGAGTCCAAACTAATTAATGAAGGCTTTATGTATTCGAAACGCGTGAACTATCCCACCTTTCTGGCTTCCGGATTCATCAATTATAAAAACTTGCCATAATATGTCCTACCCTTTCCTTGCCTTAAGGTAAGGTGCATCATAAATGTGTAAAAAAAGTAATTTGCAATCATAATGATCATAAGCATGCCTTAAGGCCAGATTAAGATTCTACTTTGTCTTTGGTGGTAGCCATAGGCTAACATAACAAAAAGATAAAAAGATTAAAGCTTCCGGGCTCGGTTACATTAAAAAATTATTTTTTAATATGAATTAATTTGTTGAATATAAAAATATATATTAATAATAACAAAAATATATTATTTAAAAGTTATCGGGCCGGATCAGGCCCCCGTCGGGCCTGAACCAGGGCCCAAACCAAACCGAGTACTTGCCGGCGGCGGACGCCCAAGTTTATGCCCTGTTTGAGGAAAAGGGGAGGAAAGGGAGGGATTGGGCAATTCCTACTTTGTTTGATTGGTTAGTTAAAATGGAGAGAAAAAGAGAAAGTTTGTTTGGATGGGAGGGAAGAAAAGAGGGATTGAGCATTCCATTCTTTTCCCTTCATTTTCTATTCTCTTTCCTTTCCTTTCCTTCACTTTCCCTCTAACCAAAGAGGGCGTTAGTCTCTAGTCATACGCTCATGGGAAGGGCGAAGCCAGAATTTTTTTCAGAGACAAGCCAAACAATCCAACTTCGGATCCGGGTAGGATCAAACTCAATCAGCACAACTAAAATTTTTTAATTTTTTCTATGGGCGTCAACCCTTATGCATACCAATGTAATGACTAAAGGAGACCCTAAACACTCAACCCCGACCATGATGAAGTGAAGTCTATTTTGGATGATTTTTTTTTTTTTTGGTTTTTCCCACATATTGTTTTGGTTATGTTTGTTTTTCATATCATAATCGCGCAATTCTTTGTGTTTTTGTTCGATAAGATTTTGCAAATTTGTAGTATTTTTGATTTTTTTTTTTATCTTTTAAATTTTCTTTACAATATGAAAACATAGTGGCCTTGATATATAAGCACCACACATTTTATTACATTTTTACTACTTTATTTTTATTTGTATAAATTTTGCATAAAAAATGTATTAATAACAGTTATACATGACAAACGTGTTACTTTAACTAGGGTCAAGGCCGCGTCACAAGACGATACGTCGAATTATTGAAAATTTCAGTATGTTAAGTACTTCAATATCAACAAAGTTGAGCCTCAGGCATAGTTGGCAAACTCGTGACTGGACTTACGAGTTGTTTCAGTCGGAGGCATAGTTGGCAAACTCGTGACTGGATTTACGAGTTGTTCCAGTCCACTAAGGTCATTCATTTACTGGGTCTGGGATCGTCAACTAATTACTTTTTTTTTAGTCGAGTATTCTTGAATAATAAAAGTCATATATTATAAAAATATTGCAAACATTATTAAATATGTACAGAGATTCATATTACATCTAATTTTAGTTTATAAAAAATTCAATCAAGAATTATCAAGAGACTTACCTTCTTCATTGATTAGTAGATAAAGTGCACTAAAAATTTTTGTGACCTAAGCCAAAGCCAGCCCAATCGCCGAGTCAATTCTCTGACCCAATGATCAAGTTTTTAGTGGATGTCAGTCACGATATGGTTTTGTGGAAATATTGACGATTTCGGATACAGTAAAATTGGACTAAATACTCGATCCGTTAACGACCCGGACACGTCGACAACCCCTCCGTTCGTTCGCCCGGACGTATAAAACACCCGCGCCTTCAACTCTGGCGCTCCCCCCAATTCGATCTCGAGTCTGTTTTTCCGCGATGAGTAGGTTGTTTGGCGATCTCTGAGAGATCTCCTCCCCCTCGCAGCCGTTTTGGTCGATTGGTTCTCTCTCTTCTCGGGAAACCCTAGTCATCTCAGACGTCCATTACTGGTAACTCTCTCTCTTTCCCATGGACTGCATGTTTCAGTCGGCGGTTAGTTGATTCACGATCAAATAGTTTTACATTTCAGGAGATTCGCGTAGTTGCGTTATCGAGGTGCATACATTTCAAATCTCTAGTAACTTCGATTGTGTCATGATAGAATTTCATATTTTCAAGTCTTCGTCCTCGTGTCGTTTGATCATCTTGACTTGAAGAAGGTTTTCAAGTTCAACATTTGAAATATTTCGTGGACGTTTTGGTTTTCGTAAGAGGGATAAATTTTCAGTTATCTTAATTGCTTGAGTACATTCTAATTATCAATTGTGCAGAATTTCGCCTCCTTTATATAATTTTGTCTCTCTCCCGGGTAACATTTTCCGCCTATGTCACTTCCAATTGTTGATCTGTTAGTGGGTTTCTGCTGAAGCTCGCTAGTGTGATGTGTCTGTTGGAGCTCTGATAATTGTGAAGCCCCTGTGGCTGGCAATGTGAACCTCTCTTTTAGCAGATAGCGTACGCTTTGGGCATTTTCTCCGCTTAAAAGTTGCTTCCCCTTGTGGATAAGTGACCTCCTTTTTTCACTACGGATGGATTTACTTATAAGAACATGGGTTTTTACATCCGTGTGATTAAAATAAATGTCAGCCATAATTGTATGAGTTGTAGCATGGAATGCTCAGGGCTGTGTTTTCCTTATTGATTACGTCTGAAAGGGAGTTTCCCACTGGTGCTAGAGTGCAGTTTCATGGATGCCTCATATATAAGTTTTTCCTAGGATGACTTAGATTTACCTGCAGGATAGTTACTGAAAGTATGTTGAATCTAGTCTTTTGTTTCTTCATGAGTTTCTATAGCAGGACGAATAGATGCTGCTATATGGATTTTTTGTTCCCGTAGAACCTTTTTCTAGAAAAAAGCAACTTGATATGGATCCAAATACTAGCTCTAAGAATTTGTCTTCTTAACCAGTTCATTATTTGTCACTCAGGTTTCCTTTTTTTCCTTTAAAAGTCCGTCCTTCTTATAGCATTGACAACAGAACACTTCTTAAAAGTAGTTGTGCTCTGTGTCTCTCGCTGTTTCATGTGACATAGGTGCACAGCAAAAAAGTTAGAAAACTTTTTGTAGATTAAAGTTTCTAACTATAATGCACATTCACTTGCACTACTCCAAAAATTAAGTTCAAGAGCAGAAGCACTAGTGAGTTTTTTCATGTTGAGAAACTCTTCGCTGTCTGCCAATGCACTTCTGGCCTTAACTTGCCAGGTCGTGCCTCCGGTGCTGTTACTTTGAACGAAACAGTTTTTTTCGAGGTAGTGCTATGGGAATGTTATGGTCCTTTTGGCTATAGTTATATGACTGATAATCAACTGAATGCCTGAAGATGAAATCTTTAGTGTATATGAGAAATGGGAGCTTATATTTTGGCTAATATCTATGTGCCGTGTGATATTATATTTTCCTCATCAGGTGCTTTCTTTCTTTTCTACTTGTGCTCCAGCATCAACTCTTTTGGCCTCTTTTATATCTGTTGCACATAATGACTAATAACACTTATATTTTGCGAATGATGCTTCTATTTTTCATTGTTGACCCTGAGAATATCTTTGATGCTAATCTTGATTTGATAATTTCAATCCATTAGGCATTCAGCATATAACCATGTTTAACAACAAACCATGCTGTTTCAGAGTTCCCTTGAATTTCAGTACTAGGAAAGGGACATCTGATGGCTTCAAAAAGCAGCCAACAAATGAATGGAAGCATCCTCTCTTCATCAAATGATGCACTCGTCTACACGACAATGTGTGTTGTTGGCCTGCCGGTGGAGGTTCAGGTTAAAGATGGATCCATCTATGCTGGCATTTTCCACACTGCTTGCATTGAAAGGGACTATGGTATTGATGTACTTTTTCTTCATATTAGTGAAATGTTTGTCATTCTAATATTCCTTTCTTTGCATTAACTTTTTCCATTATCTGAAACTGAATTACATTATATCGTTTGGTAGTCCTCTTTTCCATGTCTTCCTCTTGGAGACTTTTTTTTATGAGTTAGTATACAAGTTTCCAAGTGGTTTTGGAATTGTTCTGCATAGGGGTTGTGCTGAAGATGGCTAGGATGATCAGAAGAGGCATAAACACTGAAGGTCTTGTTGGGGAAGCTATCATTGATACCCTTGTGGTCCTTCCGGAGGATCTTGTTCAAGTTGCTGCCAAGGTTGTTTCCTTTTGCTCTCCCTCTTTTACCTTATTGTTTGTTTGTCTATCACGAATGAAGAAGTAGAATTAACAAAAATTGACTTTTTTTCTTTTGGCCTAAGGGTGTTATGTTGCCATCAGATGGGCACCCTGGAGATATTTTTAATGAGGATAAAGCGGCAATTAGTTATGTTAGTGGAACTGTTCAACCTCCGAATTTTGATTGTGAGAGAGAGGTTAAGCTGAACAGTGCAAAATTACATGAGGATGACCGAAGGAGATCAACAGAGGAGGCTTTGGTGGATGGACAACAAAAGTAACTATCTTATGCATGTGTCTCTCTTATTATTAAATGTCTTCTTCTCTTGATAATTTTGTTGGAAGGGTTTAGTCTTGAGGTGCAGTTAGAATTTATTGGTTATGTTTTTCTTTTAGTGTTGGAAATGAAATGTATGATTGTGTTCGGATGTTACTTTTTTCCCTTTTGCAATATGAATGGTAACTCTTCCAATGATGGAAGACCTCACATGCTTTTTGGTGGTTTTGTGTCTGCATCCACTTGGTGACATGTGCGCATGCGCATGAGCCTTCTTGTGGTCAGCCTAATGAAGGCTGTATGTGCTTGTTGTTTGGTTGACTCAAATTGGCTATTATTTGTCGTTGTATGTCCATGTCAACTTGGTCACTTAGGTGTGTGGTTGCACAAATGGACCTGGCCTTTTGTGTGGATCAGCATAGGGAAATTGTGATTTAGCTGAATTGCTTGCTTTCTGCCCTTGGTAAGCGAGTCTTATGTAAGTTTGGTGGGAAAAGGTTGCTGCATGAGTGCATTCACATATTGTAGTTTCACTTTGACTTGCCAGTTGCATAGTAGCTATTTCATGTTCTGTTTCTCAAATCATCAAGTTTCTTGTGATATTTTCTTATTCTCTTTGGTTTGGTTCAGATGTCTAACTTTGTATACTTTCAGATCCTCAGTGATGAAGGTTCTTATATGCCATTGTTGGAACCTGTCTGAATTTCTTGTCAGTCTGTCACTATTTTTGGGTTTTTTTAAATATATGGAGGCAGGCTTCAGCTTTTGTATAACTTGTCTGAATTTCTTGTTACCAACTTCTGGAATTTATTTTTTATATATACAAGTGGGATGCTTGATATATAAATGGCTTCAGTTAGCCTTCGATTGTGGCATGTAACAATTTCTTGCTGTAAGTTAATGAATCTTTTAGTCAAACTGAAGTCTAACTTTTAACTACTGATGAATATAGGTCTATGATCAAATCTGAAGGATGTGTAGAAGCTGGTAATCACAATCGACCACCAGTTGAGAAAGCTATTTCTAATGGATTCAAAACAACAAGTGCTTGTCCTCCAGACAACTCAGAGCAAACAAAAGACAAGGATTGTGGTGTCCCATGCTCCGTAAGTACTTGTGTGTCAGTATCTTCCCATTTGAGTTCCCCTTATGCTTATTAAGACTTGCACCCTACATTTTTTCTCTTAGCCAAAATTTTCAAAAAGGTTTCATTTCATCTGCATATTGCGAAATCAGGGCTTCTCTTCATTTGTCCTTGTTCGTATCAAAAGTGTTGATGAATTCTTGAAAAAATTTCTCCCTTGTGTTAGAATATGGACTATGGATCTTACGGACCTTTATACATGTAATTATGAATGGGTACTGAAATTTTGAAACATCTCTCAAGTTTTTTTTTTTTTTTTTTTTTTTGCATGGGGATTGGGCAGAAGCCTTTCCATAGCCCAGTCTGATGATCCATGTTTGGGTTGACTCAAAAGTGAGAAATTTAGGCTTGACTCCAGGTTCCTCAAAAGAAAAATAAAGTAGCCTGATTTATTATTAAAATCCAATATTATTGTAGCAGAAGGTGCATCCTTAATGTCAGGGATGTGGGTATATGAGGCTGTATCTGAACTGAAGACATAATAATAAAAATAATGAAAGTTGAATGGATGTGGAAGCAAGGTTTAAAATTTGTAGTTGAAAGAGGAAAATGTAATTAAGCTCAAAAACTACTAGAAAATGGTTACACAGGAGTTCTGACAGCACGAGAGAATCTTAATTTTTGGGTGGAGCTATTATGTTACGCACTTTGGATCCAAGACTGAAAGGTTACAGCAAATGTGAATAGGTGGTTGTGAATCTAAGTTCCATGTCATCCCCTGATTTCCTAAATCAGTAAGGTCTGTGTACCTGTGTCGCCATACCGGCATGAAAAATTGTGTACTTGGACACACTTGGGTACTTTGTGTTTTAAAACTGATCTAAACTAATTACTTGATTTAATGTGTTTTTAACTCAGTTTTCATTCTCTTCTTGTGAGTTACTGTTCATTAAAATGTACTGCTTTTATTTATCTCACTTGTTTGTTGTTTTTATTTTGAATTTTTATGGTATTTTGAATATATACACACATATATGTTGCCGCACCCCCATACTCGCAATTTGTAAAGTTGTTGCATATCTCCATACCCGTAGCCGTTCCTGTGTGACTTAGCTAGTTCCTCTTAATGTTCGCTTTGGCATTTCTTGTCTGAAACAGGAGGCTTGATTTAGTATCTTTCCTTCTTGTTTGGTATTCAGTCAGTACTGGTGTACTAGTCCAATCCTGTGGTTCCTGGATTGCAGTTACCTGACACAGATATTTCCTTTGTGTGTCACTTTTGAATCTAATACTGAAATGAATTTCTCTGTCAAACATTTCCAGGTGGAAGAGGCGTCAAGCACTGTCAATATGGATGATGAGAGGTAGACACCAGATCCCATGTTCATGTCCAATACAGGAAATAGTTTTAGAAGACTTCCCAGTGGAATTATCTTTTAGATAAGTTGGCTTTGGTATATGTAAAAGCAGTCAAAATATGAACGAGTTGGCATGCATAGAGTCATGCTTGTGTTAAACTTGGCCAGTGTTTTTTCATTTATGCGATGGATGGTTGATAGAGAAATTGTCCTTACCATTTCCACTTCATCTGCTAGTTTGTCTCATATTTCCGTTAGAGAATTGTCCTTGCAAGTTCCACTTCATGTGCTAGCTTGCTTCATCTTTCCATCCTTGTGTGACCTAGTTCTTTTGGTCCCAACTAGTGGTTATGTGTTTTCTTTAGGCTTTGACAATCCATTTCACATGTTGTTCTTTTATTTTGACAACATGTTTTAAGTGGTGCATAAAAAGAACTAATAAAAATTTAGCACTAAATGTTATTATGTAATAACAAAATAAATAAAAGTTTGTTAGACCAAATTTAATGATGTTAAACAATTAAAATATATAAGTTATATGGCAAGTAATTTGCAAGTAAATATCAATGTTTTTCAGTGTTATAGGGCACACAAAACTTACCATTTCCTGAGTGCTAACTGTGAAGTCTTTTGTTCTAATTTCTAAAACTTAAATCCTAAACCAAGACCTGAAATTAATAATCTAAATAAGAAGGGGACATAAATCCTTTTTAATCAGGGTTTCTTTTGTTAACTTTGCTTTCCATAAGAGTGTTTTCATTACAATTGCAATAAACAAGAAAAAGTATTAGTAGGATAATATTAATATGTTCACATGCAAACAGAGCTAAGATACCTAAAATAGTATTCAAAGTAGAATAGTATATGAATTAATTATATGTATACATGAACTCACACATATACTTTAATGCTAAATCACATGAAACACTGACAAAGTTTTTTTTAGAAAAAAAAGGGAAGAAGAAAAAGCTGTACCAAAAACAGAAGAGAAGAAAAAAGAAGAAGAAAAAATAATAGGAAGAAATGAATGAGAATTTAGGTTGTCAAGGAAAAAAACCTAGGCTATTGAGCACCTGGACGCCTCAGGTGATGTTTTAGGCATTTTCAGTTTGGAGGTTGCCTATGAACAGCTAGTCTAGGCGACCAGTTAAACTTGAGAGCCTAAGCTGGCCTTTTGACAACTTAGGTTTTCACTTCTTTCTTGTGTTTCCTATAGAGCCTACACATATTAAGTTGTATTTATTTCTTAATTTTCTCTAGACATGCAAATATTCAACTGGATAGTGTTTACTCCCTGTGGCAGGCAGGTCGTGCAATATGGGTTACAGGAGGAGCAAAATGCATCTACCAACCATCAAAGACAATCTGAAGAAACTGTATGTAAATTGAAAAAAAACAAGTATTCTTTCAAGAAGTGAAAAAGTTTGTAGTGCATCTTCTTAGCCAAATTATTCATGGTTAACTTGGTTCGTCTTTTGCAGCTTGTACGTGAAGTCCAATGTTCTGTTTCTCCGAGTAAGCTCTTTAAACCTTTTTTTTCTTTAAATTCTTTTCACACATCAATCTTGTCTGTCTTGCTCTTCTAAAGCTTGGAAAGCCCCAAATTTTGCTCTGCTATTTAGAGCTACTGTTTATATGATAGGAACAGCTTCTCCTTGTGTTTTTGAATTTTAGTTTTCCTTTTTATATACTTAATGATATTTTTCTCTCAAGCAGACATGGTGCAGATGGTTCGGTCTGTGACTACCATGGACATAGGTGCTTTCGATCCCCATGTGAAGCCTGGTAGTGTTAAGACTGAAAAAGTTCCTTGTGAGGTGCCATTAGCAGATGGATGTTCTGGCCCATCCTCACTAAGAATTGAAAAGGTTGAGCAACTGAGGAATGCCATGGTTACACCATTGGATGTTCCCTCTTCAAACCCTTCTACTCCATCTCCTTCTTCTGCAGATTTCCCTTCAGTTTCATCCCTAAGTTCAGTTCCGCCTGCAACTGATTCTGTAATTTCAAAAAGTGCAATCTGCAACCAGAGTTCCAAGGTATGTCAAAGGCTATGACCTCTGTGTGCAAGTAGCAATTGCTGCTAATGCTTATTAGATGTGGTTTTAAATTTTTAATGACTATCCCCTTATTTTGCCTTTTATATTTCACAGCAGCAGTAGCAGGCTTACAGTTTCTGCTTTCTTTTCAAAGGGTTGTATATGTAAGTTCATATGGGTTTTTTCTTTTTCTCCTAGGAATTCAAACTCAACCCTGGGGCCAAGATCTTTTCACCATCATCTATGAATCTGAGAACATCAACTCCGACAGTTTCAAATGTTGATCAGGTTGTTGATGTCTCTACACTACCTATTGTGGATGCTCAGCCAGGAGTTCAATTTAATCATCCTATACCTCATGCTGGTCTGCCTGTGAAGTATGCCCCACACAGTAACTTAGCTGCTGGAAATGGTGGAAGCTATCCTCAAAATCCCCAACATGTACGCACTTTTCTTTCCTCTTGTAATAATTTAGCCTGAGGTGAGATAATTGTGTCATTTTCTTTATAGCTTGTATTATTTCAGTTGTTTATGTACTTTAGCATAATCAGTTTATGTTCCTCAGATCTTGGGATTGCTGTTACCAGAAAGTTTTTTGCTTGTTGGTTTTCTCTAGCTTCTTGTATTGTATAAGGCTTTGTTAAAGAGTTTGAGTACAGTAGTTTTCAGGCATCTTTCATGGACTTTCTGCATTTTGTAATGATACTGCTGTACAGGCTTAGAGAAGCATACTTGGCATGCTATTAAAAAATAAAGTCATATTTAACTTTCATATCATTTGGTGTTTTCTTGTTTATTAGATGTGAAATACTTGTTCTATACTGTAATCTCTGTTGTGACAGAATTTTGTTTAAGATCCCATTGATGATCCTTTACTTTGTTACCATCTAGGATTCCTCAAAGGGGTTTTTGGTTGAATCTAAACCTTGCAAACCTTTTCCAAGTGGACCATTCTTCTGCAAATTCTCTGAAACTACTTTCATGGTGTGTCCTTTAAGTTGCATAATGTGTAGGTTTCTATCTGTAGGTTGGGTTGACCTAGTTTGAGACCGTGTTGCTAAATTGGTGGGATAGTAGCTGTTAAAAAATGTTGCCACTTTACAGACTGATCTCTGAAAAATTTTGTATGATTACTGTCATGCTTCGAATCATGATGAGGGCTTAGAAACTTGTCATGCTTCTGTTATGTATCAACACAATTGCTAGTAGTCATTTTTTGTGTTTAACGATAGACTTGAATTATGAGTTGAATCTTGGATATATGGTTTCACATTATGGCTTTTGCGCAATTCATGTAGCACAATGTGAGGCCTAAAATGTATTGCCATGGTTTTGGAAGTTGCCAAACTTATTACAGGAATTTGCTTTGTCATTGAGGCCTTTTTGGCCCTATCATCTCCTTTACAACTTGAAGTATGTCCTTTACTTGTGGCTATCATCCACAGTATTCTTTAGTTCACAGATTGGTTTAATCTTTTAATTTCTAGTCTGAATTTCTGGATTCAACTGGTAGTTTTTGTTCATATTCTTATTATTTTGTTGTGCCTTGTGCTGAGCCATTCTTGTGTCTGTAGGTTTTTGGACATATTAGTAGCAGATCTCAACCAATTAGATATATAGTTCAGTACATGCCCCCTCAAGGAGGCAGTGTGTATGTCCATCCAAGTAATCAAACGGTATGAAATTACTGTTCTTGTTTTGGGTTTGGTTCTCATGTGATAATCCTGTCTCTTTAGTTGTTGTTTGATTAGTTACCTAACTAGCAAACTATGTTTCCATCTGGTACTTAATTGAAGGTATCTTTATTCACGTTGTGCTCACATCAACTCCATCTACAGGTTATGGTTGGCAGAATGGGGCCAGTAGTTTATGCACCTTCCATATCACAGGTATGGTGTATAGCCAGTTTGTCTTATGGGCTCATCTTGTAATTTTTACATTACAATGGCATTTCAAAGTAATATTCATTTTTTCTCTTGGTTTGAAGCCCAATATTTCACCTGAGTTGTGAATCTTAACTCCTATCCAGTCAGCATTTGTAAGGAAGGACCCAGAAAAAACTTTTGTTCTGGTTAGTTCGGTCTTGCTCATGCTCACAAGTCACAATCATTATGGTTGTCTCTTCTAGGAACTCTATGATTCTATGACTAGGCTTGTTATGAAAATGGCGATAGGGATTGAGTTGGAATTCACTGGTTGTAAACCTCAGTATGGGTGGTTGATGTAGAAATCAGTCATGATCCCAAGAGAATTTGAAACTTCACCTATCAAATTATTAATAAAATTTTAGATGCTTACATTGGAAAAATATATTTCCACATTGTTTCAGAAATGGAGAAAGTAGTCAAAACTCAATTGTACAAGATTTTCATCAACAGTCAATGTTGAGAACTATGGCTATCAAAGTCATGCTAGTACAGCACAGCCCCAACATTTCCAAATTAATAGAGACCTAATATTATAAGCAGTGATAGAAAGTTGGATTACCAAGCATTTTTGTAACAAATAATACAGATCAGTTGTGAGGTGTTTGGTGTATCAGAGTGTAAGAAACATAGAAAGCGTCAATGGTAAAAGGAGGATGAGAGTCCAGTTCTTCTAATACATAAATCTGCCGTTCCTGTGTTAATCTTTTTTTTACTGTGAGGTAATAGCCATTTGTGGTCGTACATGATGCATTTCATATGTCTAAAAGTGGCTAATCTCTCTTTTCTTACAGGACTCTGTTCATGGAGTTTCAGCTCTCCCACAAGGGTTGGTGCGTCCCCTTTTGAGTGCACATCAGCCTCTTCTGCCAAAGCATCACGGTACGCCATGGACTGTGATTTGCAATTTTTCTTCAACATAGAAGATGCTAATGAATGTGCTTTCAGCCCTTTACTTCTGATTTTCCTAAACTACTACATAGCCACACATTATTTGGATATGAAACTACTAGGATGGTTCATTGGCTCTAACTTTTGTATTTTTGTGTAGGAGCTGCAGCGGCGCCTGTGCAGTTATGCATGGCGCCACCATTTGCACCTGGCATTCACCAGCCTCTTGTATTACCTAACCATTTGCCAATCTCACAACCATTTCCTACAGTCCGTCCTGTTACTGTTGCAAGTGGCACTGGCATTCTAGGCGGCAAGTTTGCCATGTGATTCTCGAGCAAATTCACAATTTTGGTTTCATCCAAATGAAATTTTGAGAATAGAAAATATTTTTTGTACCGTAGCATTTCTGCAGGAAGTTACATATGTCTTCAGTTTTAACAGTAGTATATAGCCGCGGAAGTGGTGTAAAACTTTCCTACTTCCTACAGCTTGTTGGAAGAAGGGTGGTATGAGATAAAAAGCCATTTTTTTTTAGCTATTTGAACTGGGTCGTGTTTGTGAACGTGGGATAGGGACAACTTTGTCGGAAACATTCTGAACTTCCAATGTTTCATTTCTCTACTTGAATTGATGCAACTCTTTGAAGTAAATAAGCAGAAAAAGAATTTTTTTTGGAAACTTAATGTTGCCTTTTTTCAACTGAATTGTATGTTTATTTATAAAATTATTGTCTTGTCATTGACTTTATTCGAGCCGAAGGAACGGGGAGTTGCTTGCAATCCTGAATTGTCGGCTGAAACGGACGTAATTTGAAACAATATTCAAAGGTTAGTCTGTCGATCTTTTTAAATTAATTATGAAAAGAAAAGCACGTAATTTAGAATATAACAGTTGGGCATGGTTTTGTTTATAAGCAAAGTAGTGTTTGTTAAAGTCGATGTGAGTCGGTCTGAGCCAGTCGAATCCTTTTTATTCGATATACTTCCCCGTTCGAAAACAGAAAATATCTAAAAAGTTTACGTTACGTTCTTTTATGCTATCTATGTTGTTTCATTTACTCTGTTCTCTTTGTCTTTTCAGTTAAAAAAATGTATTTATTTTAATTTGATTTGGTCCCCGAAGGATTCCACTCCCAAATCAGTCAATTCTCCAAGTCTGACCTATTCAATTCAGAAACCAGTTATAACAAGGCTGGATTCCACTCAGAAATCGGTTCTAACAATAGGAATTCCCTCTTTAAATATCTAATAGACTGTTTGTTCCATGTGAAATTCACAACCCTTTGGTCGTATGCCACCTACCGCGAGCTTAGACGTGTATTTGTCTTTTATCTTCAGCTTTTTGTCCCGTGTTTAGTTGCTTTTGCTTCTCGTCGGGTAGAGCTCACCTACCAGTTGAAATTCAACTTGACTTATTGGTGTAAACGAGAGTCTTCAATTGACTGGAAGTGTAGCCGGCCACTCGTCTCCCAGAAAGAGACGTCCAGTGACAATGGAACATATGTTATAAGAACCACTTTTCAAAGAAGAGAGTTGTTCTTGTCAATCACCACTAGTTTAATGCTCAAATTGCATCTATTAGAATTCATTCATAATTGTGTAAGAAATTGAAACGACAGTAGATACGAAGTTGCTGGTTGTGGTATTAACTTTCACTTTTCTTGTTCAAAGTATGCTTGAAGAACCGGAAATTCTAGTTCTATTATAAGGTCTCATGTTCTACCCAAAAGCGCCAATGATTTTCTTATCTAATCTAGCTGAACGTGAATCTACTTGCTGCAGCCAAATAATATGACTCGGAACAAGTTCTTATTCTGGCAGTTGGTACAAATCAGTTTTGATACACATCAAAATAGTTGGCAATTCATGTTTTGTTTTCTTATTAGTCTTTAAACCTAAATCAATGACTTGATACTCAAACATCCCATCAGGTTGGTTTTAATGGTTGTGTAGATCGAGCAGACACATTCAATTTACGGAATCCCACATATACAGATAAAACCGGGAAGAAGATTTATTCCAGTGCAGGCTTAAGCCTTTTTCTTTTTTCCTTTGATAGATTTGGAAAGAAAAAGAAAATCAAAATGACTCTTGAACAACATACAATACTTAAAGCTTAACCAGAGAGTTTGCAATTTCTTTTCCTAGATAAGAGAGGTAGAAAAGATTTTTTGTACGTTGTAAAAAAAAAGAAACTGTTTTTCTTTTCTACTTTAACATATTGAAGCAAATTTGATTGAAATGCCCCTTATGGGAGGATATTCCGAAACCCATGCCTCAACTATAATTTTGCTCACCCAATATTTTTTTTTTTTGGTTTTTCTCAAATTTTTTATAATGAAAAGTTCAAATTTTAAAAGTTTAATATATTCAAAATTTCTTATCAAAAATTTGAGGCATTATTAAGAAAAATCTTATTGATTAGTATCGTGAAACGTTAGTACTTCATTTTTACAAGTAGAGTGGGGCGGTTGACCAGGATCGAATGAAATACTACGGTTGGAGATTTAATATCTAATTGACACGTGGGACATTATGATTGGTTTTTGACGGCCATTCTTCAAAGCTCGGGACCGGGGATCGCCTCACTTCGCCAGCCTAGAAATATCGAGAGCCGCCAACATTTCCCTGTTTGAACTCGCGCCTTTTTCGGGATTATTCTTTTTCGCGATCCCCTGAGATCTCCCCTCGCTCGGGAGCGTTCTACCGATCGATCGACTGGCCATGGCTCCCTCGGAAACCCTCTCGGCGAGCCAGGAGAAGCCTATCTCCACGATCGTAATCATCATCGGTACGGTTTCCTCGCCCGATCTATTTGCTCTCGTCTATGACTTCAGTCTTCCAGGCATCTGTCTGTCTTGCTGTTTATCTTCTCTTGAGTTCTGGTTTCTAGGGTTTCCGTTTTGCCGATCAGTTGATTTCCTTATTTTTTTTAGCTTGACTGAAAGCTCTTTCTCTCTCTGTGTGTCTTATCGTTAATTAGCTATGCAGACGGAAGCGCTGCCTCTTGTGAACAGTCTTCAGCTTGTGGAAGATAAGAACCCTGTGTGAGTTCTTCATTTTACGTCATTCTTCTTCATGATTCCTGTTCAGTTCATTTGTCTCATTTACTGTAACCGGCTAATAGGCATTTCGATCTTCTTTGTGGAAGAAATATACCTCGTGGTTCACTACTGTCACTAAAGTCTTTCCTGTAAGCCAGTATTGGATATTCTGAAATCTAGAGATGCTATCTTACAACTGTATCAATTGTATGTGAAGAATTGTTTGTGTTTTTCTGGCAAGCAACATAAATTTGCAGTAATCTATGGCATCAAGCAGAAACTATTGAATACTGGTTAAGAGTAAACAGGAAATTCACACCTTCTCCATTATAGCTATAGCAACAAATTTGGCTCTATTTTGAGTATGCTATTTTGTCTTGTGGCAACCTTTGCATCAGCATATCATACGATCACTTATCAAGATATTAAGCTTATTAGTTCTGAAAGAGTTTCAAGAAATCTTTAAGTCATTAAAGCAATAGAAGCAGCATTCTACTAAAACATTTTTCTTGGGAAATTTGTTGATGTCATTAAATCGGTAGACACACCTCTTTGTTATAAGATTTTCACAGCAGTCTTACATTCAGAATTTTGAAAAATGATAGATTTGGACCAGAACTGAACTTGGAACCGTCAAGCTGTCATTTGTAGGAAGGGAGCAAGAATGTTGACTGTGTTCTACAAAAATGCCTTACGCAGTTAGCATATCATATATGGTGGTCAAACCAGCTTATGGAGATGGCTTATCATCCTGCCTGCTTTAGTATGTTATGTAGAAATTTGTATTACCAGCTCAACTACACGGCCTATCTATTCTCTTTGCCCAACCAATCTCATTTTGCCTATGGATCTGGATAAAGATTACCAATTTATCTTTCAACCATTGATTCCGATGGTTCAGACATCGTTTTAACAATTTTAGAATAACACTATCTGCTAGTCATTAAGTATTCACAGTCGGTGGCCCTTTCTAAATTGGTAAACGTGACATTTGATCTTGGCTTGGAAGTTTAATATTCGGTTTCATTTTTAGGCATTTTTCCTCTGTGTTCTACTGCTTTCAGAAACTTGATCAGTGTCAAGTGATATGAATTTGCTTATGTCTATGGTATTAGAAACTGATGTTTTCTTTTTCTTCTTCCTTTAGGTGGAAGTATTTTGGCCTAACAAAATTTCCTTCCCTTCAACTATATTGCAGGTTTCCACAAGGAGTTCCATGGGTTAGATATGTTGGTTCTTATAAGGATCTGCAAATAAATTTAATTTGGCCAGGGAAAGACAGTCTTTTTGGTAAATATTTTTGCATTCGTACCTTATGTATTATGCTAGATTAGTTTGTTCATCTTTGGGAAGCAAAAGCATTTCTCTTTTAGATATTATGAACGAGTAAGTTGTGAAAGAATCTTTCCTGAGGTGATCAACTTTTCAAACAATGTGTTTAGGGGTCATTTGTTAACCTTAGATCTCATAGCGAAAGTTGGATCTGATGGGAGACCTGAAGGCACAACAAACGCCTGATTTGAAGTCTATAGATTAGATATCTGTGAAGGAGCTGAAATCCATGGATCTGAGGTGCATCTTTTTGGGAAGAAGGGGTGCGGGGTGCAGTGTGGTGGGGGTGGGTGGGAAAGAGCAGTAAGCCAAGGCGGGTGATTCCATACTCTCCCACCATGTTAACATCGGCCTAGCAAATTGGATATCCTTGGACATCATCATCACCCTCTTAGCATAAATAGAGCTAATGATTTGTGTCCTCAAATAGTCTGACAAGGTAAGCCTCCACACCTCTTGGAGTGCCGTGATAGCACTGCTTTGGAATTTTAGATCCATTAGGAAGTCTCATGGATGAGACACTGGAGCAAGTAGCTTCTAGATGAGGAATTTGGTCCTCTTCTGGTACTTTCAGGTTTTCCTTAGGTTGACAGTTCGGACCTGAAGCTGTGAGGCCTCTTGACTCCTCCAGTCACAAGAGCAAATTTCTAGGTGGCCTTTGTGGCCAACCACTTGCTGCCAAGGAGAGAGAAAGAGAGAGAAATCCGAAAGTCAGTTTGTGGAGGCTTCTCAAACGAGGAATTTGAGAAGCTCTCGAGGATATGAAATTGGCTTGATCTTAGATCTGAGGCAACCAAACATGCCCTTACTAAGGAAGTGCTGTTGTCATCAGGATAGAGCAGAAAAGGTTGCCAGTCTTTCTGAGATAATTCTGTCACCTTGCACATTTCTTTCATCAAGTTATTTATGTCAAATATTTGCTATGATGAAGAATGTACCCCTGAAAGAAATGGAATTTGTTAGAACTGCATATTTGGGTAGTTTTAGAGTTTGACACTGGCAGAAAAGGGAAGTTGGTTGCATCTTTCCAAAAGTAAAAAGGTGCATTTACAACATTCATTTCAGAAAGTGAAAAGGTCGTTCTTGTAAGACAACTGACGTATTTCAAAACTTAAAAGCATCAGTAGCTGTACATGGAACTAAACTAATCTTACTCCCTGGCGGAAGCAATGATACACTATTTTTCATATTTTCCTTCCCTTCTTTGGTAAATCATGAAGACGTAGTACGGGTGGTTTATTTAGTTAAAATATATTCTGAACCAATTGTGTTAATAAGATCTTTAGGAGCTTCAAAAATCAGTGACACATCTCGGCAAAAATAGTGTAATTTGCACTCATGATTTTATGTTCAGACCACTTGATCAGAAGGAAAAAATTATAAATAAACAAGCCATTCTGAATTTATTTGTCAGTCAGATTGTTTACTTTGAAGCTAAGTAACATGGGTACGGCTAGGAGGGCCCCGTACCCTACCGGTACGGGTACGGGGTTGGGTACGGCGGAAAATTATAAAAAATAAAAAAAATTCAGAAAAAATCTAAAAAAAATCCAAAAAATCATAAAAAATCAGAAAAAACTAGTAAAAATCAGAAAAGTTCAAAAAAAATGTATTTAAAAGAACACCCTTAGCATTTTGTTATTGTTTAAATTTTTTTGATATATATATATATATCCGTGTGTATGGCCGTACCCACGTTTTTTGAAAATGGTCCGTACCCGCACCCGTACCCGTACCTATGTGACATAGCTTTGAAGTTTTACGTGGCTTGATCTCCCACGAAACTTCAGCTGCAAAAGGTTTTCTATCTGTTCAAGAAAGCATCAGACAACACTTGGTTGAGAAGATCATTGATTGTTCTATACTTCAGATTTGGAATCCTCTTATTAAAGGCTTTTGTAATTGCTGATACTAGATACAGCAAGAACACATTATTGGACATCTATTTCTTGTTATGTGTTTGACATGATTTTGGACGATTAGTAGCTGATACAGGCATCACTTTCTTCTTTTTCTAGGGGTTGATAGCGTTGGTACAGTTTCTGCCTCTCTAGTGACATACGCATCTTTCCAGGCCTTGAATCCTGACCTCATCATCAATGCAGGCACTGCTGGTGGCTTTAAAGTATGTCTCCATATTCTGTTGACCATTTATCGAATTTGCTCTGCACAGTCCCGACAATTTAGTAGATGTACTTTCCGTTCATGATTTTGCTTTCCTTGCATACAGCTATCTGCCCCTTACAGGCATGTGACGAGAAGTTTTGGCCAAAAGATTATCTATATAATTATTTAAAATGTATTACTGTCTCTTTAGCTGATATATCAAATATCATAAATATAGGGTTCACCCTTTAATAGTTTAATTCCTTGGGAAGTTGGGAGCATTATTATGTGATTTAAATCCTTGCTTATGACAGTTTTCAACTAAAGATTCTAAATTTCGTGACTCTGGAGAAGTGTAATTATTTTTATTTATTACTTATATAAAGCTGTATAGTCAAGGTTTTTTAGAACAGATTTCCCATGTGATCATTCAATTAGGATATTTTTGTAACAGTGTCAATCCGGCGGCATTGGTATAACATGAGTTTTGGCAGCGCAGAAATAAAAGTCAGTAGTGATTGGAATTTAGAAGATACTGCAAGGCGATAAGTCTGATTAAACAAAAAATAGCTAGCAAGGCAAAAAAGGAAGAAACTAAAAAGAAAAACAAGACATCCATGATCCATCACTTGCCCTGATGCTTTGCTTACAAGTAATAGCAACTCGCATGGATTTTACTGCATTATGTTGACCATAAATTTATTCTCAAGTCTTGGTTGTATATTGTAAAATGTAACTTGATATCTCTTATTGTCGCTCGCACATTATTGAATAGGCTTCATTTCACTGCCTTAGCTTTCATTTTCCTTTATCCTTTTCAGGCCAAAGGAGCAAATATTGGGGATGTCTTTATTGCTACTGATGTGGCATTCCATGATAGGAGGATTCCCATTCCTGTAAGTTCCCGAATAATATTTCTATGTTGTACTGTGAATGGTGGACAGATTTTAAGTTGATGGTACTTAGTAACAATTATGAAGCAAGAGAAGAATCATATTGTTTAAAAAGAAGAGTAAAAGATTATTTCGCCTTCAACGATTATGAACCATGGGGCTCATAGGGGAGCAAATATTTTTAGGAAAATGGTCATTAGCATTGGAGAATTTAAAAGAAGGGTTTCTCTTTAGCAAGTCTGGATATTTCTGTGAACTGTAAAGAAAAGAAGGAAAAATTTAGGAAAACAATTTGGTACGCTTTCACCTTTTTCTAGTTCTAGTTCGGCCCATCAAGTGTAATAGTTTACCGTATGGGAGGAGCATGTGAAGCTATGGCTGTCAAGGATGTGGAACTGGCATGCAGGATTCTCTTGATAATACTGCAGGGCCTTTGGGAGGATTAATTCGAGTTGTGATTTTGAAGGCAGAGAACAATATGTAGTTGTTGTGTTCTCTGTAAAGAAGTGTTGTAAACTGCATAGTTGGCAAACCCGTGACTTAGACTCAAATCGACAGATGACCAGGTCACTGGGTCAGTAAGTTGACTTGTCAATTTGGTCAAATATTCAAATAACCATAATGTAAATCAGTGCAGCTGGATCGGGCAAGTCAAGGGCGAGTCAGGCCGAGTTGGGCCAACCTTGACTTGCGGCTGGATTCCTCGGCGATCCGAACTGACTCGGTTGATTTCTGAGTCAGCTCGACGAGTTTGCCAAGTATGATAGACTGGCCTGGTTTGATACTAGGTTTTCAGAGCTCAAATTTATGGTTTGCAATGCATGACTGTTATTACTCGCAAATTTCTAACATTTGTTTTGCTTTTCAACATTGCAAGATATGGTGTTCTGAATCTTCTGATTGTTCGCTGTGCTTCGTTTAGGTCTGTTGTGTAAGATTGATTAATAATAGCATGTTGCCATGAACGAGCTATTTGTTGCTTCATGAGCTAATGTGTTTACATAAAATTTGCAAATACTAACCTCATATTTCAGGTTTTCGACCAATACGGGATTGGAGCACGTAAAACATTTTCTACCCCAAATCTTTTAAAGGAGTTTGACCTTAAGGTGAGAGTTTCTGCTGACGTGTTGGTTTATTTAATTAGATTATAGCTTTGGCTTCATCTTAGTTGCTTGACATCAGAATTCTTAAAGCTAGCTACTCACACATACTAGAATCAGGCTGACGTTGGATGTTGTAGGCTGTAGCTGTAACTGCAGAAAAGGAAAAATCAGATAAAGAAGAGAAAAAGTAGGCAGAGCATAGTGCAAAAAGATTAAAATCATTATATGTGGCACCCAGTCATGCAGCAGAACAAATGATAGGTTCCATTGTTTCCACAAAAATTCTCATTTGTGAATATTATGCTTAAGCTTGGCTCCCATATTTCGAGAATGATCCAATATTTGTGAATATTATGCTTAAGCTTGTAAAAATATTGATCAAAATTTAAAGTTGTTAAAATCTGAAAAGAAGCATAAAAATATGTTTAAATACTTTTTCTTGAAAAGGGAATGAACATGACAAAAGAGCGATCTTTTCATTTTTGGTGATTCAAATATCACTATTTTCCCGTATTTTTCTTTATTTTCTCAATATTTTCGTGTTTTTGAATGAAGGACGAAATTTTTGGCAACTTGGAGGCTTGGAGCCACTGTGTGAACTAATCATGCTTAGCTTTTAGACCTATATGTTAATTCGGAGGGATCTCATCTTCACAGATGTTCATGTCATCCATGCTTTTCAGGCAGGCAAGTTGTCAACCGGGGATTCCTTGGATATGTCAACATACGATGAAGCGGCAATTCTTGCCAACGATGCTACGATCAAAGATATGGAGGTTAGTTTAATCTCTGAAATCAAAGCTCTTAACCAGATAGCTCTTTCAGAATACTTACGACATTCTTCATTGGTAGAACGTGCTTATTTTGGGCCATTAACAATTTACTGTCGAACATCTGTTAGTAATCCTCTTAATTCACTGTTCTTGCAATTCCTCGTTGAACACAAATTTGCACTCGTCAACTTGCATTCATCATGATCCTTTGGGACTTAGGCTCTACGGGTGCAAAAACTGCACCATCTAGCTAGCATCTTCTCTTACTGTTATTAATGTTTCAAGCTTGTGGTAAACCAACACTTGGATCAACTTAAAAGATTTGGATACATGGTATTGGTTGCATTCGACCCATGGAGATGCCGAATTAATCCTGGAGAGCAGTGAAAATGTTTGAAAATGGTTAAAATATTATTTGTCATTTAATTTGCAGAATAAAATTATGAAGGTACTTTATTTCAATTGATTAGAAGAACAAATGCCTTTAGAGGATACTCATAGGGGGAGAGGAGGTGGGAAGAGGGGAATTATGAAGGACGTTGAGGTGAAGAATTTCCCGACCTTGCCATGGTGCTGTCCTTAAAAGGCATGGAAACATATTCTCTTCCAGCTAGAACCTTAACCATTGCCTTAAAGGTTTTGTCTCCACCGCACAATACATAAAAAATAATGAAAAAATAAAAAATAAAAAAAGGTTGCTGAATAGTACTGTAGCGTCCCATGATTGTCGCTGGGACTACATCAGATAATATCTCCCACAGATGCTAACATTTCTGTCACCGGCAGCACTTGTTTAGAGATGTGGGACTCTTGATTTGTTCAGAGACGGCATGTGTCGGTGGTTTGGTTTGCAGAACTTCTTGCTCTGCTTAGAGAAAACTAGTGCCACATAGGCACTTCAAATAATCTGCCGCACTCTACCTCGTCGCGCACTGGCTGTGGGTAGGTTGCTTTTTGTGGCAGGGTATCGTTCGTATATGCTAATTCAAATGCATGTATATGCATGCACACATTTCCCACTGGCCACACGCTTTTCAGAAGGATGGTGCATCTGCACCCACACTTGTGTTACATGGTGACAAAAATAATCATAATAGACTGCGAATAATCATAATAGACTGCGAGGTACTCTGTATAGCTTCCACTTATACATGTACATGCACGTATTTGTTTATCATGTTATTCTTTAGATATTATGAACACACACTAAGAACTTATGGCATTTTTAGCTTGTCCCTGTTCTTGTTGAAGCATAAGAACCCTTCTGTACCTTATTTTTTCCAACTCAGGGTGCTGCTGTTGCATATGTAGCCGATCTTTTTTCAGTTCCTTGTATTTTTTTGAAAGCCGTAACGGACATCGTCGATGGGGATAAGCCAACACCCGAGGAATTCCTGCAAAACTTGGTTGCCGTAACGGCAGCGCTGGACCGAACGGTCACCAAGGTTGTGGACTTTATAAGCGGAAAGTGCCTATCTGAGCTTTGAATGTGCAGCTGTATTTCCGGCCGCCCTCCTTCAAGATCCTGCTATGCTCGACAACATCACACGTCGATGCGCGCCACGGACGGCGATCGAAATTCATCGGTTCCTTCACCAACGCATTCTCCTGTCTCTCTCGGCTGTGATCTTGTTGATTTCTGTTCACTTGCCTTGTCGGAAGGCTGCCATAGATTTACCTCCCTTGCTTCACAATATTTCTATTATTATGTAACTGCAGGCATTTGATTTTTTCTCCCAGCCTGCCCATGGTTTTTGTCTTTTCAATTGTGGAAAGGACGATGTTTTTAACTTTCCATAGGTGGACATCAAGGGGTAAGGAACAAAGCTGTTTCTTCCCCTCCCGACATTTTCAGTTTCCACGGTCTATCGATGTGTGCGAATGACGGGCTCTGTTGCAAGCGAACTGAGAAAATTTATTTCCATTTTTGTATCTCGCAGTCGAAATCTTGTTTGTGGGTTTGTGACAGTGTAAAACCGACCTGGTACAGTCAATGCGGAAGTGAGAGGAACACAAATATCGGTCCCATTTGCCTGCAGGCATCCTAGTCCGCCTAAAATATGTGTTTTAGAGACATCACAGACCATCTAAGATTCAAGAAGCTGATCTTCCATTCGGTAGTATCAGTATGGAGTCACTTCCATGGCGAAGGGACCTTTGAGGGCTCACACTGGGCTATGAATCCGCCTATATCTTCTATTTAAACCCTTCCATCTCTTCCTTGGCTAACAAAGTCAAGCTCACTGAATCAGATGCCGGCAACAGAAGCAAGCATAAAAGGTAGGACAATGAAAAAAATAGCATGTTTGATGATACGCCCTATCGGACATTTAGCGTTAAAGAAAAAGGGAAAAGTTAGCGAAGTTATTATTTTTCACGCGTAAAACAAGCTTAGGTTTGAACCTTTTTCCCTTTTGTAGGTTCAAGTAAAGGTCAATCCAGGAAGTTAATTGGAGAAATTTCAACCCATGACCTATTCCGTCACTCTTTCAAAAGTTGAGTGTGTATTTTGGTAGCATCTTGATGATAAAGCCATTGATTATATTGAAGAGGATGGCTGAAAGGCGCAAGACTGCCTCAGTGGTGGGGCCACATGCATGTGAGCTTGTGCGGGCAGGTGCCCACACGGTCCCAAAAAATTCTTTTGTTTCACATGGATGATCTTCAATCATTATTTATTTATATATTGGAACTTGGTGCGCCTCATTAATGTGCTTAGTGCCCTCAATCATTTCATTATGCATTCGAAGTTAAGGTTTTTGAAGTAATGCCACCGCACAAGAAACTTTTAATCTCCGACTCCACCACTGACGACTTCCATATAAGCTCCTAAAGCCGCAAAAACGTAATAGCATTCTGAGACTAAGCATAAAATGGAATATACATTGTTCACGAGAGCTGATTTTCTACACGATTCATTTCCATGCATCTGCCCTGCCGCTCCAGCATACGCTTTGGTGCCTTTTATTACTTCTCGAGCGAATAAACATCAACTTGCCCGTTCTCCCCGCCCGATCTTTGGAATTTACCATCCAAGTGATCCGAACGGAACGTTCTGTGACGTCCTCATCCAGAGATCAAGATAATCAATCTCCATGATAGATGCTTTGACTCAGGCAGACGTCGCAGTGTCAAAATTGATTTCAGGTAACAGCATGTCCCATTAGTTTGTAATTTTGTATGGTTGCAGATTTCACTTCCGATCACCATTGCTCAGAAGCTGCAGTTGGGATGGGCCCTCCGACCGGAAAATTTGCTGTCGTTGTTGCGGCGGCTGCTGGTTCTTGTTCCGGGCTGAAGTCAAGGGAAATACCTGTTGGCTTTGAGCAAATGTGTTGCTCAATGGGTCCAACAAAGACACAGACTGGCTGCTGGGGAGGAGAGAAGCCACATCGTTCCTTGCATTTGACCACTTCGGAAATTGAGCAGCTTGATGGTATTGTGCCATTTGTGACACCCAAAGTTGCTGCTGCTGCTGTTGTTGTTGCTTCCCCGCCGAAGTAGTCGCTGCAGCAGCCGCAAAATGAGGGTTGAGGAACGGATTGGCAATATACTGAGGCAACTGGACCTGAAATTGAACCTGCATCTACATAAAGTGCCATTGTTACTTTCAGCAAGAGCATTCACCTCCCATTTGCAACAATTTCAAGCTTAGCGAGCCCGACAACTCAGGGGGCTTGCACTAGCAAGTTTAGCATATGAGCTCAACTGTCCAGAAAAGTTTGCCAAGACAAGTTCTGATGACAGAGTAATACAATATCAGCATCTTGGATGACTATTGCCTATTTATTACAATGTTCACAAATATCTAGTCTTGCTTCCGGTCAAGAGGGAAGTATCAAACGCAGAATTTTATGAGACATCTGGTGACAAATTTGTAGGCCCTAAAATATTCAGAGAGCCATCAACAAATGTGTGCATACCTGCTGGGCAGCAGTTGCTGCTAATTGCGGGTCTGTGTACCCGGTGTGGAGCTGTGCAGGCTGGATGGAGAAGGGCGACCGGTGCTGGACAGAACTCAAGAAGGTAGAAGGGGCAGGCAGGGTGGACTCTACTGCGCCAGAGTTTAGTCTCCTTAACTTAGCTCCATCACTAGCACTTGGAGATAGTGACAAAAAGTCGATACCCTGTGACGACCAGACATTTCAGATACCAAGGGCAGGTTCACAATCGCGAAACAAGTATAGAAGTAACAGACAGGAAAGACAAACAGGAAAATAGAAAAAGAGAACAAACCCCCCAAAAGTTACCTGTGTTTCCCGAGACTGCACCCCATCGAAAGCTGGTATTTTCTCTTGAATCAGTTGGAGGCGCCCGCTCTTTGGGTTCCTTTCGACAGTAGAATCTGCTGTTGGGCTGGACGAGATGCAGTGATTATAAACAGAGTTGGTACCAGTTTTCTGGGTATCCCCGTTTACCCTTGATGGTTGTTGCCAAGAGAGAACCGCCCACGTGGGAAGCTTGCTATCATTTTGGTGGCAACGTATAAAGTGGCATAGTTGCACATGAATAGCACACCGTTTCCACGTCTGCTTTGCAGAATCTGGACACTGTAAAAGGAAAGAATCCAAACGAAATCAAACTCATTCATTCTTGCCTAAGAATTACAAATCAAACAACAAAAACGAAAAAGCACAAAATATTACAGGAACAAACAAAATAAGGAACAGTAAAGTGCCAGCAAGCATAAAGGACTATAGCAGTAATTACCTTTCCAGTAGAAACAGCAGATTTTGAACCTCTCAATGCCGTGGTCTTAGTTGAAGACAGTCTGAGAATAAAATATTTGCAAGTGAACACAAACGAAATGTGACTTGGTGGGGGTGGTGGGCGGGGGTGGGAGGGTGGTGGGTGTGGGTAGGGAGGAGAAGGTACCCTGATAAATCCAAATCATTGTATGAACCGTTGCTCACGCTGTGGCTTGAAAGTGGAGGAGCAACTCCTAAAAGTGAAACATTATCATAAAAGGGATAAATAAGAGGAAGCCAACACAATGCTGCACAATGCCAGACAATTCAGAAGATTCCATGTCCATCTACATTTTCTAACCTGGTATGCTCCCAAGGGATGCACATCTCTCAAGGTTTTCAGAAGGCTCCAACCTTTTCACAACGAAGATTTCAGACTGCAGAAAATCAAAGAAATTAAATGGAAAAAGATATGCAGGCGAAGCATGCGCAGTAGGCAGTGTTTTACAGTAATTACAGAATGCTTACCTGCAGAGGTCCTTTCTCGGCTTGATCTGGTGGAAGCAAATCAGACATGGGAGGTTGTATCAATCTGAAACAAGAGGGACACATTATGATAGGAGGAATACATTAGGCAGAGATCCAATTTCTTCTGTAGCCAGAAACATACAAATCACCCAGACACCCACCCTTTCTCAGAGTCACCACGTGAAGGCACCGGTACATTGGAAACATCAGTTAATGGTAGCGCTGATGATTTCTTCTCGAACTGAGTATTGTTATGTGGATCCAACTGAACATGGGACTCTAGATCAAGCTTTTCAGGGAGAGGGATAGCAGCACGAGGTTGGGCTATAATGGTAGTAGGATCTGCAGAAGTTTCAACGTCAACAGGATTTCTCAATACATCATCAGTAGACGCATCAACCATCTCCTGTTCCCTCTTCTTAGCATCTGTATAATATATATAGATATATACGTACACATTTATCCAAGATTAGCTCGTGGAATCTTCATTTAAAATAAGGAACAATAAAATACAGAGCACATTATTGATAAGTCAATCCAACCTTCAGCAGCAGAATCAAAAGGCAATCTATTAGGTCGCTCCTCTGGTGAAGGCAATGGTTTTGTTTCTTCAATTTCTGTCTCTGCAGTTTTGCTTCTAACAGGACTAACAGTAAACATTCTTGACAAGTCATACAGAGCTTCTGCCACTTCTTCTTCAGTTTTTGTTACCGCTATGGGGACTGTTGTCCTTGGGGATCTGTCCATTGCATTGGCCTGCTTCTGCAAGCAACAATATCATATCCAGACTATCAAAATATTGCTATATATACAATCAAGACATAAGAGATAAGCCAGTCATACCGACCAGGCTCTGTCTAGATTTCTTTATGCCATTTGAATATCCCATGGGTGTCAATCTACTTCCATTGGAACCATTGCATTTCTTCGATTCCGGCAATGGTGGGGAAATAGATTCACGATTGCGCTTGTTCATAGCTGCATTCAAGTTACCACAATGCACATAACTCAACTATGTATATAAATAAATATCCACTCAGCAAAAAAAAAATAGTACCATAACACGCCTTCTTGACACGCTATCACCCGTGATGAATCCCCAAACAATCACAGGTTCCAACGGTCATCTCCAATAATTTTTTTCTCCCAGATGTGAAATAGAATTGGTGGTTTAGGAACCCGTTAGAGTCGCAGTGTCATACTTAAGCAAAGGCTTTCAAAGAACGCTACGAGTGAATTTATTTTATGCATAAGAAACAAGAAAACTATTCCAACGGAGTAACAGACCTTCCCAACTTTTGTCCCACAGCAGGCCCACACAAGGACTGGAAATAGCTTTAGAATCTTTTAGTTGAAAGAAAAAGGCCATTTCAAGGGTATTATCGTCACAGAAATCAGACTTATTCGTCATTCCTTTTTCTTTATATTTTTCTTTTTCAGCCATTTTTTTGTCAAAGAACGGCGCGAGGCTTCCCACCAATTCACGTGACGAGTGCGTGGAAGAACGTTATAGACACTACATGGCCCTCTGTGACATCCATATCATCAAGATCTCAGTAGAACACAATACTTCCCGTAACTGGAAAAACAAACAGGTTCGCTCCTATCATGCTCCTGGACGACAACAGACTCAGCCACTGCTCTCGAGACTCGACTCACCAAGTTGGTTCACCTTTGAAAGAGAGAAGGGGAAAAGGGAAGAGCGGCTTCATCACGTCCGTAAAATGAATACTTACCAGACCGCAACTTCCGAGGCACCGTAGCGGGATCAACCGTATTACAGTCGTCCAATCCCTAAGCATAAACACACGAAAACCAAGAATGATGAACAAGTACCTCAAAGACCAAGTCCAAAAGTTGTACCAGACATAAACAAAATGAAAAAATTGCAGAGCAAGTAAAATCCTGACAAATAAGCATCCGTGGCTCGCCAGAATTCCCGGAAAAAACAAATGCCTAGTGATGGAGCACCTCCAGAACACAAAGAGAGCGAGAAATAAGGAAAAGACCGAACTGACCTTTCCGTGATTATGGATCTTGGCCACCCTCTTGGGTTGCCGGGTGGCCTCGTCTCCCTCAGAAACATCGACCATCTCACTGGCGACAATCTTCTCCTCCGTGTCGACGTCAGGGCTAGACCCGCCGGCTCTATGAGCATAAGACGCCTCTTTCCTTTTTTCTGCCCCCTCCACCACCACCACCTCTTCCTCCTGCCACCTTCTGGGTTTCTTCTCTCGGTCTGCAAAATCTACGGCCCCTCCTCCATTGTAGACTACGAAAAGGAGCAATAAATAAGATAACCAACGACAAAAAGCACGGCAGCGAAAGAAGCAAGACAAGAAGGCTAGCTTCGTGTAGTATATGGCAGATAAGGAGAAAGAAAGCAGAATGTAAAGGACAGAAAAAGAGGCAAATAAAGAGATAACGAAGAGTCACGCAATATCTGCAGTCTATCGCAAGTTCGCTCGGCAAGAAATACGACAGGGTGTTTTATTTTTCTGTCTTTTTTTTTTCCTTTGGCTGGGGACGCATATACCCTTTTACAAGATTACCCTCAACTGCGTTCTCAAGGCCACTTTTTACCACCTGCTAAGGAAGAGAAGGGATTGTGCCCCATCTGGCTTGACGTATATAGATGCACAGGCGGTGAAAACGTATATAGAAGCATTCTACACTAGTCCAACAAAAAAGAAGACAACTGTCAACCCTAAAGGTTCCAGGCATGTCATGATCGATTCTTAACCTCAAAGTGGCGTTTATGGCCCACCATCCCAAATCTGGAGAAATTATGGCAGAAAGGGTGGGGGAAGTGAAGCCAAAATCCGCTCAATTTACAAACCAATCAACCAGAAAAGCGCGTGTCGTAAAATGCTGCCCACAACATGATACGAGGACCAAAGAGGGAATACTCGCATTTCATTAACTAACCGACACAAGAATTCATTTCTCTCACACCATCCTGCGTTTTCACCTTCTTCATTTTCTTTCAATCTTTTTACCCTTTTCCAAGCTTCCTGTTCAGTCCCAACTCTGAGGGGGCATTCCCCATCTACAGTACAAATCTAAAGGGGTGCATCCGTCATTTACGTGCACCACCCTTTCCTCCGGGATCCTGAGGCTGGTCTGACCGTCTGAGTGAGTGAGAGAGAGAGAGAAGCTCTAAGAAAAAAAAGGCGGATAGTTTCCGACTTTCCGTCAAACGATAGAAAGCACCAGGAGAAAGCGGCCCCACAAAACCAGGGATTCCCTTTGAAGTTCTAACCTTTTTCCTGACTTGACTCTCTACCCTTTTTCCACCAACAAAACCCAGGGAAGCCGTCATGACTCTTGAGTTTTTTTTTACAGTGAATTCCGTGAAAAGCGTCGTCAAGCGCACCAGAGAGAGAGAGGAGGGGTGGGAGTGAGGGTGTGACAGATGGTGTAGAAGAGAGAAGCGAAGACAATTAAGAGAGGGTGGAACAAAGAGAAGAGGAAGGGAATCCAACATATGTCCCTGCACTTTTTTTATACTCGCTCTCTCTCTCTCTCTCTCTCTCTCTCTCTCTCTCAACATACCGGAGACAATTTTGGATCCAGACGTCGCAGAAAGCCGTCGCCTCAGAGGATACTTGGCTGCGTTCCCACGCTTTTCCATTCCTTTTCCTCTTGTTCCCCCTCTTCACCGATGTCCATAAAGGCGTAGAAGCAGATACGCCGAACAGGACATCCTCCTCTTCTTTGTCGCCGGCTGCATCCTGGACTGCGCCTCCTCCTCTTCCGCCTCCTCGATCTTCAAGGCCTATGCTTTTTTCGAACACCAAGAAAGAAAAGAAAATACGACAGCAATCAGAACTCCCAGCGCTCGGCTAAATAATTCTAATAAACAGTCAAATTCCGTGCCTTTCCCCGACTAAGTAACGTAGATTCATTGTTTTTTCCCCTCTCTTTTGCGTTAAACTACCCCCAAGAATAACATATGTAATGTGCTATCTCAAAATTGGGGCCACAGCCAGAACAAACAAAGGTAACAATAATGGGAAAATAAAAAAGAGATCGTCGTCACCACCGTCCTACCAAAATCTGATTGTTGAAGACAGAAAGATCAATGACGATTGACAGTTCGTTCACAGAAAAAAGAAAGTAAAAAAAAAAAAGGATCGTAAGAGGGAGAACTATCATCATCAACGAGAGGTCTTATCATGAGGTCGACCCTTACAGGCATTGCTTCTTCGTTTCTTTCTATTCAGAGGCAGGACATTAGGCACTTCAAAATCTTTTCCCCCACCGCCAACAGGAAAAGCGTAAAACTTGAAATAGGCGTGCTTCCGAGAGGTCGAAACTTCCTTAGATGATACGAAACGAAAGAAATCAAAACTCTCTCGCAGAAGGGATGTAAAAATAATAAAGACGGCCATGGGTAAAAACTTATATCTAAATCACAAGAACTCCTAACAACGAATGAACAGTTTTACATGATAACAAAAGAAATTCTGAAACAAAAACAAAAAGTTGAAATGCAAACTCTTCCCGGACCGTCACAAAATTCAAAAGAAAGAAAAAGACTAAAGAAAAAAGAAATGAAAAAGAAAAGGAATAAACCGAAAGCTGACAATCTGACATCCCTCCTTCGCCTCCGACTGCAGAAAAAATCAAAGGAAAAGAAAGAGACGGAAGGCAAAACGAGGAAAAATCAGAGATCTCTCCGACTCGAAAACAAATTAAGCCGGACCAGGAATAAGAAGAAGAAGAAGCAGAGAGAAAGAGAGAGAGGATGCTTAGAATACCTACAAAGGAAAACAGCCGTCCGGCGGACAACCATCGCCCGATTGTTCACAGGAAAATCCCTGCCGTCTAAAGGATCTTCCAGAAAGAAAGAGAGAGAGAGAGAGAGAGAGAGAGAGAGAGAGAGAGAGAAGAAGAAGAAGAAGAAGCTTCTGCAGAAGAATGGCTGAAGATCGACGGTCAGAGAACCTTTCCGGGCAAGGAGATCGACGGTGCTCCTCTCACTCACACATTCACGGGATTTCTTCACTCTTCTCCCCGCTGGCTCTTCCGAGAAGACAGAGCGAGCCCTCCCTTCTCCCCCCCAACCCTTCCTTCCCCCGCCTTTTATACCCGCCGAACCCTCGGCAGACGTCACCTCGTCGATCGACGGTGGAGATCCCACGTCTTCCAACGCCCTAGCGTCTCCAACCGTCGGATCCACCGATGCGGCAGTGGGCCCGCGAGAACATCAGACAGCTGCGTCCTACGTGTCTCCCACGTCGGACGTAGTCTGGTCCACCGTGGGCCCACCGACACGTCAGCTACAAAATCGACGGCTGGCGTCAGCGCCAGGTTTCTTCTCGCTCCGTTCGATGGCCGCGGGCGGTTGGAGGCGTCGCCGGCCCCACACGCCGACCAACGGAAAGCCTCGGATCTCGATCGGACGGCCAGCATTGCTCACTGATCGAGATTCAGGCGATGGACTGCGACAGACCGAGCTCTCTCTTCGGAGCCTTTTGGGCCTTGGGCTTCCGAGTCGCTAGGGCCCACCCTGAGAATAAAGAAACAATACACCGAAGAGATCCGTTCGCGTGCGTAGGACGCTCATATACCTTGCATGAGACAATCTTTTATTTTCATTTACCCCTAATTTTATTTCGTCTCCAACTTTCCTTTTTTCTATTTTGAATTTTCCTAATTTAATCTCTCTCCCTTTAATTATCAAAGTATTTTATCCTACCATCTAACAAAAAAACCGAAATCTTAATCTTTTTATCCATCTCATTAAGGTATCAGGGCTACTTTGGTGTCTCGAGGTGATGCTTCTATTATATTTCAAGCTCCATATTGGAGTCTCCTTCCCCCTTTTTGCGGCACAGAAATTTATTGTTATGTAGAGTTTGAAACAAAAACTGACCACCTATCAACTGCTGCCCTACCAATTGTGCCAACCCCCTTGAGATACAGTTGTTAGTGCTAGGCTATTTTCCCTTTTTGGAAAATTGTTTCTTGTTGCATGAATTTGGTGAAATTCAGTCATTTTGTTAATGAGCTGATCTCTTGTAGCACTAAGAGTGCATATTTTGATCGTCAAATAGATTTTCTTGTTCGGACTCAAAATTTAGATTTGAATGTGAATTCAGAAAATATCTGAATTCAAATCTGAAATCTTCACAAGTTGAAGTCGATAAGTTGAAGTCTGTATGAATTTGATATTTGAGTTCACAACCAGACCCGAATCCAAAATTTTAACCAAATACGGCTGACTTTCATAATATAGGGGCCTTGGATATAGGACATCTGTTTAAAACTAAATCCAATCCAAATCTCAACGGGCCCCTGTAGACAAATTTACTAGTTCTACATCTGGATTTTCTTGTTCAAGTTTGGTTAATCACATAAATCGTCTGTTGTCAAAACAGAATATCAGTTGTAGTCAGTCTCTGTGAGAGTTAGATCCAATCTGGCTCCAACCCAACTGTATCCCTGCTCTTTGTAAACTGGATCTCACAACAAGAAGCATGCCTAATGTCTCAATCCAATATCTACGTTACCCAATCTTGTTTCTATTTGGATCGAGATTGCGATCAAATAATCAAAGGTTCTAGCTCTTATTTGGACCACACGAAATTCATTAGAGACGATCCATTCGAAGCCACATAATGAGTAAGCATTAATAGGGATGTTAATGAACCAGGATTCGCATCAATACATAAATTTATTTCTATGTTTGATGCGGTTGGATTCAAACTTTACATACAAAATACTACCTCATGTTTGGATGTTTGCCATTAATCCAATGTCCATCAGATTTGGTAAGAAAATTTTACACGGAATTCAAAATCTAATGATCTATTTTTTTTCCTTGGACCCAAAGAAATTTTATTTTGGATTATAATCTAACATCAAATTATATTTGACAAGTCCGCCGTCGAATCCCAGGGTTCAACCCTGGACAGGCGGTGGAAACTACCAAGCTGGAGTGCGGTAGGGGCAGAGGGAATTTCCGGTGGAGCGGTGAAATGCGTAGAGATCGGAAAGAACACCAACGGCGAAAGCACTCTGCTGGGCCGACATTGACACTGAGAGACGAAAGCTAGGGGAGCGAATGGGATTAGATACCCCAGTAGTCCTAGCCATTGCTTGACATCCTTAATATGATAGACAGATTTGGTAAGAAAATTTGTACACGGAATTCAAAATCTAGTGATTTATTTATTTTTCCTTGGAACCAAAGAAGCTATTTTGGATTATAATCTAACATCAAATTATGTTTGAATTATTACACATAACTTGGTCCGATTGACATCCCTAATATGAGAGAGCTCTTAGGGAAAGCAAACTTGCCTTGGATTCCTTTCCGCCGATGGGGAACACGCACACATGCACTAACTTTTCTAAGTTTGAACTCATGGGAACTGGATCAAAGGGAAGCGTCCAAATGGTCAATGTACCTTTTCAGAAAAGAAAGAAGTCTCTACGAGCAGCTGCAACCACACGCAAAGCAAAAGGGGCAAGAAAACGACCTCATTTATTTTCAACTTTGACGCCTTTATCATCTTCTAGCGTTAATTGGAAACATGAGACCAGTAGGGCTGCACACGAGCCTCCAGCTTGGCCAGCTCGAGCTAGACTCGGCTCAAAAAACTCAGGCTCGGTTTTGGCTCGAACTTGAGTTGAGCCTTTTATAGCAATCTTGAGGTCGACTTGACTAGACTAAATCGAGCTCGAACTCGGCTCAAAAAACTCAAACTCGGGTTTGGCTCGAACTCGAGTAGAGTTTTTTATAGCAAGCTTGAGGTCAACTTGACTAGACAAAATCGAGCTCGAACTCAGCTCTTTTAACTCATTTAACGTGTTTAGCTTTAACTATTGTAAGCACTAACTCGTGTAACTCGTTTAACTCATTTTATTATTATCTCGTGTAACTTGTGAAAATTTGTTTTTACCCTAAAAGTTAAAATCGGTGATTCGGTGAACCGGCGTTGACAATATTATATAAGGTACCAGTGCAAGTCGAATCAAGTATAAACAAGCCGAGTTCCTGAAACTCGAAGTCCGCTCGTTTATAAACAAGTTGAGCACGGTAAGTTTTTTCGAGCGAGTTCAAGTTGAGCCCAAGTTGGCTTGGCTCGTTGTGCAGCCCTACATGAGACTTAATCACCCTCCCAACAACACAACAAAGCTAAAAATCTTGTTCGAGGTATTGTTTTCCCTAACGGGGTATTTGATTACTCGGGATTTGAAATCCACAAATCTGATGTGGACATGACATGACATGTTTCATTGTTTTTGCTAGTAAGGCAAAAGGTTTATGGCAAAATATATGGTCAATCAAACGAAGGATCTTAGGTCAGACCTAAGATCAACACTTAAGATCCTTATTTAACTTATTTGTATTGAGAAAATGTCAGATGTAAGATCGGAGAGGCGAAGATCTGATCTTAAATCCACCGTTCTCAAATCTTGATTATCTTAGATTGGAGTCTATCAAACGCCTCCAAAATTAGGAGCCAAAACGATTTTTTCAAAACATATATTCACTTATATATGAGATTTTTTGAAGAGGTAGGGCCTGGTTCATATGAACTTATGTTACTACCATATACGTGAAATAACTAAAAAAATAAGTTATGACTTGGAAACTTGAGTATTCAAAGTTTCGTTTAATCTTTAAATTGAGTCACACCAATTTTGAGAAGTCATTTTAGTTATAGTATGAGTCCAATCGGGTGAATCTCGAATTGACTTGCAAAGTAAAGCCAACCCTGCCGTAAATATTTGTCTCCAAGACTCAAAATCCAGAGACTATATATCTTTCTGCAAAGTTTTTTCCTAGAAGGGAAAAAAAAATGTAAAGCTGAACGAGAAGAAATAGTATCAAGGACTTTTATCAGCCGGAGTCTTGCCAATGTGCCGTCATCAGGTAGGTGTATTTTCTCTCTCTATTCGCAATAGGGAGGCTGTTAATATATAATATCCATGAATCATTACCCACATAATGTCCAACGGATGCACGCTAATAATGTTTTATAACTTTTTATTATTTTAAATTGCTGTTTTGAAAAATAAAAGTATTGTTTTCGTTCACATCAAAAACTAGCCTATTTTGTAGTCTCTCTCTCTCTCTCTCTCTCTCTCTCTCTCTAAGCAAAGGAAGAACCCCTTTTCCAAATAGAAACAGAAAAGGATAAAACAGGTGTAAATGGATCTGATGTGGGTGCAGTGAGGGTAGATCTTGAAATATGTGTAATGATATTGAACCCACAAAATAAAATAATGAAAAGATATCTTTTTACCCATATATATATATATATATATATATATATATATATATATATATATATATATATATATATATATATATATATATATATATAGAAAGATAGCTATAACTAATAACACACATTTTGTGATGATGTTATGACTTCTCTCTCTCTCTCTCTCTCTCTCTCTCTCTCTAAGCAAAGGAACTTACTTTAATTTCCATAATATCATACCTCAAAATGAACAGTTTGACCTTTAACTTTGTCACCACCCTTGGTGTGGATGTCACTTTTTTCCCCTTTTTTTCCGCTTTTATATGTCTGACAATGTTTGAGGTTGATTTCTGCAAAAAATATTTTCAAAGTCCAAGTTAGACTTTGGACCGTCAAGTTGAAAACGGTCTGAACCAATATTACAAGGTTCGGTTTCCATCTCGTATTTTAAAAAGAAAATGAAAAAATGATGTGTATCGCCAATATATACATGTAAATATCTGATCTAGATGTCTGGTATTCTTGGTAATATTTGGGTGCAGTTTCAAAAAAATAACTCCAGATCCGAATCCAAGTCTGGTATCATGACAAGGAAGCTTGCTTTGTTTTAGTTGTTTTGGCCTCTTGGGTCTAATACAGATCCAAAGTTTAGAATATTTAGTTGTTCAATCCGGATCGGACTCGTGTTCACTATACTCATATCATGACAAGGAAGCTTGCTTATCTAGATCCATAATTAGTTAACAAGGAATTTTCAATTCAATGCATATGATTATGTCAGTTCAAAATTTATATCCATGCTTCAAATGCTAGATCATAGGCATAATTCTTATGCAATTAATCTATTGGTAGGGCGCTCTTGCCTCACAGGTCCTAACAGAGCCCAAGACCCCGGAGGTAGGGAAATGGGGAGAAGGGACCTTTAGTTTTTCTTAGAACAGTGGGTTCTTAACCTCGTGCTCACCTGAAGGGCCCTTCTTGCTTCCTTCTACAATCACAGATATGTTCCTTTTTCTTTTTTTTTTTTGCTATAGAATAATGTGATTATCAGATAGATATTTTTAGGAGGATCTAGCAAATTCGTGTATTTTAATTGGCAATGACAAGGACACCAATTGGCTTGACTGTATAATACTTTCCGGTAAATAGTTACCTGTTTCAGATTCAAAGAGGTTATCAATTTGCCTACTCTTTGCCTATAATCAAGAAAAGGAATGGATCAATTTCTGCAATCTGTCTAACAAGGTTCTGACATGCACGTTTGTTACCAGGGGAAACAAAAAAAAATATTAGCTAAATGATAAGAATGCGAACTAATGAAGTTAAGGTTTTTTTTTTTTTTCCGGTTAACAGAATTTCACTTAGGACCTGAGTTACTTGTTAGTTTTCATGAAACATGAGGCACTCATTAGGAAAATGACCAAAGGAGGTATTTTTTCTGAATTATAAGAAAAAATCTGCACCTTAAAATAGAAAGTTCCTTATAAATCTTATAGAACCATCCACTGTTTTTTACTTTTAGTATTCTGTTTTCCAATATACAAGGTGATTATGAGAACCAGTCTCATCAATGTCCTCCTTTTTTTCCAAGTGGGTAGACAAAGTTGATGCGCTTCTTTTTTGCAGTCTTTTTCTTCCATCTCTCCTCTTCATTGCATCCTTCTTTCAATTTCAAGATCTTAAATATAATTATTTAGCTAGGTGGGTGATCCTTGTGGCACTAGTTAGCAAGACTTTTTAAGTCAGACATTCATTCAGAGATGTCAGCAAGGAGAAAAGGACATTAAGTCTACAGCCGTGACTGACAAGCACATGGAGTGATGCGACAAAATGGGCAAAATCCATTTGGGGAGCTCCTTTTCTGTCGTGCTGGATCTGATTTCAACCTGACCTCTAATGTATTCAGCAATCTCAGGTCCAAATCTTCTATAAAGAGAGGATCAAGTTCAATTGAGACTATCAGCTTTTTCATAGCATCATGAACTCAAACCCACAAAAATTTCCTTTTGGTTTTGCGTGTCAATATTGAGACGACGAAACCGTGGCCTTTTCCTTGAGAAAAAAGGAGAAGAAAAAGAAGTTCAGAGGATGTGAAAATGAAGTCCAGTCTTATGTCAAAGGGGGTATTACACTCTTGGTTTCCCATTTGAAGTAATCGGAGCAGCGCTCTTCTTATACTAAGTTCTACAAGTCAATCTCGATATTTCAAATCTTTTGCACCCATTTTCATTACATTATCTGATTTATTTGCTCAAGTTCAATTTCCTAACCAAGACGCATGGTACCTGCAAGAGCTCAGTAGACCTGGCCGGGTGAGTTGGCTTAAAGACGGGAAGCGTAGGTCGGTCAAAATATCAGCAGTGACCCTCCACCATTGGGCAGAAGTAATGAAAGATTTTCCTGCTAAATGAACGAGGAAACAAGTTCCAAAACAAGATCCAGTCCAGTAGCGAGAGACAGAGACAGAGACAGAGATTGTGTCCACCAACTGAGGATGCAATATGATGGGCAAAAGGAATTTTTAGACATATCCTCTACCATGCAAGTACATCAAAAATCCAGGAAAAAAAAGGCTTCAAGTGCCCAGCAACTGAACCAACCTGTCTAATTGCCTTTCAGGAGCTTGGAAGCTCCCAAGAAGTTAAAAAACCAGACACCTTTTGTAATACTTAAATCCTGCAGATTCTTCTATTCTACAGGAGACGCAAAAAAAGGCAAGTGAAAATTTCAATAAATGAAGACTAGCCTCAATCCCATGGCTTGTGCTGCTTTGCCAAGATGGCCAGCTTATGAAAACATTACACCCAACATCCTTGCGAAGTCATCCCCATCTTCATCCTCCAAGTATTCATCTTCTATATTTGGATTTTCTTCCTTCCAATTTCTTCCTTCACTCCCTGCATCATCAAATTCTCCTATCACATCCAGAGTTTCAGCATGCTGGTCTTGTATCTCCAACACTGAACCATCTTCTACCGGGGCACTACAGTCCATCTGTAGAGGCAACTCATCATTCTGAACTGAATAGACTTCATCTCTTGAATCTAGCTTTCCTTTACTATTTTGGATGTTGTTGGGACTATGAACATCGCTACTAGATTCTTTCAGGATCTCAGAAGGCTGAACCATATTCATAGGTTCAGAGGCCTCATCTGGTCTTTCTATCTGGCTCTTTTCATCTGCATTCCTTGAACCACAGCTATCTTCAGATACCATTTCTCGCTTTCTCTTGAGGATAACACTGAGGGGTTTCGGACCCTCAAATGAAAGCTGTGCACCGGAGTCTTGACTGGAAAACTTCCTTGGTCTTACGCTCTTCTCATCTCCATCATGCATGACTTGACTCTTCAGTATCTGTCTGTTGGATGATGCCGAACTACGCAGACGGTAATCAGAAATCTCTCCAGTCCTGAGGACCGCAAAACTTTGGGGTCCTGCAAAATTTAAAGATTCTTTCCTCTCTTCAATTTTACGAAGAGTTTGGCCTTTGAAACCTTTTCCCTCAGAATTGACAGAGTCATTCGGTCTTCCCCTTGCCTTGTTATTGTGTGTTTCACGATGCATCATGGACCTGCTTGGAGATGAACTTATCCTTTTTTGTCTCCTCTTAGTTTCCATGTCCAAATATCGCTCAGAAGATGGATCTTGAGAGCTATTACCTGGAAACTTAATCCTGCCCTTTAGACGGCTACTTGTGGAGCTTTCAACATTAGAATACTGTGCCAGCTCCTCATAAGAATGCCTGTGATATCTCTCCAAATTATCATCTCTCCTCCATAGATCTGCAAGATGATCTGAACCAGCACCAATTGCTGACCCATTAGCTCTTCTTCGCTTTGAGAGATGATAACGCAAATCCTGCCCATTTGTAACATCATGGCTTTCTTCTCCGAACCTCAGTATTCTTTCTTCTGAGGAAGGTCTTTCTAGACCCCATTCCCTGCAAGCATGGCTTTGCTCCCGTCCACGTAGATCCTGGTTCCGCCTATATGCATCAGGAGGATCTAGCTCAGACTCTTCAAACTCACCAAGAGGATCCATGCATGATGCAGTGTAGTCAAACTCCCTCATAGATTTCAAATGCCTCCTACTATGGCTTAGGGCTCCTTCTATGTCAGTATCAAAGTACTCTGCATCTTCCACATCATCATCAACAAGAACATCAAAGCCAGGAGAAGATTCACCAAGACATTCATCAACATCCTTTCCATTTTCGGCCTGGGCATCATGTACTTGGGATTGATGAGTATGGCGAGTACTGAAGGTATTTCCACCACCAACCAACATGGTAGATTGGATACATATTCTTGACTTATCACCTCCATTAATCAGCAAGTTTTTTTCTGGAGGTGAAGTAGATGTATGTCCAGCTTCAGTATTAGCTTTTACTGTTGCAGGTATCTCAACTCGCTGTATGGTGCCCCCAGAAGGATTCTCTTGCTGAAGAATCGAATCCCCAGTTCCCTTCACAGTCTTCTTAATGGAGTAAGAATCTGAAGCAGGAAGAGTTTCTGCTGCCTGTGACGAAGTAGAATCACCTGCAGGCTGTGACCCATGCATAAAAGGACATTTATCACCCTTTAAACAAGTTCCTTTCTGGAAATAATAGCAAGGAATTTTCTGTCTGTTAGAACTGTAAGCAGGAGACTGGTAAGGACCAGGCATGTACGAAGGCAAATGTGTTAATGGTGCTGCAGGTGGTAAAGCAGGTCGAGATACACTTGAAGAAGGTGCTGCTGAATTTCCACGAAACCCATCAAGTGGCTGAAGAAAAAGCAAAAGCGACCAGTTAACTAAAAACATGCATCTTCCAACTTAAGAATTAGAACACATAAACAAGGTAGCATCAGATCCTCAAGCAGACGCTCATTCAAACAGAAGAGTTTACAGGATTATGAATCAAATCAAGCACTTAGTTACCAAAAGAACCAGCATATACTGGGCCAAAGTTTTAAAGAGGGGACAAGGCACCTAGTTAATGAACTGCTGGGCCAATGCTTTAAAGACATGAGAACATACCTAGCTACTGGACTGCATAAAATGTTTGCCTATCTTGTCTCATGACCTAATACCAAATGCTAATCGACGTGGGGGTAAACCAATGCCAAGAAAGAAGCAGGTGAATAGGTGATTGCCGTTTCTCCATCAAATCCGGACATATCAAGCTTTCTAGTTTACAGGCCTAACAATTCCAGCTACCTAGCACCCATTTAATCTGTACAAGTCAACCGAAAATTAGGGCAAGAGGCAAAAGATCCTCAGCACTCACTCTGACAACAATAATGCTAAAAGCAAATTTAATGAAGATGTATTAGTGCAGTTTGCAGATACACTGCCACAGCAACTAAGTGGTTACTTTCTTTATCAACCAAGTATATGGGCAGCAGGACAATAGTGGAAATGGACATGCATCAAAATTACCATAAAAGGAGATGAATATGAAGCTTACCGGATGCCTAAAAGCACATTTTGGATTCAAACAGTTACCATTCCGCCAAAACCAACAATCCCTGGGATTAACTCTTGCAACTTCACTATGACGAAATTCACAGTCAACACCCTGAGAAGAAAAGCCATCTTAGAGAAATTTCTGTGTGGTACTCAAGCAAATATTCAAAAAGGAACTGAAAAAGCAAGATAGAATATAAATTAAATAAAAACATTTTATAAGTTCTTGTGGGTATGAATATAGCCAGAAGCCAGCTACAGGGACAGTTCACATTCAAGACACAAAAAGAAACTACCAGAAGCCAGCTACAGGGACAGTTCACATTCAAGACACAAAAAGAAACTATGTAACTCAATAAATCTTTTTTGCACAGATTATAAAAGAAAAAGGTGAAGAACAAAAATAAAGTTCAAGCAGACAAAAGGTACAAAGGTACAAATTGTAAGGCAAACCAGAAGGCAAAGAAAAAGCAAGACGGACAATCCATAACAATTAAAACATGAAAAGAAAGGCTAGAAGTGATCGACACAGTAACTTACTCCAGAGACGGACAAACAGGACTATTTTCTTTTTCTCAATTCAAGTGAACAACAGATGATCAAACACAGAACGAATCTCCAAAATTTTAAAAATTTCAGTCCCTAGAAAGGTAGGCGCAGGCTATTTCAAAAATGACAATAAGCACGCTTTCGTGTAATCCTATTTAGGTGTTTATATTATCCAGTACCTCTTTGTCTATAATCTGGATTTAGGGCAGAGAGCTTAACGCCGCCATTTTAACAGTAACCTTTCAGTTTAAAGAGAATGAAAGCTATTGGCAATAAAGAGTTTAAGCAACATCATGAGAACTTTGAGCACAAACCAGTCCTCCTTTACCAATACTAGGCGCAGCAACATCACTATATTTACCAAGTGTTGATATCAATTCAACTTTCCAATTTTATATGGTAGAAATCGAACCTGAATTCAAGGTACCCATCCTACATTATTACCAACCAAATTACAGCACCATTCATTAAACAAGGCATTTCGGATGATAGAGACGTATGCCATGCAGCATGCTGAAAATCAAGTAACTAAGTTACTAATGTATCAGAGATCCATTTTTCCTTCAAAAACTTCGACCAAACTTTTTTCTTTTTTTATTTTTTTGGGGGAAGAAGGGGGGGGGGGGGGGGGGGGAGAGGACTGAGGAGCCCGACAGGGTCCCCCCACTGACTGGAAATAAAGAAACTCAAGAATGTGGGCAAGGCCTGATGATGATGGCTGATCACGCAAACATACTGACAGCGAAGACAATGAACGAACATAAAACCTACATAAATAAGTCAAATTTGCGTATTTTACGGTAAAGGAACTTAAAGGAGGATCTGTTCCCTACTGCGATACCTTAGGCTTCTTGGTAGCCGATCAACGGAAGAGTGAGCAGATTTAACAAGAGATGAAAAGACAGAGATTTCAAGCAACAGCTGCATCTCCAGCAAAATTACTTGAAGGATTCGAAGCATAGTCAGCGCAACGTCGACATCTGACCGTAGCCGCAGTAATACAGCAAAAAATATGTGAAAAACCCAGACATAAAAGAAAAAGTAGAAATTGGAACCTTGATGCATGTCAAAGGAGAAGCCAGGAAGTAGACGCAATCTGTGTTCCTCTTGTTCGCTTCCTCCTCCGAGGTAGATTGTGGGTTCGAATCACGAGAAGCTCCATCCATGATCTCTCTCTCCCTCTCTCACTCTCTACCTTCTGAGAGTCGTGGGAAGGATCAACTCACGCGAAATGGAAGAATTTGAAGGGATTGGGAAGATGGAGGAGGAAGGCAGAAGCATGAGCCAAGCCGAGAGGAATCAGCAACCATGTGCAGCAGATCGGGCGGCGGTAACGACGAGGGGGGAGGTAAAGGGGGTCTTCAGTTCTTCACTCTTTTAACGGCCAGGACAAGGAGCGATGGCGGGCCGACCAAAGTGTTCAACCGGCTTGCTTGGCTATTTCAGATCCAAGTCCGAGCTTCCGAACCTACCTAACTTGGTCTCTCATTGGTGTGCTCTCTCTCTCTCTCATATTCTCTCTTCCCCTACCTTGCTATCTTTTGTTATCATTGTCTTTGCAGGACTCGTGAAATCATGTCTTAGTGTATTTGTAGCGCACTGGCGCGGCGGAAGTGCTCTGTCCGCTAAGACTTTGAGTCAAGTGTCTTGGGCGTCCGGAAGTGCTCTGTCCGCTAAGACTTTGAGTCAAGTGTCTTGGGCGTCACCTGCCCGCTCCAAACACGCTTCAGTCTCTGACCCGTCAAAGGGCCCGAAGCAAGCTCGAAACCCAAGGAGAGGGTGACGAAGGAGGGCCAGTGGCCTCTCTTAGGGCGGTGGAATGAACCACTCACCCTAAATCTAAAGGAAAAGTCTTTTGATTTGGGTCTCTCTCTTCCCGCACACACACTGTAAATGCTTGCAAAACGTGGCACACAAAATAGAGCAGAAAATATAGTTATATGGACGGGCTTTATTCATTAATGAAAATTGAGTATACCTTCTATGTATTTCAGACTGTAAACTGGTACATTTAACTTATTTAACCATTGATTGACAGAAATAATCTTAATGATTTTCTATTGAATGTGCTTTAACAGTATTTAGTTTTTTTTTTTTATCTTTGTCAAACCATTAAGTGCGTCAATGAAAAGATCTCGTTTCTTTATCATCAAGGATCATGAAGACAAATTCCACGTGCATCGATCCATCGACCTCTTATGAATTTAACAATATGCACGGTCTCAGGTCCACACATACCAAAACAATTCACTCTGTTGGAAAAGACGGAGAGAGAGAGAGAGAGAGAGAGAGAGGGAGAGGCATTGAGAGTTATTTACTCTTAAGAGCTGGTAAAACTCGCACTAGGGGATATATCCTACATCCGGCCTGCTGGGGAAATTAACCGAATGGTACATCTAAAGTAGCAGTTTGGTCCATTTGATCCTCTTTCCACAAGTCAGGCTCTTGTAAGACATGAATTTCCCAGGCATAAACAAGTTACCCCCACTATTCGCGATGTATCTCAGATCCGTGGTGGCTTGAAATCCCTAACACCTCAGATTAATGGATTTACAATTGGAGACCTCCTCCCATCTCTCATCTGACCCGTAATCCATGTTTTCTAAATCGATTTAAAATTCATGCTACTGAAGTCCTCCATTTTTTTAAACTAAGTATCTCTCAAAACACAGCTTTTAATGCAGATTCGAGGCTATCAAACCCAACCTAAAGGCGCATTTGTTTCAAAAGGGATCTTAGATCCCCAAAATCACAAATCTATGGATCCATGGTTTTTAACATGTAACATGGATTTAAAATACATTGTAAAGATCCTTAGTTTATTTAAACTGAAGATTTTGAGAAACATATTTTTGAAGATTTTGAGAAAGATATTTTTAATGCAGCCTCTGATCTTAGATCCAAAGCTCTGAAACGCAACCCAAGTGATACTGTTTACAAACCCGTCCAATGTGCTGTCCGCATACATTCGCAACTTCACGATGTTGGCTGTCAACAATGCTCGTCAGTCGTCCCAAAATCGAAGTTATGTTTGAGTGGCAGCCATGGCAGTTTCAGAGACGTGCAAAGTCGAAAAAAGACGGGGCTTACTAGGGTGGGACGACGCTTCTGACGTCCCGCGAAGCAGTGTCTCAGAACCATTAAATTGGTGCGAAATGAAGCTTTTACATTCAACCAATCACTTCGAATTCCATTTCCAAAGGGTGGAATGCTCATATAAATTCACAAAAATTACCTTGTCAGAAACACTGCGCTGAAAGTGCCAGCACACCTTCATCGCACAGATACCACGGATTCCAAGCCAAAGATACAAGGAACCATGCTGCGGCATGCACAACAATGGTGCATCAAACACATTTGAGCATGATGACTACTTACCCAGTATCATCTAGTCGGTAGTAGCTTAATTTGAACACTAATTATAATGAGATCCATTTAGATCAACCTAGTCCACAAATTTGGGAAGTCCCCTTCACTCATCCAGATTTCTGTTTAACCTTGACAACCTGATCTTACGAGCGAACAATTCCGGGGATTGAAGGTGTCTAAATCCAAAATTATGTGAAAAAAGACATAATCATAAGCTCAGTAGCTCAAAAAGGACAACTTTGCCGACAGCCCAGCCATGGATTCTCGAAAACTAATATGAAAGAGATTCATGTAACACACACAAAAGATAAAGAGAAAAAGGCACAGCCCTTGTAGATTCGCGTTACTAAAAATTGTGATGACTTCGGATGAAATGCCCCATTGATCGAACCACAACAGACCTGGACAGACATCATGGAAGAAGTCATGTCATGCAAAGACAAGAGCATCTCATTAGTCTAACACGCGATGAAAAGCTAAAACTATTGTCAACTACTACGCTAATCAGGAGTTACAGGCAATACAAATACAGTATATTATGTGCTGCACAAGGATAACCACGAAGGTTAAGTCAGAGGTTTAGCCGTTTAACTAATAAATACTACAGAACTGTGTACGCTTCCAGAAAAGGAGAGGCATTAGTACTCCTGCAAAAGAAGAAAAACAAAGAAGGCAAAGAAAACCATTCAGTAGGAGAAATGTTATGGGAGATGGCTATAGGTTGAGGACAAGCAAACAGGCAAACATGATACAGTACACTCATAAAACGTTAAAAGTCGACTATTTTCCTTATGAAAATGAAGCCATGTGGGCTGATAGACCCCACCAGGAGTCGGCTGTACCCATTCCTGCGGCTGCATTTCTATTGGAGGGTGACCAGGGGGAGGAATTTTCTGGGCACTGGCTGCACGTCTATCTCGGTATTCTCGCATGGATGGATTCGGATGGCACCCGCCGGTTTCTAGGGCATGATGTAATGACATAAAATTATGCTACTTGGACTAGAACAATTCTGCGGTTACTGTTCATGTATATAAAGCGGATCACAAAGTGGTACTCCGCATTCACAGAACTTGCTTTGGGATATTCTAGAGTCCTATGTTACCAACGCAATAACCAAACAACGGTTCACCAAGAGTTCCTAATGAGAAGTCAAGTACTTGTTCATATGTGTGTATATAGACCGTTCTTTCACAAAGGTGGGTACCCGGCCGTTCGCTGATCCTGCAGATCAAATCCCAAGAGGCCTGCTAGTGTTACTATACTCCTTGTAGCTTTCACCACTATGCTTTTGAGCACCCATTTTCTGCACGTCCTGCGGAGACAGGATCTTGATGTACCACACATTGTTAACGAATGCCCTGTAAAGGATCAAACAATGATGTGAGTGGTCTACACTGGCTTTCGAACAATAAGAATATTGCAAAAAGAAAAGCATAAGGGCGGGAACCCAGCTGCCTTTGGTCACAGGCGGTCCAACAAACTTAATACATCTTGGCACAACCGTAACCATGGATCAAAGTTTATTATGCAGAAACCAGATGGACTTGCCTGACCACTGGCCCAAGAAGAGAGAGAGAGAGAGAGAAACGTACTCCCAAGGGTCGTCTCCCATGAGAAGCACATCGTTCTCACGGTCAACAAATACAAGCTGCCAGCCTGATCTTTGAGGGTCTTCCAGCAGGCCCTCTAGTCCAAACATTTGACTCAGTTCATTGCGTAGCTCGTGATAGCTGCTGAACCGAGCAATGTCCAATGACCGCCCTACGCAGCCAGATTTATAAACCTGCATAGTTTTCAAGAATTAATTGTTACACCTCAGCGATAAGCGAGTTAGAATAAGTAAGCTTTAAATTCTCACCTTCACAAATGTTTGGTTAGGTGGATCAAGTTGCCCCGGAGTCTGGAGCAAACCTGCTGAATCTCCCAGGCAATCATAGCCACTGGACAGAGGATTTTGGAAACCTGAGGTAGTAAACTGCATTGCTGCCATATCAGTTTGGCCTCCAACTGCTGCCAGATTGGAGACAGCATTGGAAAGGAGTAGGGACTGTGTATCAATATTGACACCAAACAAGACATTCTGGTTCTGGGAGTCGGCAGTACAGTTTTCTGGCTCCACCTCATTTTCTCTGCCAGGAAATGGTGGGAGTGTGACGGAGTGTCTAAAGGGTTCGACTTGAGGCAACGAATTTTTGGGCACCCATGGTTGCTGCTGAGGCTCAACAATGTCCGTTTGATTGGCTCTGATATTGTTCAGAAGGCGAACATTTTCATCAGCAGACAAAGGGCTCAACAAACTTTGGACGCAAGCAGGAATTAATGAAGATGAGAAGGCATTCCCTGAATCTGCAAGCAGTTGCCTTTGACCCAAGGAAGGTGAGGACAATTGCAGTTGTCGAGTAGTCGCAACCTGAAATGGCTCACTATGATTTTGCAACTGTGGTTGCTGCTGTTCATTGAACGGCTGAAGCAACTGTTGATGCAGCAGGTGATTACGAGTTTGTTCATCCAACATGGTTTGTGCTGGAAGATTGAGGTGACCTTCGAGAGGTTGTGCCGGTTGAATGATTTGTCTTGGTGCCAGAAGGTTAAGCCTGCTTGGAAACTGCGGCTGAGATTGTATGGGATTCTGAAACTGTAACATCGATTGCTTGATGGGCTCTTCACTTCTTAGTTCTGGCCATGATGCACTAGCTATGGATTGAAACTGATCTTGCTCAGTCACCAGCGGCGACAGATCAAGCCTTTGTTGCATCCAAGGGTTAAAGCCCAGACTTCTAAAATTCAAAGACTGAAAACCTTGTCCAACAGCATCCCCTCTTGACCACATAAGACCATTTCCATCGTCATCCCTGTGATCTGCAAGCAATTTTATATGTTTTATTTTCAAAAATAATAAATTGCAGTCTTTATTTATGCTTGAAAGATATCCGTCCCTATTTTTTCTAAAGGACGCAACTACGTTTAAAATGACTTTCTGAGAGGCCACTGACTCATTGGCCTACAGGAACAGATTTTAACTGCACCATTCATTAACCACATGCAGCCTTGATCTAAGACGCACTTGAACCTGCCAGCATATACACACAATTTACATGAGAACTAAAGCTGAACTAACATGCATATGAGGATCGTGAACATACATTCAAGATTCTGCATATGCTGTGGTTGCTTCCAACTATTTAAATTTATGGCATACTAGCAGCCAAAATTCATAATTTGCCTTTATAAGTACGTAATATCTGGTTCCTACGTAATATCTGGTTCCTAGACCAGCAAGCAAATGCATCTTCTATTGAAACAAGAGGATGGCTAACAGTGACAAGGTAAATGTCCTATCAACACTTCAAGCTACTAGTTTCTCTTCATTAGAAAGATTTAGCTTTTCCTATATACTGCAGCTCTAATTTCGCTATTTCTTGTGTTCCCTTTTGCATTTTTGGCTATTTATTAGTAATTTCACATAAATGACATCACCCACAATTTGCCTCGAAAGTGCAACAGAAATAATTTGCCACTGCATGAAGTCCTTCTGATTTGAAGCTATATTTTAATTCTTTAACAGGACTATAAATGGAAAATGAAGTTTGGCTTGAAAGCTCAATTCAACCATCACATTTTCTCCAAAACTCACCCTTTCTACTTCATCTTCAAAATCTCTTATAGGCACTAATTCACTGACAAATAAGAGTACATCAAATTGTTATAACCCTGAAGAACTTCACTCTATCCATCAGATGCAGTTTCCACCTGTTACTAGGAAGACCAATCTGTAGGCAAACCATCAAACTCTGTTTGACTTCAATTACATGGATGCTTCCAACTCTCATCTTTAATTCAATGAGACCGACTATGATACTATCAGAGTGAACACGGGAAAATGGTATAGTTCTCTGCAAAATTGTGCTCAAGACAATTCTATACGAATTTCTAGACAAAGCTGGAATCATAATGCTTTATTCACTTTGACGCCCTTTTCACATGAATCATCAATTTTTCACTTAAAAAATTGCTGGGCTGTCCCATTGTTGTGTTGTTCTGATGTAAGGACATAAATGACAAGAGAGTAAAGAGACAGCAAAGTAGGATGAATTGGAAAGAAAGAGCTTCAGAACAGAAAATAGGATATACTATTCTCTCTCATAAACTGACAATCCACACCACCTCTTTTCAATATCTCAAAGTGAACTAAACTTGTCAGAAAGCATATATGGGTATTGCTATTGAATGTCGTCCCATCTATGGAATATACTGCCTGTATACTTTCATCAGCAAGCAATGGCATAATCCTGTCCTGGAAGGCTGGAACTCTATTCTAAACTTTAATATAATATTATATTTAACTTCCAGCTCTCCACCGCATAAAATCTACTAAACTATAATCTAAAAAATTTAGCCCAAACTATATCTATATAAAGCTCCATTTGCCAGTGATTTTTCGCTTATAGAAGGAATTCCCGTTTTCGTGTGCCTCAACAGTCCAAATACAGATTCCATATAACTGTAGCAAATACCAACGCAATATTTCAACTACAAAGGCTACGTACGAACTGATAGCGAGGAAAATTAAGACAATATCCATATCAAGTCAAGCCTTCATGAGTTTTATCTTAAACCTTATTACAGTTCATAAACCTTATCATGGTTCATAATATTCTCTCTGGTGTATTGATTGGTTATTTCCCAACATGACAGTATCTATGAGAAAACCAGAAAATACATTTAACTGCTGTGTTACACGAGTGCAGGAGTGGGTGGAGCACATTCACAAAAAATTAGATGCAGGCGTGCAAGGGTATGCATGTGTGTGTACTGTGTAGAATAAGCTTGCATATCCATACTTGAAACTACCAAGCTATTTTGCTGATAAATGTGTTTCCTTCTGCTATGGCAATAACATTCGATGCTTTCAAAATATTACCAATATTTCTGAGAATGGTCATAATGCAATCAAAGACGAACACATAAAAATTCTAAAAAGCTGCCCCAGAAATGTATTCATAATTGAACAACTGTATAAATGTTAAACAGGCCTCCAACCCGAAGGCATAATAAAACAAGATATTTCAAGTATGCTTGCATTACACATTAAGGAAAATAAAGGAGGCATAGTTGACGAAACTACATACATGTACCATTAAGAGATGGCATATCAGGAAGCCAAGGCCGCTTCAGCCTGAGAGGAAACAATGATGGGTACATGGGGAATGTCGTCAAGGGCTCAATTTCCCATAGTGAAACCCTAGGCTGCCTCACACCTGCAGTAGACTCATCCCAACCAACCTACAAATTGAAAAAATAAGCAAACATCATCATACCAAACTCAAAGAATCTGGTGAGGAACTGAATTACACTGGCTGCCAGATTCAAGTGAAGTTACAAGTTTAGTTCATCCCAGTCAATTTGATAAATCTCTTAGCCAAGTTCACTCATTTGTTACAGAATCATAGTATCAGACTACCAAGTTGACTATTTTCTACTAAATGACATGGATGGGTCTAGGACTCGTTTCTCAGCCATTATCTGTCAGTTTCAAGTAACAAATTGGGAAATACGGCCTCTTCCTCCAGATAGAGATAAGCAGTTGTACATTCAATGCAAAGAAACAAGTGAACTTCTTCTAGTTATAACATAACGTGGCCAACCTTTCCAAGAAATTTTATGGAACAACAGCAAAGCAAGACAGAAAAGTCGTTGCAACTTGCAACATTTGTTGCTCATTTTACTTCACTAGTAGGAAACTGGTGAGATATGGCTATTTAACTATCAGAACTCTAAGCTACAGTCTTGGAACTAACTCATCTCCTAGACTGCTAGAAATTTAAACAGGAACGAAACAACCTTTTCAAATTGCTTTGAGGAGCAGAAAAGCGAGAATGTACAATGGATGAATGTTGATCAATAAAGAAACATCACTACGTTTAATTTTACTATGCATTAGAAAATATATCAGGAACACTTTAACCATACAACCACCACTGGTCAGCTCTTTATGTGGCCAGTATACACAGTATATAGAGCCACAGGGCCCAGATTGAGCTAAAAATTCATCATATAAGAGTCAATGGATAGGAAGAACAATCCAAAACCAGATCAAGTACAGAATAAAGATTCATAAAGAGAACGAAAGATCAACCACAAACAGGTGCCTGGTAAGTGGTAAGCCAACCACCAGAATAGGCTCAGGCAAACACAGATTCATGAACACACAGCTAGGAACCAACCACCAGAATAGGCTCAGGCAAACACAGATTCATGAACACACAGCTAGGAATGATGAAATTCAGTTCAATCCAAAAGGACTATCAAGACTGGTGCGTGCATTAGAAAATGGCATAAAGCCTGAAGCAAATTAATCGGGAACAGCCTCAATCTCGCATCAAACCACCCAGACTAGCATCAAAATCAGCTGACATGCAGCACTCAGCCAGAACAAAGATGAGCTGACATACCTGAATACCTAAATTACATGGCTGAAATGATTGAACCAATAATCCATCAGAAGACTAACGATATTCAGCAGTTGGTATGTGTATTTGGAGATGGTAATTGACATTCGGGATGGGTCAGAAGAATTGTGTAAGTTTCAAATTTCTCACCGATATCCAAAGTACAATTAACCAAAAAAATCTAGTCAGCGTTTCAAATTTCTCACTGATATCCAAAGTACAATTAACCAAAAAAATCTAGTCAGCATTCAAAATCAGTCCTGTTTTAGTAAGAACAAAGGGCTGTCTATCTCACCCCAGCACAACCCACAGCTACCCCAACCCCCAAAAAAAAAAAATCAAGACCTGACGCTTAGATTGAATTAGCTACACTTTTCCCAGCTGCCAACTCTTGCAGGTATTACATGCTAATCCCCATAAAGCACAATTCAACAAACAAATTGACCACATTTTGCTCATTCGAGCTATGTTTATAAAGTGAAAGACATAATTGCAAGAAAAAATTTGCTCAGTTGATTGTCAATTGCATTAATTGGGCTCTACAGCAACTGTTAGGCATAACAATTGTTAGACATGTGCATGAAGGCTTATCCAAGATGAGCTAAAAGATTGTGGGATGAGATACCTTGACAGATCGCCAATGTGAATTTGGCCACCGAACTGGATCTAGATCACATATACCAGTGATTGTACCCATGTACCTAGACCAACCGCGATTATGATAAGTCAGTTTGACACACACAGTGCATATATATTATATATATCAACTCAAAGTGATAAAAAAACAGAACCAAATATGCAAAGTTACCACTATCAGGCCTTTTCTAAGAAGAAGCACCAAAAGAAAATAAAGTTAACTGGCAGATTATCCAACATTACCTCCGGACACTTGATTCCTCTGTTTCAAAAAGCATCCGGAATCGCATCCCCACCGTCACACGCGTGTGAAAGGCTGCTTTAATATACTTTGCCAGTGGTATCACAAACTCAGAGGGGCTCGCCCTGTCAAAGATGAATTCAGGCTAAGCCACAATATGTTACTGTGGGGGGAAGCGAAGGAGGGAGGGAAGGAGTATCCATGATATACACTTCTAGAATTACTTTGTCAACCTGGGGTTGTAAAAAACAGTAAATCGGCTGTTTGTTGCGGCTGCATGAGCAGCAGCAGCCAGAAGACCAATGTGCATGCTATCACTTGATAAAACAGAAGAAGGCATTACAGTCTGTGGTCGTGCAGCTCTTCGGATCCCCAGGAGAAGCTGATTCTTCTCATTCCTGAAAAAGAATGAGATGTAACCCAGGACATGATTTCTGGACAAAAGGCGAAGCATGTTAAACATACCAGATAAAAATAACAGAATCGCCAGCAACTAGTCTTTTGGCACTCACAAACACACTCCACCCTGTTGTAAGAAGATGTCGCTTTGGCTGTCCTGCAAGATGCATGCTACATAAGTATAGGCTCACATGATACAAAACATAAGTTCACATACAGTTTGATCCCTATTCAAGCTAAGAAATAAACGATACAAAAGTTGGCTGACCAGATATGCTTTCCTCAAATTTGCTCCCATTAAGCATCATTCGACCATACCAACCAATACCATATTTTCCAGGAATGTTGATAAAAAGAGCACCCCTAATATATCTAGATTAGGTTTATATCCTTTAATGGCATGTTGTGTGATACAGTATTCAGTGAAAAAATTCATGACTACAAGGAACTTATTGCTCATTTCATAGCATCAAGATCATGGTAAGACCTAAACGTTATGGCACATGGCCATCGCCTTTTGGATTACGAAAAATCCTTAGCAGACTTTGGATTCCAGGCTTTCAGCAATTTAAAGTGGACCCCCACTAAAAGTAAGCCACAGATCATCTTTACAGGGTCACGCTTACAAAGAAAATGAAATTTTTAAAAACATTTTCCAGGTAAATTACATGTTTTTGTAGATTATGCCATCTGAGCACACACACATATACATATTCATACACATACATGGACATACATGTGTGTGGTTGTGTACATGAATAGAAAGATAGGAAGGGGGGGGGAGAGAGAGAGAGAGAGATGATATTTTTTAAACTTTAATATTATTTTCAAGACAAGAACCACCTACACATACAATGTTTTCACAATCTCGGCACTCCTAATCACTTCATTTCATGGCAGTTTTCTTTCCTTTGCTTAAACAGAAAAAGGAAGACTAGTTTATAGCATAATAAAACATGATAAGAGATAAGTAAAAAAATGACAAAATAACAATGAAAAAGGCAAAAAACTATATTCTGAGAATACATATATTCAAAGTTATAAAGGAAATAAAAAAAAAAAAAGGGAAGCCTTCTAACATAGGATTCAGCTTGAATCGTGCTAGTTTTCTATGTATTACATCAAGGTTCAAACAACAAGAAAAGGAAAAATATAATGTAAAAAAGCAAAAACAGCTTGTAAGGAAACGGTTTATGGACATAACAAGAAGATAAAATTAAGAATAATATAATAAGCAACTCCTCGTTCTAACTTGGTTCACTAAATTTAATTAGTGAGACCCATAAGGATTGATGCCAACCGTGCTAGCAAATTATTTAGTTTGACATAAGGCAAAAAGTTGGTGCCCAAACTTTGATCACAATTCAGCTCACCTTCTTCTCCCCATTCTACAACATCTTGACTTCTTTTAGAGTCTTGAAAATTTAAAGCAAGTTTGAATCATCACAAGGTGACCTCTCTTGATTAAGTTTCATCCATCATAATGCATTTACAGCATTGTCACAGATACTGCCGTTTTCCCGAAAACAGAAAAAAAAAATGGCAAGCAAAAGAAAAGTGAAAAATGAGAAAGATGGAGATATTGTGAGAAAAAATGCCAAAATGATATTACTGTGTTCTATTATGTCATTGTGTGTTCTTTCCTTTTCTTCAGGAATAAGATTATTTTAAATTTTTGAATGTTCCTTTCATAACAATTTTGGATTTTGATCAATTTTTTTAAGAAAATTAGTAGAAAACTCAAACTTGCATAGTTTTTATTTTTATATTTTAAATTTTTTGAATTCTAGAGATTTTCTTGAGGAAAACAAATTTTAAATTTAATAATTGAGAAAAACCTCACCTGAAAACCGAAGACCAAGAATTGTGACAAAAATTTACTAATGCAGTCACAAACATTTATCCCCTACACACAAAAGTGTCGCTTTTCTCAACGAATTGAACTTAAGCTTCAAAAGATATACAAAAAAAAAAGACAAAATAATTAACAAATCAAGGTGTAATGCCAAGATCTTTTTACCATTTTTACATATGGTTATATACAGATACATATACATATTTATACAAAAATTAGATCTTAACTTCTCCCAAGCCCAACAACATGAATAATGAGTCAATCTCTCTCCTCACCTTTCCCTAATTAACATCAAATAATGAGGACAAATAAAGGAGGGATAAAAAACTTGCTCTTATGATGGGTTAGACAAGATCTCTCTCCATGAAGACAAGGAGAGACAAAGACTAAGAAGCTAAGGTTGTCAAGGTTTCTCTGAGACTCTGAGTTGTTTAATCAACTTCATTGGTGATTCATAACGGGTCACATGGATTCTTATTTCTTAATAGTGAAAGTACAAGTTGTCATAGCCAACATGGCTCACGCACTCAGCTGATGCAATTCAAGATACTTCACCCATAAAGGCCAGCATTCAAGTGAGCAACTGGCACACTTGGCCATGAAGTTCGTCCAAGAAGCCCATGCACTCGAGAAGGACAACCGAAACAGTTTGCTAACCAGCCACTACATGTGCTCAAATATAGCTCCTATACTTGACGAGCACTCGGAAGATGCAGCTGTATTCCTAACACTGTTTGAGGCACTTGCCTGATGAGGCTTACACAATGTGGCCAGAGAGATCCATGATGCGGCTGATGCAGCTGGGCAATATGTCTCCATGCACTTAACTGACACAGCCAAGGTACTTAGTCAAAGTGGCCAAGAATAATGCAACCAGACACCTCACCTGCATTCAGGTCACTTGAATAACATGGCAAAGCACCAGTACCATGTGAAACAAACAAGGCAACTGGGTTGCGCCAACATGGCCAAAGCACCAAACTCAACGAACTTGGGACCCAGCCCGACATAGCTGGAACACTTGCCTATGTGGGTAGGCACGATTCGATAAGCACATGAGGCAATATACAGCCCAATATGGCACAATGGGTAAAAAGAGGTGCTAAGACATAACCAACCGAAAATGCTAAGACATAACCAACCGAAAAACTTGTACTTTCAAGTTCCAACATACCATCATATTTTACTTTTAAAATTTAAACAGCATTTATTTCAAAATTTTAATATATCATGGTAACCTGAAAAAATCACCATTCTCAGTGAGTGTACTTAGCAATAGAGGAGCAATACAGCCTATACACTTTAAAGAAACATGACCTACACCATCATCTCGATGGCTTATGTAACCATCTCAAATCTACTACAGTTTATCAAATGAGGAAGCAATACCTCGAAAAATGTGCCTGAACTTCCATTCAACATCGTGGAGATCCCTTGCAATAAGCTCCTGAGCTGGTGGCTGCTGAGAAAAATCCTGAAAGCAAAGCCAAATAATGGTGAAGTTCCCAGGAACTCAACAATTTTACTACATAAAGACACATTACATTGTTACACAAATTTAAGACCAAGCAGCTAAAACATACCAATGGAGGGAAGACCTTTTCAGCAGCCCTGCGAGGAACTGAAAATCCTCCATGTGTACTAGTGTCACTGGCTGTCAGTGTCTTGCAAAAATAATTTGTTGGCTGTTTGCTTGGAACTCCGAGCTCAGCAGGCAGATATGTATCTTTCTGCTCTTGCTGCACAAAAGAGAAGTGAAATTTAAACAAATTAATATGATCTTGACATAAATTGAGGCACAAAGTAAATACAGCAATTAGGCACAAGAGTTACCGGACTTAGAGGTTGCAAGGTCATCTGTGCATAGACTTCATCTGTCTCTACATCTGCCTGAAATTCCAAAGCCAAATAGCTGTTATGATCCTTCCTCAAGTAACTCCAGAACAATCAAATATAAGAGGACTCACGTGCATGGTGACATCATGAAGCTGACAAATAAGTTGAGGAGGCAGACTTGGATAATTGGGGACATGATCCGTCACTTCCTTGTTGGTTGATGCAGCAATCTGAAAACAAAACACATCGCAACAAAACCCACGTCAAGGATACAAAAGACATCCAACCATCCAAGTAAGAGAATGCAGTTTCTACATTCACTCAAGAAGTGATTCTGGCCACATCTACAAACATGAGAAAAAGCAAATAACATTAAGCAGATAAGCAACACCTGCTCACTATGACCCTGAGGAAAGTAGACAACCCGACTCCCAATTGCAGGCAAGCAGACTAGGGGTCCAGCACATGCATGCCAAAGCTCTGAATTCAAACATTTCTTTTCACCTGCAAGGTGCGACAAATATTGATAAATTAAAATGTATACAGCAAATCATAACAACAGTGTACCATGTACCTAACCCCAAAGAGATCGAAAGAGAATATGTAACGAGTTTCAGCCTATTATCCATGTTAGTTTATTCCATGAAGAAGAAAACCCTCAGGAAGGACCACCACTAAAATTAGCTGATTCCGAGGTTGATGCTGTTCTTAACTCTGCAGTAAAAAATATAGGGTACAATGCCCCAAAAAAATCCAAAAGCAAGAATAGATGCAGTTGGGTGTACCTCTAGGCTCTAACTCATGTTCCAAACCCTTGTTTGACACCAACGCTTTTGTTATTTCATCTATCAAGATCAAAACGGTACAACTCTTTTATACCGCATACTAATGCACTCCTGAGTGTATATCTATCGTGTCACGTACAGTACTTTTGTTGCTTCGGCAATAATTCCTGCATTGTAGTGGATTTCACCACAAAGTTTATTTTCTTGACTTCCGTTCAAGAGGACACACTGTTGCCACAGGCATGTAGGCCCCTGCAATAAGTTATAATAGCCATAGGGAAAGAATCCTCACTGTCTCGGTCGTGCGCCTCTACAGGCTATCTCAACTATGGGAATACGATAACTTGTTTTAGACAACAGGAGATATAAAGAAGGGAAGGTCAGGTAGCCAACGCAGGGAATCAAGACCGTAAATTTGGAAACTCGCCAGATTGGTAACCTAGTGCAATATATATGTTACTCTATACACAGCCACGTTGCACCCGCTCTCCGCTTTGTCCTGCAGCAAGGAATTCCAGATTTTCCAAAGGGGAAAAAAAATAAAAAGCAGAACCATCATTATCTATGTCCGTTTTACTGTTTTTCTCTCGTACAAAATATGATGTTCCACGATATACACAAAAATGGAAAATGAGATTAGGTGCTTTAAGAGTAAAGAAAGCGGGTCGAGAAGGGAGCCGAGCGTAAAGAAGTATGACTATCCAACACCCCGCACTTATTTTTGCATTTGGAATGTCATGCTGCAGCTTGTGCTATTTAAACGTCATCGTTGTCTTAAAAAGGGGAGATCCATCCTCTAAAAAAATAAATTGAAGAGACACGAACAAAATCTTTTAGCCGATTAACACAAATACTAGTCACAGACAGCAAGAATCACGGCCACTTTTACACTCGAATTGTAACGAAAAATACCTTCAGGTGACGGATGACTCATGCCAGAGGTCGACAGCCTCATTTTCGCATAAAAAACTCATGAACTACAGGAACTCCACTCCGGCAGGCCACCGACTCTGCTTTTCCCAGTTGCACTCTTTCAAATGGCAGAAGTTACTAAAATATCCTGCATTCCAGGAGTCCACAGAGAACCAGCCCCTCTTCCCGAATACCTTGCCACGAACCGATCAACAGGATCTCCTCAATTCACCATTCCCGCCACCGAGACCAAGAAAGTAGAGTCTCCATGCCATTCGAAGCCCCAAATTCGAGCCACGATCTCCCGTTCTCCCTACGGCTAAGCCCGAACAATCACGCCAGAGGATGAGCCCACAACAAAACCAAAACCGTTTTCAACAGCCAACGACTTCCACCGCCGGCACTTGGAATTCAAAGCCCTACCCAAACATCGGCGTCAAGCACGAAGAGGAAGCAGGAAAAGAAGCACCGCGAACCGATTCCCGCTCAATCTCCTCGCAATCCACCGTCCGGCACCCGTCGTTCTCAGAATTCAAAGAGACGAACAACAACAACGACAAGGACGGAGGGAGAAAGTGAAGCCCTAAACTCTAGAGACCGAAGCTTCCCCCGGAAGCAAGCAACCCCCCTGTCAGCGAAGATCCAAACGAGAACTCGCTCAAAAACACGAACTACACCGCGAATCTTCGCACCAAACGCCCCTTCCTCGTCATCCCTTTCGAAGCTCCCAAAAAGCCACTCGGATTCACCAAAAGTTTCACACCAAAAGCAGAAAGCAAGAGCCCAGAGGAGAGCGAGAACCGAGCCCGCTCCCTTTCCCCCGCTGCCTCGTCGTTCAATTCCGCAAGGAAGCCGCACTTTTAGCGACGGAGACGAAACTCATCCCCCCCTTCTCGATTCCTCCACTCTGTGAACCCCAAATTTTACTCTATTTCAACAAAACAAAAACAAATATATGTTGGCAAAAGAATTCCTTTCCCTCCGCCCTCTCTCTCTTCCTTTCTCTCTCTGCTGTACTCCCCGTCCTTTTATACTGCTCTCTGACGAGAAAAGAGAGTGAGGGAGGGGGCCTGATACGGTTGGACAAAGAGAGAGAGAGAGGGAGGGGGCCTGATACGGTTGGACAGAGAGAGAGAGAGAGAGAGAGAGAGAGAGGGGAAGGCGTGAGTGAGTGTCAGCCACCACCTCCTCAGCCGTCCGATCGCTTCAGTACGGCCGAATCCACAGCCGTCGCTCGGACCGCATTGATGAGAGCGAGAGGGAGAAAGGCGGAGAGGGAAAAGAGAGGACGTATGGCGGATGTGACGGGGCATGTGACGTGCGGGCCCCGCCCTCGTCGGTCGCTGTCAGGGTACGGTCGGGTCCCGCCACTCGAAGAGGCGCGGGGATGGTGGGCCCCGCCGGAGATGTCCGGTCTCCGGGGGGTCGAGGGCATTTTTAATCGGGTTGGATTTGGAGGGGCCGCAGAAGATCCGCGATTATCCGGACCATTAATCGGTAATGACGATCAACGCGGCGGGGCGGGCCGCGGGCCTCGCTTTCCGCGAGCCGTGGCCCCGCACGACGGAGCCGCGCCGAGGGCGGGCGCCGTGGTGGGGACAGGCTTGGGATCGCCGCACGGCCACCACGTGGAGGCGAGGCCGATTCCCGATACAGATTCGTTTCGGATCGGCTATCCTAGTCGGTCTCGTTTGGAACCGGGTCGGGCGGTCGGTTGTACGGGTGACCAGGTCCTGGAGAGTCGGGAATGGTCAGGTCCGGTAAAAATTTATTTTCTGAAACGTAGTAAATAATTTAACATCGGTCCGGCCCTTTCACTGCGTTGAAAATGACAAGACGCAAGTTACCTGTGAATAAAGTATCCAATTTATTCATGTTATCCAACAAAGCTCTGATGTAGACATTAGAACCATAAAATCGGACTTCCAAACTTTATTTTTTATTGGGTCATACTCTTTTCAATGCTCCTTTTATGAAAGCGCTGCTTTATCTCGATTTGGTTCTTCGCACACTTCATTTTGGGTGTCATCTAAAACGGCGTTTTATGTCATTTTTACTTCGAAACGCGATTTTTATAATGCCGCCACTGATAATAAAATAGCTTGCGTTTGAATGCTATTATTTAATCAAATGTAGAGTCATGTTTCCATTACATAAATGTACGTAAGACCCTGAAAATTCAAGTTTCCATTTTCACAAATCTACATGAAACTTTACTAAAAAATTGGATTTACTACTAGTTCCGAGTCATAGATATTTTTCCTTTTTTCCAAATTAGGGCTTAAGCTTTGTGGCAAATTACTTAAGCGTCGTGTTTAAGTGAAGTGTTTCCTTTTCTATATTGGATGATACGACATAACAACTGGTTTTGAAACTAATCCAAGTACTCAATCTAGCAAACACCAGCTGGGGGTATAGTCTTTTTTGTTGGCAGGAGATAATATCTAAGAACCAAGATGCAAGTTAGTATTAGCAACTTCTTTGGACATTGAACTATTCTCAAATCAAACCCATGAATTATACCTTTTTTGTATATATATATATATATATATATACACACTCACACATGCAAACAAAACTTTATGTTTACTCATTAAACCCCTTTACATACACTCTTCTCATTTATGTCATCAATCGCCATGTAAAGATTAAAAAGACCTTTGTATAGCTCAATATACAAACATATATATATAATAAAAAACGATATAAAATGAAATTGATACTTTAAAATAATGGAATATATGAAATTACTGTTTGTGAAATTGAGTTTTTAAGATAATGTAATATAAGAAAACACTACACCCAAACCAATATTTTTTGCTTTAAAAAGGATAACAGAGTTTGCCTTCTCATCCTCCCCATTCCGCAAACACCCTCTTCACTCCTCCTTTTTTGGTTCGTATTTTCTTCCTCACCAATGTATTGTGAGGATGTTGTCGGCACAAATTTCCTTTTAATTTCACTTTCCTGTACAAATTTTGGTCTAAAATATCTGGTAAGCAATTAGATGGAATTGACTTCCATTTCCTTTTTATCTAGATTTTTAATCCAAAACACTACGCAGCGGTAAACTTTAAACCAAATACCTTTTCATCTACTTGTTTTTTAAAAGCATGATATCCACTCATGTGGAGTGAAAAGTTTGGCCGCATTACTTTGTCAAGTTTTACTATAGCCCTGGTGTGAAGAGGACTATTTCATCATATCATCAGGTCGAGAGCCGAAGCCTTCACCCTGTCCCCTACCTCTCCAAGTGTATCCAGTCTACTTTTTGTAATATTTGGAGTCGGTGTCGTAGCCACATGGTGACTAGTGTGGGCGACTGCCCACACCAGTCTCTTAATAGTTTTTATTTTTAAATGAGAATCTTAAATATATATATATATATATATATATATATATATATATATATATATATATATATATATATATATATAAGTGTCACACTATATTTGAGTATTTTTAAACAAGTATATCAAACCAATTTTTCTAGCTTGCCACTTTTTGGAGTGATGCATCCGCTATGCTTCAACTTCCATATCAATATCCCCCACCACATTTTCCAACATAAAAAGCTGATGTCATGAAAGCTCGAAATAGAAACTAGCCACCTACCATCTCTGCTCATTTTGTTGCATTGCCCCTGTAGATGTCTCTTTTTATTTGTGGTTGCTTCCATCAATGTTGCAAAACTAAAAAAACAAGGGCTTACTGAACTTGAGAAAAAACACAATTTCATAATGCTGCTTTAAAAAAAATAAGAATAATGTTCTCATGACACATGTTTTACCATATGCTGTAATTATATCACATTTGATTTTGCATTTAAATATATATACACATAGAGTGACAATATTAGGTTTATTACAAAAAAATAATACAATACATTATAAAAACATTATATCTTCTTATCAAAGAGGATAATAATGGTTGAACTTATTATTAACATAATATCTTCTTATTTTTTATTTAATATCGTTCAGGTTTGAAGTTAAATTTGGCCAATCATTCCATATCTCAGGTGCATTTATTTGCTATTTTGGGAACGAGAGCATCACTAACTAAAAACAAAAAAAAAATAAAAAATAAAACAAAAGCATTAAATTGTATCGTCCAAACGGGGGCGTTCGGTGTAAATTTACTGTTAGGTCACGAGCATATACTGGTGCAATGATTTTTCTAATAAAAAAATCATGCCAAAAAAAGGAAATTGCTTTTGAAGGGAATGTTACATGTAGTGCCTACAAGTATATAAAGATATTCTCCATGCCTTTTTTTAATAATTTTATGCCAATATTGCAGCTCGAATGTTTGATACTTTTAAAAAGAGGGACGTGCTTTATATAAATTACAACACCAAACCTGATAATTGTTGCACCGATTAATATCTGCACAAACAATCTGTACTTTTCATGATCAAATGTTTGGTTGGCCTATAGGAAATGTTCTGGCGGCTTGGATGTTCATGCCAGGACATGATGTCATGTGTTCGACTCCTTACATGGGACTATGAGTAAGGGTCGACAACCTCGACTCGTTAAAGCTCGGCTCGTGAACGAGTTCAAGCCGAATCATTTGCTTAATGAGACAACTCGTTAAATAATCGAGTTGAGTTCGAGCTCAACACGTAATTGCCCAGTCGAGCTCAAACCTTAATCAAGTAGATATATTCAAACAAATTTACGAGTTTGTTGAGCGTTAAGTCAGTCGAGCTCAACACGTAATCAAACGAGTTTGTCGAGCTTTAGTCGAGTTGAGCTTGAGCTCAATATGTAACGATGAGTATCAATGATATTCAAATGAGTTTGTCGAGCGTTAATCGAGTCGAGCTCGAGCTGCTTCCGTCAAGCTATTCTCAAGCTCAAGGTTTCATTAGTCAAGCCGAGTGCAAGCTTATTGAACTCGGGCTCGACTCAGCTCATTTTGATCCCTAACTATGAGAGATACTTTTATCATTTTCTCATCTTCATGATAAAAAAAGTTTTTCTTTTTCATTATGACAAACATTCAGGAGTGGATCCAATATTTTTTGGCCGATGAACACTTGATTTACTTGCCCGGGTTTAGTGTGGGAGCACGCAGGTAAACATAGCTTCAACTTTATATCAACAATTTTTCGATGAGTTGACAAAAATAGTGTGGGTGAGTAACCATTTCTTTTACCATTTCTTTCATTTCAGGGCAGGAGATGAAAAAAGTAACCATTGAGTTGGTTTTCAGAAATTCATTTTCCATTTTTTTTCCACCCCAAAACGGTGGAAAAAGATTTTCAAGATGAAAAAAAGTAAAAATTGAGCTCCCAAAGCAGCGCTTAACCCAACATTCCTCTTTCTTCGTCTTTCATTTATCTCAAAATGAGAAATTTATTTCTTGAAACATAAACCCAACTCCAGCAAACAAAAAAGGGTTTTAAAAATCTGGATTTTGTTTCAATTTTTTTAATTATTGAAATAAGTTTATGGAAACTTCTTTCCAACTCCATATTTCCAATGCATCAAATGGCCCCTAATAGAGTTTAGGCCAAGGGCAGAGCCATGAATTTTTAGTTGCAAGGGCAAAACAAAATTTTCATATTTTTTTTATTCGTTAAACTAAAATTTTTGAAATTTGCTTACAAATTTTTGAAAGTTTTGGGGGATTTTTTTTATATGTTAAACCAATATTCGTAATCAATGAAGGGTTTGGATCCAAAGAGGCGGGCACGGTGGTGACGGCTTTGGCTCTTAAATAGAGAGAAATGATATTAATGGGCGGCACTTCTTATGTGAGGAGCTGGGCGTACTTACTGGGTCAGCCTTTTACTCACATTTATATTTATAGGGGCTCTAAATTGCTTTTATTTTAATATTTAAGAAAAATGAAATGAATTAAAAAACTTCAGAGCTTTACACGAGGAGGTACGATTCATTTATTTACCCGAATTGAATCCATTAAGTGGAAGTCCGTAAGATCTTAATTACAATCGCACTCATATCTAGTATATATTTTATTGGTTTTGGATTTGAGTCGACGATCCAGAAAGGATGTATAAGATCTTAGATTCGGTTTCTTGATCTCGGGTTTGGAATTTGAATACAAATCTCCTATTTATTAAGAACGATTCAATTGATTGAATCATATATATATATATATATATATATATATATACATGCATGGTAAATAATGAATCCAATTCGAATTTGAACCAATCAATAAGTCATAAGTAACTCGACTGAGGAGAATTTTTTTTGGCTATGGGCACTCTTATAGAAATTCTCATTTTTTAAGGGGGACAACGTATATAAATAAGTAAACGATAATAAGAAATCATTGTAAAAAAAATGTAAAAATAAACAACAATTTTGTTGTTGGGGTGGGCAACTGCCTACTACGCCAGCCTATATGTAGCTTCGCTATTGTGACTGACCTTAAAGGACGTTTGATAATAAATGATTTAAAACTACCATACTTTTCAAAGAAATATTGTTATTTTGATATTTTTTTTCAAAAACTAAATGGTGAACAAAGTAGTTCTATATTTTTAAAAAGAAGATCGGGATGTTCCTGTTTTAATAATTACCGTGTACTTTTAATCGACCACCTTTTACTTAAGTAAATTAGAGTTGATGCATTGATGGAACTTTTCATGGTTGAAGATTACCGAAGTTTAGTTGAGGGCATTGATACATATGTATCGATATAGTTTTTACCGACACTTGACTTTCTTGAGGTCGTTGAAACATATATTCATTGAATCATTACCAACACTAGCATCTACTTCAATCAATGTGTTGGCTCCAACCGTTGCTAATGTTTTTTCCACTGACACGCTCGGATGTCGGTAATGTTTACCGCATTAACATTGCCATATTTTTTAAGTAATGCATTTACCGATGTATTGCACGTGTCGGTAAAGGCTTCCTCAACTTATTATCTCTCCAAACCCTTCTTCTCATTTCTTCTTATTCTCTCTTCCATCTTCCTCCCATCGACGATTTTTCAAGGAGTTCTTCTTTTTCATCGTGTTTTTGAACAGCTTAAGTTCGAAAATGTAGGTTCCTCAATCTCCTTTATTATTTTTTCTATTTATATATGATTTTGAAGTTATAGCATGCTTGCAGGATATATATCCAATTTTTTTGGACAAGATATCACTCTTCTTCGATAGCATTTGGCCAGTGAAACTTTGCAATAATGTCCGCTGACTTTGATTCATGTAATTTGATATATTAATTGCAAAAAATTTCCAACATTACCCTAAAATTTTGCTTAATTTATGTCCTCACTGGATTCCCATGCTTGTAGCCTGATTTTAGTATCAGATTTGGATCATGTATAATTCAAGTACAGGTATACTTATTTGCAATATTTTATTGGTTGTCATTTTGAATGTTTCCAATCCTACTCTTTTAACCACCCACAAAAAGAACAATATTATTTTTTTTTTTGTTATATACTCTCTCTCTCTCTCTCTCTCTCTCTCTCTCTATATATATATATATATATATATATATATATATATATATATATATATATATATATATATATATATATATATATATATATATATATATATATATATCACAAGTATCTTGGACCATGTCGGTAGTCAATCGGCATCACTCTATTGGTGGGCCGCAACACCATGGGCCGAACTGTTTGGCCCCTTTCATTTATCGGCTAGTTGGACATGATAAATGCTGCGTCAGCCCGTATCAGGCGTCACGACTAAATTTTTTTAGTTTTCTATAAAATTATTTAAAAAATAATTGTTTAAACAATAAACAACAAAATGAATGAAGGCCGGTATAAAATTATTGAAACTTTTGCTCATATTTTGGGCCAATGTTATAAAGAAGGGATTATCGCTCTCTGCTTTGTTTTGAGGTTTACGCTTGTTTTAAGACTTAGGTGGAAAGTAGTACACCTGTCAACTAGAATATCATGAATCTTTCTTTTTGTTTTGATGCTTATAGCTATTTTAGGACCTAGGCAAAAAACGGTATACTTGTCAAACATTATGCACATACCATTTGTAGTTGAAGTTTTATCGATCTGCCAGCTATACTATGCCTATCTGGATTACTTTTTCTTTTGTGACGTTATGCTTTTGGTAAAACATTAAAGGAACACAATTTTTGCACCTACCACTTGCAGCACTTAGTTGTTCGCGTGTTTCACAAAGTTTATTTATTTTTATATTATTTGATTGTTTATATATATATATATATATATATATATATATATATATATATATATATATATATATATATATATATATATATATATATATATATATATATATATCCTCAACAACGTTAAAATTATTGAATTAGTGCAGCTAGTGCTCGACTTTTTTGTTAAATAAGTCATGCTCAAGTTTGAGTTATACAAACTTGACTTGATTAAACTCAAGTAAGCTCATGCATAGTTAGAAGTGTCCAACGAGTTGAGCCAACTTGACTCGTAGAGATGGACCCACCAGTTTGCCAAAGTATTATGGGTCTCAAGAAGGTTGTGCTCGCAAGCTCCAGTTTGGTTTTATTCAAGAGCTTAAATGAGACGAGCTTGAGCTCTATCTCACGCTTGAGCTCAACTGTAGTCGACTCATTCCTCTATAATCCTAAAGCCGGGATGACAACTATACCATACTGGGGATTAAAACCTCACTACGGATTTGCCTTCGGCACATGGAGGTGCCACTTTTGTTATGCTTCAACTTGTGCATCGGTGATCACTTTTTTTACAACAGGAGGTTGATGCTAATGACACTCGTAATGGAAACTAGCTGCCTATCTAGCCCCGCCTCAAGCCACTTCTCCAACCCCCTTGGGAACTCCAGGAAAAGTAAAGTACATTTGTTTATTTGATTCAAGCAAATAAATGATTATATAAAATTTCATGTTATACTTATTTTTCAGGTAAGAAGTCCTTGATTAATCTAGAACAATTAGTTGTGACCACTTGTTTTTCCAAATCCAGAATTAAAACAAAGATAGTATTTGGGTGATACCATAAAATACCCTAAGATGGCATTTGGATGACACCCTGAACAACAGTGCCTTGTAAGAGCCAAGTTTTGTGAAAATGATTTTTTAAGTTTTTTAGAAATTTGTTTTTAGAAAAAGATTTCATGCTCTTTATGAAAGAATAATTTTTGTCAAAACTGAGTTTTCGAAAAATCCAGTTTCTCAGGAGCCGAAAATTGTCGTGCTTTTTACAAAAAAAATGAGTTTTGTCAAAACCGAGTTTCCGATTATCCAGTTTTGCCATCAAACAAACATGTCTAAAATTGGATTTTAGAGTTAAAACACCGTTTTGCCTCCAAAAACTCAGTTTTATGAAGTCACCTAAGCAGCCTTTAGAATTCATCTCTCTCCTTCAAATAGCATTTTGAATGCTTACTCCACTAGCAGCTACTATTCATCTTTTATATTTGGTATACTTGCAATGAGGCATTCCAATGAACTGAAGTGAGCCTTACAGTTTGAATTCATCATGTGAAAAGGGAGGCCTTGTATATCTCAAAGGCCCCACAATCTTTTTACCTTCATGGAAGCTCTTTGATGAACACTGTGAAGGGATTGAATTCAAGAAAGGGTTCTTTATGGCTGGTTCACATGGTTTTCCAAAAACAAATGCTTCACATAAATGTGTTGGGATTCTTGTGGCAATCCTGCAGCTTGCAACTTGAACCTTGATTGTACTCTTCTTTTATAGCTGACATTGACATTATATGTTCTTTTTGAAGATCTTGGTCTAAAATGTTCGATGATGTAAAACACTCCTTAGACTTTACTTATTCGACGATAATAGGTTATGTTAATGCCCACTGAAAAGAATGTTTGACATCATAACGCCCTCTTGTTGAGCAGGATGAGTATTTCATCGTGTCGTTTAGGGGCCGTTTGATACATTGCAGATATGGAGCTGGAAAGAAGTTTCATAAACTTATTTCAGGAATTGAAGAACTAGAAACAAAATCCAGATTTCCAAAACCCTATTGTGTTTGCTAAACTTGGGTTTATGTTCCAAGAAATAAATTTCTTAGTTTGACGGAAATGAAAGATGGAAAAAGAGAATCAGTTAGTTTTTTTATCCTGAAATTTTTTTTCCACCCTTCGGGGTGGAAAAAAAAAATCTGAAAACCAACCAATTCCAGTGCTACTGGAATACTCTGCCCATCAAACGGGCCCTTAGGTAATAGCCGAAGCTCCTTATTTTTTTCCCCTTTTATTAGGGCGCTAAGTTTGCTTTTGATGCTTAAGTGTGACGCCTCCGCTATATTTCAACTTGTATATCATTACTAACATGTATTTAATGTAGCTTATAAATGTGAATACTTTCACCAGTTTCTTTTTTCTTTTTTTTTTCCCATGTTTGTTGTTTTTAATGCTAAAGGAAAATTTAATATAAAAATTGAAGAACTTTTTTTTGGCCTTCATTCACTTTGATTGTTCTTTGATCAAAGAGTTATGCCGAAAAAGGCAACAGTGTTGGTACTCAGTATTAATGTCCGTGAATATGCTTTGATCGAGAATTATGTCGAAAAGGCAACAGTGTTGAATCTCAGTATTAATTTGCCCGCGAATGGTTATAAATTGGCAATAAAATATGCGAAAATGTTGCGGACATAAGCTGATTGGTGGTGGTCACAGTTGTTGTGCTCGGGAACTGTAGCGCAATTCTTCACGTGCATCGGCAAAAGAAACGCTCAGCGCACGCAAGTTTTTGTGCCTATGAATCGACACCGTTGAACATTTAATAAGAGACAAAATGTTGCAAGAAAGATGAAAAAAAAATTCGTTCGAGGTTTTATTTAACTTAACAACGGATTTAGAAAAGTTGTTAATAAAATAAAAAAAACAAAGTGTTAGGAACTGACAACTAGCAAATGACTCAACATAAGCAAAAGAAGCACAATGCAAATCAAAGTAAATGACTATACAAACTCCAGACACAAAAGAACACAAAGACTGTTTGAGTTTTCACCGTCATAGTCATAGCATTCAAAACACAGTAGGCGTATCGACTGTATTTATAAAAAAACATTAAAACAAAAAAAAATATTTTTATAAAAATTATTTGCACATTATCACTTACATAAAAAATAATATTAGTCTCTTTTGTGGTATGGATCTTTCGGATATATGCTGTTTAAGAAGTACTAGTTACTGTATAAATATAACACCAACAAAGTTCTGTCCCCGCCTCAATTTTTTTTTATGTAAAGTTTTAAAAATTTTATTCGTCCTAGATAAAAAATTTTGAAAAATGATATTTCGGCTCGTGTCAAAATTTACAAACTTTAATTCGAGGCCCCTCATAAAAAATTGCTGGCTTCCGCCTCTGACTCCTATCATATTGGTCAACAGACACAACGCTCATGGAGGTCGAAATGATGAGACAAAACATTTACTTCCACCAGCTCGACCAGCTTGCCTACGCCTTGTTCAACCTAAAAATTACAAAAACCATCAAACGGGTCTAGGCGACCATGACCTACCCTAATCCACTCATCCCTTGCTTTCATGCCTTTGGCGACAACCTTAATGGATTGATTAAACATAATCAAATCATTTAAAAGTATACATCATGCATTCTCATGCTCACATACCTTTCCTTGTATCAGCCTCAAGCCAAGCCAAGCCAAGCTAAACTAAACCGAACCGAACTGAGTCGAGCCGAGTCGAGTCGAGCCGAGTTAAAATAAAAAAAAGTGGAAAAATCATAGCTTGGGAGAACAAAAGGGCTTCATTGAATGAAGGAGGGGGGCCTGACAAGCATTGTTGTGTCCTCCCAACCCCCCACAGGAGGGCTGTGTCTTCAGCAGAGCCTGACCAGAGCAGGCTCACAAGAGAGGGGAGGGGGAGGGGCCTCCTCCACCAAATCCAAAGAAAAGCAGAGTAAAATAATAAGGGCGGTGGGGCCTGTGTGGCTCTCATTTAGAGCAAGGGGAACATCATGTGCAGAAGAAAGGAAAGCCTCAATTACATCACATCAGGAGAGGATGGGTCCCACCATGGGACCCACCCCTCTTCAATCATCTCCTCCCTCAGAATGTTGCCCCCACTAAGCCCCCCCACCCACCTAAACCCCCCAACTTAACATATAAATTAGTCACCTTCAACAAGAAGCGCCTGCTCATTGCCACATTCATGACTGTGACACTTCCAATAAAGAATTCACAAATAAAAAAGTGAGGATGTGAATAAGATCAAAATTCACATTGGGTATGGGCACTGCCAACTTGGGCATGAATTCAAATTCCTTTTTTAATGTTCGGATTCAGATCCGGATCCGGATCAACGAGATTTAAACCTATAACTAGATTTATATAAGTCATGTTATATTATTATTATTATTATTACTAAAGGCCAAGTATTTGGTCCCCAGCTCCTGCCCTGATACAGTAGGCACTGCTAGTGTTAACTAGAAGGATTTTCTAATGTTTGGACTGAGCATTCTCTTTTCTGAGCCCCCACAGTCTTTTTTCGGTGAGACCTGTATCTCCTGCACCTTTTAACAATTAAAAGATACTCAAACTTCTCTATTCAAACACTGTAACTTCCCACAGTCTCAACATGTAACTTCACTGGCGCGGCACGAACCGAGTCGCCCGGCACCTGAGACGACTCGGTCGGCCGCAAAACTATGGGTGCCCTGGTTTTGTTAGTGATTCCAAATTCTCCTTGAATATATATATATATATATATATATATATATACTTGAAAATGTTAAAGAACCCATTTCCATATTCAACTTTCGAACAAGATATTCAAATTTACAAACACTTTGGTCTGCAGGTTCATGTGGCAACAGAACTTTGTTGTATAGCTCTGTGCTTGCGGAGAGGAGACATGGAAGGCTTGACGAGGTATGAGCAGTACCGTATGCACGCGCCGCAGATCTACCAGGTCTCCCAAAAAAATTAATCAGGGACACAATTAAGGCGTATCAAATTGCAAAACAGCGCCAGAAAATGTCCCCCGGGGCCTGGACACAGGACAAGCAGAAGTAATGTTATACAACTAAATTTGACTGATGGATGCATACCAGACCAGCCCAGGCCCGGCCGGCTGGAGATAGTTGTTGCGGTCGCGAACCGGCCGAGTCAGGCCGAGCGAAACGGCGTTTGTGTCTCCTCAACAAGCTTACCAGCGGCGTCTCCAGGATGAACAGAAGCTTCATCTGTGCCCGGGCGCATCCAGCTAGGTGTATTATTACCGGCCGGGCCCATATTGAGCTCGACCACGACTCTTCTGCAGTGTACAGCCCAGGGCCGGACCTACCTAGCCATTATTGAGCCTGAGCTGGTTTCGAGCTATAAGCCCTTGTCAAGTCCGGTCAAGGTTGGGCCTGCTTAAGGGCCCCATTATATGTTAATGAGGCTGGAATGAACCTGACACACAGCAAGCTTGGTTCGCAACTTCTGAACTGGGTCCAGCTCTTTGGATGCCTGGCCGCTTGGGCCAGCCTGAGGTTGACTGCTGTCTTGCCCAGTCCGCGACGCGCAGCCGTGGCCCGCGCTTCCGGTATACGGTCCGATGTCTACCTTAACATCAGCAGGCATCTTGGTATATATCCGACCCCTTTTTTTCTCTTTTGAGAAATACATGTAGAATTATTGAGTCCTTTATGTGTTCTAGTTGTGTATTTAAGGCTCAACCGTAGAACGTGTTTTTTTCCTCTTACATAAGAGTTTGAGCTGAAGTCTATTTGCAGTAATGGTGAAAACCTTAGGTATATTACTTAATCCTTTAAGTGGGAGCATGAATTGGTGGCAAATCCATTGGATTCAAGAGTATTTATACTTTCAATGGTGAAATCTTACAACTTTAAGATTGTCTATCATGAGAAATGTGATCTAAATGTGGCCGGGCGCGACATCGGATAATCAATGGCTTTCGTTAGACCCCGGCAATGTGGCCGAGCAGGAAGCGGCGGTCACGGCTCCATACCCAAGCTTGTCATTCTCTAGGGTACTCCCAAAGTACCGCCAAGAGCTTTGCTCCCAAGGGAGTTTAGGCCGAAATTTGGCTCAAAACTCGTCGCTCCGGCGGCCGGAAAAAGAACCAAATGCATTTGTTAGGGTTTAATTCAAAGCCTTAAATGCCCAAAGGCAAAGGCAGCCTTGAATTGCAGGCAGGTAGATCAAGGGTGTGCAAGTCATAGCGGCGGTCATGGCTCCATACCCAAGCTTGACATTCTCTAGGGTACTCCCAAAGTACACCCAAGAGGCTTTTACCGGTGCTCCCAAGAGAGTTTAGGCCGGAATTTGGCTCAAAACTCGTCGCTCCGGCGGCCGGAAAAAGAACCAAATGCATTTGTTAGGGTTTAACTCAAAGCCTTAAATGCCCAAAGGCAAAGGCAGCCTTGAATTGCAGGCAGGTAGATCAAGGGTGTGCAAGTCATTTAGCTTGACAGCCAAGCCCATGTGGGTGCACCATCAACAAGGGCTTACTTTTTATCATTCCTTCATGATTTCCACTAGATAAAGAGGTCAATCCCCTTAGAAAGAGAAAAAGGTGTGTGGGATGTAGCACACCACACATTGAGAAACACATGGGGCCCAGAGCCCCTTGCAGAAGCACAAAAACCATTAAATATTTCCACTGGCTTGCAGCATGGGACAAGGGCCTCAACTGTTGGGCAATAAAAACCCTAAGAGAGAGAGAGAGAGAGAGGTGGGGCATCAACACAGTGGTTTTCATGACTTCATCAGAATGGAATCTAAAGGGCTTGGGGCCCCCCAAAAAAAAAAAAAAAGTTTCTTGGTTTTTTATAGCAGGCTTGAGTGAAACAGGGCTTTGGGGGAAATCTATTGAAAGCTTTTGATAGATACCCAATGACCCAAATTGATCAACTTTACAGCTCTGTGGCTACAAAGCAAAGGAAAAAAAGAAAGGAGGGTGCATGAGCTTCTATGCATTGGATGCCACTTGAGAGAATAGCCAAGAACATGTGCACTCACTCTTGATTGACATGTGTAAAATCATGCATTTTTGAACACTGAACCCATGGTGAAATGCCGCCGTTCGCTGGTGCGTGTGGCGTGAGCGCCGCACACGCCGAATTGTACGAATAAGGGGGATGTGGAAGCAAAACCAGCTTTAGATTCAATAGGACAGCTACCAATTAGGTAAAACTGGTTGGGCCAGAAAAAAAGGGAACTTTTGAATCCTTTAGCCACATACCAATCAATAGCAGTAACTCCATGGCTCACAGCAAGGAGATTCACCTTCCAAGTCCAGGGAGTTTAGGCAGAATCTTGGAATCATGATCCTTTGAGAACCTAGTTGAATTAACAATCCAAGATCAGCATAAATTATATAATTATTTATAGAGATGCTGGCTAGGATCTCTTGTTTGATCCTTCTTCCTTCGTTCGAGACGAGTTTGTCAAACTATCTTATCTTCTCTCTCCCCCCCCCAATTTAGAGAGACGTGTTGGTGTTGTGGCCTGGGGAGAGTCAGGTCATCAGTTTGATTCTCATAAGTGCTACTCTTCTAAATCGATAGTACGACAGTGTAGTTGATAGGTGTACTATGAGTCTATATAAGTTTCGTTGGTGAGGACGATGTTATCAGTTGAATCTCATAAGTGCTACTCTTCTAAACGAAAAATGGTGGTAGTACGACAGTCTAGTTAATGAGACAAAGAGGCATCTCCCCTCTCTCTATATATATATATATATATATATATATATATATATATATATATATATATATATATATATATATATATATATATATATATATAATTGTTTGAGTCAATAGATAGTATGTGTAAAAAGATTATTCAAATCTTTCATCTACCCAATAGGATCACCAAAAGGTGATATTTCACTGGTATGATAAATGTATCAGACCATTCAGCGCGATCTCTTGACATAATAAATAGGAGCATAACCTGGGGTTGTGGGACCCGTCACATTCATTCATCTTCTTTAGGTGACAGACTCTGTCGTTTTGTTTATGGTACAAGCCCCTTCAGCTTTCTTTCCTTTTTTTTTCCATCGAAAGTTAAAAAAGTGAGGATCCTTTTGTTTGTGTTGAATATTTTTTTCTTACCATCTACTTGTCTCATTGTATAAGTGAGATGCTGGGTACCACAGACACACACACTCTCTCTATCTCTAGATCTCTCTATCTCTAGATTTCTCTCTCTCTCTATCTCTAGATATCTCTCTCTCCACACATGAAAACGAGCACAATGATTAATGTCTTGGTAATTAGCCATCAACTTCATTGCTAAGAAACACAGAGGACTGCCAGGATGTTGACATTCTGTGTTCCATTAAGATTGGACATGGCTTCTATCATACCAACCAAACAGTAAGATCAACTTTTTTTCACACATCAGAATTGATGGTCCCTGTCTTAAGGAGATAAAATAACATAAAAACTCCCTCAGAAAGCGTGCTTCATGTGCAGGACAGAGCCAGACATGCTCTTGTCCATGACAGCAGCAAAGTAAATACTATTCTGTTGGAGCTCCCTCTTATTTTATTCACTCATCCAGGGACACCTTAAATCCCTGTTCTTTTCTTTTTTATTCGGACTGTGGTCGGCAAGCGTACGCTTTCCAGCCGCTGAGTTTCACCAAAAAAAGTTGATCGACAAAAGTCAGAGCTCTTTTCTCCAACTTTCTTCACTCGATTCCAAAGTTTAAACACGGAAGAATGGTGAAGAAAATCCTGCTCTTCTGCTTTGATTGTCTTGTGCTACGGTGGTAGTAATTTATATGCAGTCAAAATAATCCGGAAATTTGAAATATGTACCATTAATTTAATTCACATCTAAAATAATTTGAAGGGGCGTAGCGCAATCGGGTAATAACACTTCTCATATTCATACTCAAAGGGTTTGATGTTCGAATCTTGTAGTCATTGTCACATTTTTGTGTATCATACTCAACGAATTCGATGTTCAAATTCCATTATCACTGTCATGCTCTGGTGTATTATTATTTTTCTGAGATGTAAATAGTGACAAGTGTGACATTTAAGTTGAATGATGCATTGATACACAAATATACAAAGTTTTAAGGTGGTTTCTTCCTTAAATAAATATTAAAATAATTGTTGGTAGATGTGAGAATTAAATAAAAAAATCACAAAAAATATCAGTAGCTTGTGTAAGCATTTGTTTATTTTATCCGACTGGAGATGTATAAACTTTATTGAATGGCCATATAAGTTCAGAAGCTTGGTGGGGCAAGCTGGTTCCTACTGGCCATTAATATTAAACATTTAAATAATAACTTTTTGGCAAAAAGAAAAATTTATGGTAACTTTTATGAAGCGCCGGTGAACAATAAACAAGTGCCCTAAAATCACAAAGTGGCCTCCATATGAACCTGACTCGTAATTTAGGTACTTATAATTTTTACGTCCTTTTGAAAAAGACCACACGTATGCCTCGAGCGCCGCTACTCTTGAAAAGACTGGACAATGCCCTTGGAAAGCCCCCAAGTGCTGTCACCTTCGCCTCTCGTCAAAGGGCATTTTCGACATTTCACTTTAAAAATAATGTGAGCTTGCCGTGACGCTGACAGATTGATTAAGTTATTAGGACAAATTTAAGTGAATCACTGTGTCACGTGGATATGGATGGCAACCATGACTGCTCCATATGGGTCGCCATTGCTCCTTTGAAATTATTTTTCTTGAGGTGAGTTTTAAAACTAATATAATTATTTAACTAGGTTTTTGCATTTTCATTTCCTTTTATGAGGCTGGGTTCCTTGTCTGGTAGCTAACATTGGAATCCTGACTTCCATTCTTCCATTTAAGGGTAGTTTTGTCTTTTTACAAGGCTTCATTTTTTTTTTTTTTAAATTCAATATTTGGAAGAAGGCCCTTTTGATATTTGTTGACATTTTTAGTCCTGAACACATAGTCTCGTGTTAGGGGCCTAACATATAACTTGCTCCGCAGTTTCATTGGTAGAATGAGATTGCGTACACTAACCACACAAGGCATGTATCGGCTTGATGACTTTTGCGGCCTTGTTAAGCTAAATCCTAGCCAGATGCATGGAACACTTATTGGTCACGTCATTTTGATGTGACACAACAAACTATTCGGGATATGAAACATATCTGCAGTGGCAGTAGCAGCGGCGGAGGCAGAAACTTTTTAGTAAATAGAACTAATAGATAGTGACTTTAGATCATTCAAAAAAAAAAAATTGCCATTAGAAAGTAAAATGGTTAAGGGGTACCAATATGAAATCAATAAATTGCGGTAGTTCGACAGGTAGCTCTGCTCCAATATAGAACAATTGCGAAGCTGGTTATATGCACTATGGGTATAACAACCATAACACGTAACACTGTGGTCAATAAACCAAAGGAAAGCCCCTCCTATAAAGACAAAAGAGGGTAGTAAAAAAGTTAAAAGTCTAAAAAGCATAAGTTTCTTTTTGAAAAATTTTAGAATACTCCAACTTTTTTTACTTTTTTTTTTTTATACACCACCCTAGTGCATGCAACTCACTCTCCGAGCAATTGTAAACGATTGACTTCCTTCGAAATCCGGCCGGCACGGCCTGAAATTACTCGAAACTTAACCTAAATTTCAAATTTCAAGGAACCAATGCATGTAGGTGACAGTAACCAATTCATCAGTGATGTTGGTTTCAAGAACTCAATAAGGCTAAGGCCAGTCTAAATGAGGGAAGTTGAATTTCAAGGGGTGAACCACTTTTCACTTTGCGCTCTCTCTCTCTCTCTCTCTCTCTTTCTCACATGCGGTTGTGAGAGGAGTTCTATATGCTTAAAAGTCAAGTGTTTCCATATTTCCAAAAGGGCTCCCAGTGGCTTTCTCTTCCAAGGCATGGAAACAGGTGAGCAATCACATTGGTTTAAAAAGAAAGTTTCAATTTCCACAGTTATCATAAAGTCCCTCCCCTTATTGCATGCAAAAAAGAGCAAATGGGCAGGGTAGGAATCCACTAGGGGAGACTCTTTTATTGCCTTGGATCTTAAAATCTGAGGACTGGATTTGGCATGGGGCCCGCTCTAGATCTGTCAAAATTTTCTTGCAGACGCGTCGTTTTATGTATAAGTTCAGCAAAATAGCCTCGCTTTACCAATCTTCGGACCAGGACATGAGAGACGGCCTCGTTTGTAGATCCCAAATCTGACCAAAGTTTTCTTTTCTTTTAATGAGTTCATGGAGAACACTTAGATCTCAACCTTACTGCAAGTAGCAGCGAATCTTCATCTCTTAAGTATCTCTGTTTGCCCTTGAATTCTACATCAATACAGCTTTGACTTGCATCAAGAACAGCACAGCACAGAGAGGTCGTCCTTCCAATGCATAGCCATGGCCTGCCTCATTATCCGAGCCCCGTCTGGTCTGCGACCAAATGTACATTGCCTTTGCGTTCACCTTATGACGACTGGATTTCCTTACAAGCCCATGTGGACTGTAAATCGTGGTTGCTCCTCTTGAAGCTGAGAGAAAACACGAGAGAATGAAGTATTAGTTGTTTATAAACGACTGTGCAGTTGGAGAACAGTGGCAGGACAGGATTCGAAACTAAAATGTTGTGCAAGTGAAAGACCTCTCAAATTAATTAGTTCCTAACGCCGTTATTCTTGTTCAAAACTACGTCGAGACCTTGGTAAACATATGGTTATTCCATTCAACTCGAGAGTAGCGTCAACCACCTTTTACAGCGCTCATAGTAATCGAACTGAAAACCAGACTGTCATTGGTCCACTAACCCAACCAGCTACACTACACTCCTTGAGCTCTAATTCTGTCATTCTCAAGTACGCATCTTGACTAATCTAATGTTAAAATTCATGTTCGCCTTTTTTCGGCTGGTGGGTCATAATCCTCTTACTCACATGAAACAATAACAATGATTAGAACAATAATAAGCATGTTTACCACTAAAACAAAGATGTCTTTTTTATATATCATTATAAGAGGAACCTGTCTAGACATTCGGTGGGCTTATGACATAAACCCAATCCTGGGTTGCAAAACTCAAGTAAAATCGATCTGGACCCAACTTCGGGGCCGGGGATGTATTTGGCCTCGGACATTTTTCAAAAGGTAGCCAGGAACAAAGGCCGCATCATGAACCATGCAGCCATCTAACCCATTCCAAACCTTGAGTAAAATCGATTTGGGCCCAACTTCGGCCCGGGAATGTCTTTGGCCTCAAACAATTTTCAAAAGGTAGCTGGGAACAAAGGTCGAGCCATGAACCAAGCAGACACCTAACCCATTGCAAACCTTAAGTAAAATCGATCCCGACTTCGGCCCGGGGATGTCATTGGCCTCGGACATTTTTCAAAAGGTAGTCGGGAACAAAGGCTGCGCCCCGACCCAAGCAGCCACCTAACCCAGTCCAAACCTGACCTGGTTCATGTTGGGCCCATAGAGCTTCCATGTTCCACACTGGCTGGTTTCTTTCATTTTCTCTCTTTCCTTCACCAAAATGAGAGGGTGTGAGATCATCAGATCCAAGGTAGGTGAACCAACACAAGGACTGGTAACACCTTTTGGGTGTAGAGAGAGAGAGAGAGAGAGAGAGAGAGATGAGGGGGCCCAGCCCAGCCCAAGCATAATAAGTTTGGAGGCTGAATGGCCTGAGCAGAGGGAAGGGCAGTGAATTGATTCCTCTCCCAATGTTTCTGAATGGCAGCGTCACCGTTTTCAAAAAGAAGCGAAGCCCATTCAATTTGCTCCGCACTGAAAAGCTGCCTAACCAGGCGCGCAGACCTCTTTTTTATTCATACCATTTTTTCTGCAATGATGAATCAAATGCAACCATATATTGTAAAGCCGTAGCGAAAATGCTAATTCCTGATGTGACGCTTGTCTTTTCATACAAAGTAACTCGTGGGCTCCATCTTCATGGGGCAGATGTCTTCTTTGCGTTGATCAATTTGCACAAAGTGTCATCCACTCCCTTTCTTTCAACCATATGTGGTTTAACAAGTCCTGGAGATGATCATTCCATGTGCATTATAATCTCGTGCCAAGGAGAGAGATGCCATTTTTTGCCAGGTGTCCAACGACCCAGTTGTTCTTCGGAACATGTGAAACATAAAAAATCATAGTTTTGCAATAATTTTTAGTAAAATCGTGTATTTTTAAAACATAAATAATTGTTTTGTCTATAAAGAAGGAGTTTGCGTATTCATGTCATGAACTCCAATGGTCACGGTATTTTTGAGCGTGCAACGACCTAAATGCTTGTTGATCGAAGGCGCCTCAAGTTTTTAGTGATGGAAAAGAGTCAAACGATGGCGATTTAATACTTAAGTATTGCCCACTTGGCAAACTTTAATCAAATGCTTTTGTCCAATCTCCTTCAAAATCATCAGATTTAGTTTTAAATCAATGTCCCATATCCAATGCACTTACATTTAGAAAATTAGCCAGAACTATGAAATCAGATTGTAGATTCAGATTCATATATGACTTTTCTTGGTTTGTATTCAGACCGGATGTGTGAATACAAAAGAAAAAGGAAAAAAAATTGATACGGTTCAGAGTATATTTGATTCGAATCTGATCTGCCGACATCCCTAAGCAAAAATTCAAATTAAATATGAATTTTTATTTGGACCCTTGTGGGATTTAGTTGCCACCCTTGAATCGAAAGGCTTGATGAATTGGAATTTTCATACTGGGGGCACCTCTAATATTATGATCAACTCTGGTAGGGCTGAAAGCTGCATAGAAGAAAGAAAGACACAGGCCCTTTTGCCGGAATCCGACCTAAAATATTACATATATGTGTGTTCTGTTCTCCCTTCTTGACTTAAATTTCTGGCTCCACCACTGACCTGCAAGCCTGCCAAAGTGACATAGCAAATGGTGAAAAAAAAAATCGAGCAAAGAAGAAAAAGGAAGACCTGTGGATGCATACTCAACAAGAAGGATACGCTTTAGGTTTGCACCTGCATGTGAGCAATAATCAAGCAAGACCCATTTACTGATGAAGTATTGCGATGCAAAGGAAATGTCGATCGTGGCTTTGTGACTTCAATTTGAATTCTGAAAACTCTGTGACCAAGCCATGGTACTTGAAAATGGAATGGGTGCCTGCTTCTGCGATCACATGCCACCTTCCTTAATAAGAACTATAAACAAAAACCAGAGAATAACTTGTCTTAAGCTCGCTAACCTGAGTTTAGAGTTCAGACCAGTTAAGCGTTTGTTCAGACACAGCACCCTCTACTCAGACTCCTTCTGGACCATGCATGCATATCGAATAGTTATGGGCAGCCTCAGACTCTCTTGTTAAACTTAAACCATATAGATGTGACCTGAATGAATGGTCTGATCATAAGAACCAGCTGCTGAATCATCAAGATCAGACCCATAAATGGGATTTTGCAGCATTTCAGAAATTGAAAGTAATCGAAACGTCTTAAATTTAGCAAGCTAGAAGCAGTGATCAAGAATGCATTGGTCGAATCATGCTAATCGGACGACCAACGTCGACATGAGCTCAACATCTTTAAAAACATTGGTATTCAAAAGGACATACGTGGTGTCTTAGACAAGGTGTAAATTCGATCCAACGGATTAAACATCCGGGACCAAAGGTCGCCGATAGCAATTGCCTTCCTCCTTGTCTTTCTTTCCAAAGAATACTTGCTGATAAGTCTTTAAATTTTCTGAGTTCACGAAGTTCGGCAAAAGCAACTTTCATCTACAAATAATTCAACTTGAAAGCGACTAGCTACACGAAAAATTTACATCACATGTGAGAGAATAATACAAGAAGAAACGATCCTGCTGGAGGCTTCCCACTGATTGAATATATGGTGAAATTTACGTCACATGTGAGAGAATAAGACAAACTTTCTCATGTTTATATCGAACCTTGTGAACCAGAAAGCCGGAGGATGACTCTCTCTCTAGATAGGGAGAGGGGAAGAGGAAACAAAGTTATCGGAAACAAGCGGACCACGGTTATCATTTCGGTGGTAACTGAAGATATGGTGAGACGCAAGATTAAATCCATTCACTCGCGTCTAATTTTTCATCAACTTGGCTTTGTAACTCCACAATTCACGAGAGATGTGGACACTAAGTGGAAAAATGCACTCTTTTTCATACGAATTTGAATCGTTTTCGTACCCTCCAAAATGCCGATGCCTGCGTTAATTCGGTTGGAGAAAATCAACCCTCGTGAGGATGCGTCACTCGTGAAATTTACCAAAAGTTGTTTAAGGGCGTGTTTGACGATGGGAGAAATCCAGGGTACCCTCCTCCTGGTTCGCACACTTTTTATTATCATTATAAATTATGAAAAAAAAGAGTGAGGGAATTAAGCACTAAGAAAGAAAAAAGAAACCCCCCAAGTAAGCCGACTGAAGAGTGAGGGAATTAAGCACTAAGAAAGAAAAATCGTCTCAGCCAAAAGCTAAAGAAGTCCAATCATCGCAGGCTGCAAAGGAGCACTTGATTTAACAAGATCACTGGTCTCCAAAATTTCAGTTTCGTGGATTTAACGTCAAGCCTCCCCTGATGACCTTTTGCTAGTGTATAAGATATTAAAATCTCAAGTGTGATTCTGGGTCAGACTTAAATCCATAGTTTGATGAGCCATATATTTTACTATGGATTTTTTGCCACGTCAACCAAAACAGGCCACATCAAACCTAAAAATTTAAGATCAAAGGCAATCAAGCTCTACGGCATGGAGTACCAATCCACCTAGCCAGAATGATAAAGATGCAGGCCGGAGGTTGTTCGGAGCAGAAAAGATCAGCAAAAAGATAAAGACTTATTTTGCTAGAATTACATTTTCGTTATAGTGTTGTTATAAATACATGAGTGAGCCTCAATGGCACCAGCCACAGCAGGAAAAAGACGACGGAATCCGCCCAGTTCTCCGGATGTAATCTACTCGCTCAGCTGTCTTAGCAGCTTGTTGGTTTCTTTTGGCTTCTGCTACCATAAACTTTTCTTCAGCTTTGTGCCTTGCCGCAGCGAGCTTGTTCATTAGCTTTTCATGAGCAAGGCACTTCATCCTCTCAACTTCTAACTGGTAAAAAGGATGAACCAGAAACTGCTTTAGCATTATGAAGGAAAAACTACAAATAGGTTGCACTTAACTTTTCAGACCAAAGAAACAGAGGGGGGGAGGGAGAGAGACAATTATAGAGACAAGAAACTTTTAACGTCAGAATTTCAAAATATCATATTCACTTTGAAAAGACACGTGCAATTGTTCCAGATATCACCGTACTGCATTTTGTTGGAAGTGGAGCAACAGCGATAAAAAGCCAACAAATGGAAGTTATTGTGGACACAGGAGAAGATATCTTAGCCTAATTAAACAAGAAACACAATGTTCATATATTCACTTGACCCACGAAATATTTCATATTCTGTATGATGGTGGGCATTGAATCCATTCTCCAAATATCCACAAAGACTTTGCATGCTATCAACTGTACGGAACAAAGTTTTCCCAATTGATGCACAACTTTAGTGTGCAAAATGAAGGATTCCTATAAAGAAACTGCATTTACCAGACCAACCACCAAACCAATCAGCAGGCACCATGAAAACCTGATAGCCAACATTAACAATGAATGTGCTTAAATTTATTTTATCCACAAGGTTGAACTGCAAATTTGCGTCCAAAATAGCTGACCCCAATCAGGCTTCCAGTCCAATGACAGACGAAATAAGATTTTCCTTTTACTGCAATCTTATATTCCTTATGACATGTTTACTGTTAGTGATATTCTAGCTATTGTGTGTTTGAGCTGGTGAATCATATCACTCGCATAATCAACCAAGTGGAGGGTGTATTGGGAATTCAACCAGTTGGACAGTGATAAAGCCAACCGAGGTGCATAAATTTGAAATGACACTGATTACAGAGGGACAAGAAGATTATTGGACGTTTCTATTTTGTAGGAAGAGATGATGTATATTGTGTTTAAAGAGTCTAAGACTAACATAAAAGAGTATAAAACCTGCAGTGCAAGCAACGCATGCTCTTCAAAATTAGCACAGCTGTGATTGTGAAAGGTTCAAGTTCTCCAGTAAGGAGTAGGTGCAACTTATCATGTGTGTGCTTTTGCATTTCCAGACAAGCATGTGGGTGTGTGCATGTGAGAGAAGAATTATGGTCTAAATTTGAAGATAAATTCCCAGAGAAGCTTTTGAATTCAAGGAAATAAAAAGTTTGTGTTAGAAAAAGTCACATCAAATACCTCTATTCTCCTCATTTCTGCCTCTGCCTTTGCCTTCTCACGGTTCTCCCATGCTTGTATCTTGACCTCTTCGCGTTTGTACCTGGAAGTGAGTTAATGACATCAGCATGCAGCTATACTATCCCATCAAGGGAATGCGAACAGTGGAGGTAATATTTATTCTTTATGACAATTTGCAATGACTAGCAGGCAGCAATGTTTGAGGAATTCCTGAAATCATGGTCATGGAAAAAGTGTACTTGCCTATAGATACCCAATAAGTGTGAATGATCACTTGACTAGAACAAGTTGACTTGATTTAGGCTCTTCAAATTAGTGCTCTTCTGATCGAAGAATGTCTAATTTGAACTCATCCATTCTTTCAAGAACAACATTTCCATTGGCCATTGAATAAAAAAAATCAAGCCATAAAATGGTAACATGCAGGGAACAGATGTCCTCATTCACTCCTGTTGCATGACAAGCCAATAGCTAGAGAAAGAAATCTCACTTATCACATCCGTTTAATGTTTCTACTGCTACATATTTATGCAGTATGCGATGTATTCCCGTTTTTGCAATGACTCCAGTGAGAGTACTGTTTGCACAAGGCAAGATAACCTTATATTATTTGCCTTTACCTGTTTAATTGATTTCGATAGTTAATCTTGCCTTATGAAAATGTAGTTCCAAAGCTCTTGACATATTGTAAGAGAAAAACTATTAAAATGATGACACGTAACTCCAGGAAGTAGAAAATTGATGCTTAACCATGCAGTAAAACCCTTTAGTTGTAGGCATAAAAGGGAAGTCTGAAGAACAATTCTCATTCAAAAAGGTTGAGTAAAATAACCTGGCCATGAACTTTGCCTTCTCTGCTTCCTCCCAAGCTGATGCACGGGTCTCAATAACACTTTTGGGTGTCTGTCCTACATCAGTTATCTTAAGGGAGGTCGAAGCATCTTTCTCCTCCTCTTCTTTGCTAGCCCATGCAGCAATGTTCGTCTTACCAAGCTGTGCGCTAAGAGCTGCTATCTCTCTTCTAGTTTTCGTCTGCAATTCTTTCTCAGATAGTCCACTTTCTGGAAGGTCGACCTGATGATCTAAAACACTAACAAATGAATTTGCAGGAGAAGATGCAGGTGCAATTCGGCCAGGAGTTGATGGCCGAGATGAAGAAGGACTTCTTGTTGGTGTTGTAGCCCTAACAGGTGTTGCAGTCCTTGAAGGTTCTTGACTAGCAATTGGAGTCATTTCTGTGCCCATATCTCTCATTGATACAGACTTTACTGTCAATGAAGGTGGAATAGAAGTAGTTGCATTACGAACAGAAACAGATGAATCATGCCTGCTGAAACTTACTGCAAAAACCAATACCATTGTTCTAATGTTTTTAATGAAAGAGAAGGAAGAATAAAGAAAATATTAAAAAGGACAGGTCTGGACATATTATAGAGAAAGATTTCCTACATATCCAAAAAACATATGATCAAATAAATCACCACCCAACACATCATAAATGAATTGCAATGCTTACTTGTTGAGTCTGGAACAGGAACCTCTGTTAGGACCAAAGCTGTAGGATATGAATCTCGAAATTTATTGACAGAGGAACAAGATTCAACCCCCAAATTAGCTGGTTCTAGTGAAGGTCCTGACACAGGTGGAGTGAAAGCAAATTTCTGCATGAGGGGCTCCCTCTTCACTTGACTGAGATCAATCTGTTTGGTATCCACCTGCTCAATTGGAACTTCTGTCACAATATTTGCAGAAGGGCCACTGGGAATGCTAGGCTGGCGACTTCCATAAAACCAAGATTTCTTTGGAACCAAATTTTGAAATCCCTGTGGATGAGCAGTTCCTGCTTTAGATATGCTCTTCACCTGATTATCACTGGACAATGCTGTTGGGATCCACTTCCCTGTATCATCCCACTTTGAAGGTGCTGGCTTGGAAAATGGTGACAACATAAACCGATGCTGACCAGACCTCTCAGATCGCTGGAACTCGAAACTTGAAAGACCTCCACTTTCAAGACCACTATCATAATCAGCATTTTGATCTTCCTGTGATCTATTTGGCCTTGAACTATTCAAGTTTACAACGTTTTCTTGATCTTGTGAGGGTGCAGTGCTATCCATTACAGCAATTGAATCTCCACATGTATCATCACCCACTAAAGTGGAATTTTCAGTGTGTACAACACCCAAATCCTTGCAGTTACTGCTGGCTCCTGTTTATTAAACAAATGAAACAAATCAATCAAGCTTCTAGACAATTACACTGCTTCTAATGCTTGTCCAGATGTATCTCTTGCATCTATGAACTGTGATTTAGCTTAAGCTACTATGCCTAAACATGATTACTCGAAACCCAAACATTCTGACCCAAATTGGCTACATAAAACGAATTATAGAGTAATTTGTATTTATGTGAAAGCATCAAGTTTTTTAACACATTTTCGAACTCATCTCAAGAAACATCTGTTGCATTGGGTTTCTATGTGAACAGAAAACTGAAGAACAAAATGAAAGATCCTCTTAATGAGTTCAGCTTTGCAAGAAGGAGAAAAGGATGAAAGAAATACTAAAACAACAAAATAATTCAGATATACAGCAAAAAGAAAAACCTTGATCCTCCAACTCGTCATTCTCATTAGGGAGTGATGAGCATGCAGTTCCTGCATTTTCCTCTTCTCTTCTTTTCTTCTGAACGTGCAGAAGCTTAAGCCTCAATTTGCTAGGGGAGACGATTCCTGACTAACTTTTCAAAACAAATAATAATTAGTAACGGGTCTTTTCGGTTATAAATATAAGTTCACAGCTCTGGCACCAAAGAAGCTCTACGTTGATCGTGATCATGGTAATAACCATGGTCCATGACAACAAGCAATAAGACAAAAACTTTTATAAACTATGGCATTCAAGAAAAACGAAACATCATACTACTTATGCATGTGAAAGTCGGTTGAATTCTAGATCAAATCAAAATTTGCAAGAACCAAATAAGATGAAACAATAAGCTGGTAACCGACTAAAAGCGTGACTCCATAAGCACATCTCCGTCTCCTTAGCTCCATACCTTTTCCTTTCCAGTTCTTTATATTTATTTTACACTTTCCCTGGACAAGTGCGAACAGCTTTTCACCCGAAAGTAATAGTTCATACTCACAAGGGGTCCCTAGAATTTGAGGTCATGGATATAAACGGACAAGAATGGAATACTAAATTTAATAGTTCCGGAAGAAGCAACTCCGAAAAGAAAATCAACATTAGCGTGAGTGGAACTCAAAATGCATTCCATCTTTTGAAATGTTCTTCGAAACACATGATGGTTGAACAAGTAGCTGCAGTAGTAATGACAGTAGTAACAGTAACAAATCGGAAACAGCAATGGCAATACAGGGAGCATTCATATCCCATTTGAAAACCCTAACAATAGATGAGCAGAGTTTCAGATGAAGCTACTTTTTCAACAAAGAGAGCGAGCAAATTCCCGTATTCTCAAAAAATAAAAAACCGTATCCAATCGAGCAGGGCTTTGCTTAAAACTTATTAAACACTTATTATCCAAACAAAACGATCGGCATGAAAATCTACACCGAAGAGATCAAACCGAAGCGCGCGCAAATTACAGATCGGCTACTAATTCCCTCACGGTCCAAGCAGAAAACCAAATGCCCCTGCGTTTAAAGAAACGTGAGCCTCCAAACGAGTAAGAAGGCCGCACTTCCGATCTCTGACCCCACAGCAGACGATAAAATGAAATGACAGCCACTGAAACGACCGGTCACGTGTCCTTTCCCAAGCACCAGCAGAGAATACCAGAAAGCGCGGAATCCGGATCAGAACAGGATTTGTGCTCGAGCGATAAGAAACAAGCGTGACGAACGTATCTCTAATGCCTCAAGGAATGACGATACAGTTCCAGACAGCAAGCGACAGACTAGAGAGACTACTACGACATGTCGAGTTCGTCGACTCAATGACGAAAATCACGGAAACAGACAAGAGTTGAAGAGCTCGAGGCAGAGAGTCAAGGCGAACATAAAGATCAGGAAAGAGCTCAAAAAATCCAGAGAGATCGTCGGAATGACGAAGGAGACGGAGATTACTTCAAAATTGCAAGAGCTCGAGAGCTTTTGAGAGAGAGATAGGTACCTGGATCTTCTCTATCCTTTTGTATTCCATAGAGGAGAGCCTTCCAACGGAAGCTACAGAGGGGGGAGGAGTGGAGGAGGAAGAGGCACCGTCTTCTTCTTCATCAACATCATCACGGCGTCGCCATTACAGTAGAGCCATCACTCTCCAGTCTCGTCACTCCCCTGACCTTCCTAGAAGTAGAAGGGGCTCTTCCTGGCGAAAAACAAAAATCCCCAAAAAGGCCAAAATATGAACGACCACGAGTTACCGTCCTCGTTTATACATGGAAGAACAAAGGGCTCCCAGTCCCCGCGCCCTACCGCTTGAAAAAACGCCCGCCATAATTTAAGGACGTCCAATATCGTTATTTTATCGCGACATTTAAAACGTCGAGGTTATCTTGTTGAACTTATTAATTGTTTACGAACGACACTTTCGTGCCTTTTTCGCTTTGAAATTAAAAAGGAACAATTACAGAAAGCGGCTCCCAATATGACCTATTACTATATCACCTCCCAACTTTTAAAATTTATCACACCGCAGGTTAAGTCTTAAAGAGCTGCTCGGGCAATCTTGTGATTGTACTTTCCAGAAAGAGGTTGTTTGAGGCTTAAATCTAAAACCGAAGCACTTGTCGGGCAAATTTTAAAAGTGAGGCGGCAAGTTGTTAATACTTAACGTTTTATATCCGTTAGAATAAGTGAAGTGCCGGTAAAAAGCTTTTTGAGTTTATGGTAACACATAAGGGTAATTTCGTAACTTCGACAGACCTTTTTCAACCTCCCCGCTATGATAGGCGGAGCACGCGGTAGTCTCCAAGCAGACCTGTGGGGCCCCCAGTCGGCAATCAATAGTGGATCTGGACCTAGCTCGCCGAACTTTGTCTCGATTCTCATAGGGAACTTGGGCCACCTAGATCTGGATCAAGAAACCAAATTTGATCTCAGGAATCCGTGTGGGATCCGCTCCAATGTATCATGGACCCTGTCTAAACTTGTCTGGTTGGGACCGGGTCAGGGATTTCTGTTCCGGGTCCGAGTCTTGGTTCATGAGATCTGGATCCAATCACCAAGATAGGGGGGGACTTCCACGTCATAGTTCATCGGGACGCCCCAAAGGCAAAGCTGGCGGTCTTCCTTCAGGCGAAAAGTGGGACGGCGAGCCACTCACGTGAGTCTCACGTGCGGCTGAGGATGGTACGGACGCATGGCGAGGGCAAAACGAGAAATGGCAACAAGTAAACGAACCGCTGGATCTAAGAAGATTAGATTTCAGTTGGATCCAGATTTCACTGGATTTGGATCACTTAATTCTTTGGATTCAAAATTCAAACTTTATTTTCTTAATGAGTTTTAAACTCAATTGCCGCAAGCTTTGACATACAAATCCGAAACTTTCTCAATACTCGGTCAAATCTCATTAAGCATCCAGAATTTCAGTTTCCCCATAATTGAAATGAACTTCTTGTTAGAAGGGAGACTATAAAAGGAAAAAAGTTCCTTTTTAAAAGATACAGACCTTGGAACACTTTAAATTGAATTTTAACTATGTAGAAGCCTCGAGTCATGATGCTTTTGGAATTTAACAATTACATAAAGTGAGAGTTTTGGGCATTGAAGGAAAGCAGATCTTTCCAAAAAGAACCTTTATCTTAACTTCAGTGGGCACACACAAAGAGTGTTGCTTTTTCAGTTTGTTGCACAAACTAGGGTTAGACATTAAGGTAGTCTGTATAACCCCAAAAAGGCTTGTTGTACTAATTCGGGCCAATGAAAGGTAGGCAGCCGGTCACTGGTTCGAGTGAAGTGGGCGAGAACGAACTCTATTGGGCCGATTGGACGGAACTAAAATACTAACTTGTATAAAAAGAGAAAGGGAAAGCTTTGGCTCTCACTTGGCTAGTGAAATACTCTTAAATTTACCTGAAAGAATAAAAAGTAAATCTTGAGTAGGAAATCAGTTAGTTTTGGACAGAATAAAAATTCACTAATTTAAGTTTGTGCATCCGGTTCTTAGTGTTCTCATAACAAGAATCAAACACTTTTCATGGGTCTTAAAACACCCAAGTTTACTCCATGCATGCCAAAAATTGTCAAATCCCCAGTGTCACATTTAGCTCATCTGCAGCCTTAGTTGTGGTTAACCAAAGCTGCAGACAAAGGTGAAGCCAGAAATTTTTTATGAAGATTTGAATTAAAGTTTACTAATTTTTTTTAGGGCAGAAATATAAATTTTCAATTTTTTTAATTTACAAATAAATTAAAAAAATTTGAAGCGGGGCTAGGTAACTCAAGATAGACGGACCTTGTCTCTATATTTACATACAATCTTATATTTTAAGGTATGTTTGATAGCCTCGGATTTGAGATATTCATGATTTGAGCACCGTATATTTAAAGATCAAATTATTCTATTCCAGTATTAAAACTGATTGTTACTCAACATAGAAAAATAAAATAAGCATTGTAAGTATGAATCTTAGGTCTAACCTAGAACCTTTAGTTTGATGGACTGCGCATTTTAACATTGTTCATATATCACATTAACACCAACATGTCATGTCACATCCACATCAAATTCATGAATTTCAAATATGAAGTAATCAAATGCTTCCTAATGTTCGCAAAAAAAAAAAAAAGAAAGGGTCGGGGTGGAGGTTGGCTCTCTTCTGGGCAGTGGGGTTCCATCTCGCTCAGTTTGATGAAGTCGTGACAGTAAATAATTGCTCAGATTATATGCTTGAGCCTTAGAACAAAGTTGGATGAAGTCGTGACAGTAAATAATTTACCAGATAATATGCTTGAGCCCTAGCACAAAGATGAAATGTTGTAAAAAATCGATATCAGCTCGATATTATTTCGAGTACGAAAGTAAATGGCTGCTTGTGAAGCGTCGACATTGAAATCTTATTAAATGTTTGAGCCCTTACATAAATTTTGAGCCTTTATATGACATTCATGGCAGGCGATTTGAACTCTTGAGAAGTACGCCCGAACAAGGGAAGAAGGCTGAACTGAAAAAGTCGGCTTCCTAAACAGAACCGGCATCATTAAAGTTAATCAGGAAAAAATATTTTAAAATCATTTTCGGCAAAAATAAACGAAAACTTATAAAAAATAATTTAAAAAACATAAAATATTTACAAACAATTAAAAGCTGATACAAATTGGGAAGCAGAAAAGGAAAATAAGTTGTGCTTAACCAGAGAAAGCAAATTAACAGCCGCCGGAGCTGCCGGAAACATTTTCTACCATGGATAAGTTCAACCGGAATCATGACAAAGCAAAGGGAGCAAGGAAGACAATAAGACATGCATAAAGTCTCAATGCATATCTATGGTACACCGATTTTTGGGCACAGCCACGTCTCTGTCTGAAAACAACACGAGAGAAAAGACAGAGCAAGCACAACCACTTTTCTGCGTGTTTGATTCCTCAAAGGGGTGTTTGATTGGTAGTCAAAAAGGGGAGGTATGGCATGTGATGTGATATAATACTATTAGCCTACGTGGGTTCGTATGATCAAGGATTTATTTTGCCTAGATATGCCGGACCCACTTCTCGAGATGCGTGTTTGACAGTTACGATGCACAATTGGCTGCTTGTGAGAAACATTATGGTTAGATATTTTGTTCTAGACAGATCGGATTCGAATCTGATATGTATCTTTTACAATCCAATTTAACCGATACTCACGTCTGCATATTCAAACAAACACGAACGAATAAAAGTTTTATGTCATACTAGAAACCAATTTTTAAATTCAAGACCTAAATCTGATCTGAATCTAATTCCAAATCTACAATTGATTATGAATCCGACTTTTAAATACACAACTGATTAATGACACGAAATCTAATTCCAAACCAATTTAGTTATTGAAATTGTGATCAATGACACGAAATAACTAAAATACCGTCGATATAGACAATTTGATGTTCATTAGTTTACGTTAACCTCTTCAAGTGCATTTGATAGTATTGGTGTATGCTTAACTTACTATATCCATATTTACCAGTCTTTTCAATTCGTATCTAAATTACTAAAGTGACTTTTATGAAGCTGAGAAGGTTACGTGTCAAAAACGTGACATTGACTAAGTAAAAATGAAACATTCATCAAAATCGTTGGATTTATTTACTAAAGCTACATTATAAAGTTTTGTTTTATCAATTTTGTGTTGTTAAAAACTATCACAAAAGGTGCATTTGCAGTTAAACATATTTTTTAGAGACGATTTTTAACGACACAAAATTATAAAAAACCCTGCCACATATGCAGACGCTGATTTTTATTTATCGGTGTTAATACAACTTTTGCTACATTCCAAGCATGGTTATGTTGAATTACAGATTTTAGATAATGTTGCGATTAGACTTAGTAAAAAATAGTTAAAAAGACATTTAAAAAGAATTTGGAAAAAGGTTTCTTAAAATATTTAAAAGAAGAAAAAGGACATGTGCCAATGACAAATCGGTAACTTTGTCAGAATAAGCTTGTTCATCATATAATCTTAAGAATGAGTCGATGCAAAATATATACTAAGTTGATAATTTGTTATACTTTAATGGTCTTTTTATAATAAGAAAAATAAACAACTCCTATGGCATGATAATAAAAAATAATAATATTTTTTTCATTAAATCAACTTGAATCAAAACATGCTTTATCAAAATAGTCTTTATAAATACATTAAGATGTTTACATTCTATTCAAAATAGTTTTTGAACAAAAAATCAATGGTTCAGGTTTTTATCTTTTATTGAATTATCTGGTATTATATATATATATATATATATATATATATATATATATATATATATATATATATATATATATTTGCATTGCATTGTCGTGTCATACCCTTGTAGAGGTGGACACTTGGCTGGGCCCTCGGTACCAAGAAATACGGCTGGGCACCGGACTAGGCTGCCGACGGGTACTCGATACCTAGCCCGACTTAAGCTCGGGCGCAAGCTCGAAATTGTCAGGATTATAAATTTTTAATAGGGTACAAACGGGTCGGGTTCGAATCGGCTTAACGCAGGCGAAGGCAAATATGGATCAGACTGGACAGAGACCCGGTTTGGAACCGGCAGACTGATTTGGGAGTATCTGAAACGGATCCAAGTCTGTCCAATTAGGAAAACCCGGTCCACTTCTACCACTAGCGTATGGAAACCTAGCCATCCAGCAAGTGCTCTTCTTCGTCAGTGAGCCCCCCCGCTCGGCGGCGTCACCTAAACCTAATCCTCTTTCTCACTCTCCCACTCTCTCTCTCTCTCTTTCTTTCATCCTCATTGTGTTTCCAAGGTATGGCTTCCGAGGAGACCTTAATCCCCTTTTTTGTTGTCCATCTTGCTTGTAATTCGTCGAGGATTTTGTGTGTTGATGTCATTTTCAAGGATGGATCAATGGAATGTTACTTGCTCATCTGCTTCATTTCTCCATTTTTTTTATAGGGATTTAGTGTCGGATTTAGGGTTTTATTATGCAATCGGTAGTCCCTGTTCGCGTTTATCTTTTGTTGCCCCGTTTCGTCGTTTGTGCATTTCCATTGTTTAGAGCGACTCTGTTTTTGCGTTCATTATCTAGTTTTCCCTTTTATGGCGGAGCTTTTCTGGTTTCGGTTTTGAGGGATTGTTCGGGTGTAGGAACTTTGAAGGGAGTTTAGGTTGTGTTCTTTTGGTGCGAATTTTGGTTTATTTCGAGCTGAACTTGCGCTTGGGAGTGGGTATTCATTTGCCGAAGTTCCTCTGCCGGTGCTGTACTTTCTAGGTTTCCATACTTCTGTAGCTAGTGCGTTCCTCTCGGACTCTTGGTTACCGATCTTGTTTCCAGATGGAGAAGAGTGCTTAACACGTTAGTCATTATTCTTTCAGTTTGAATCATTCAGAGTCACCTACTTTGGCAAATTCTTTCAGTTAATTGTTTAGAATGTATGTCATTAGTGGAGTTATCGTGGAACACTATCCAGGGGGTTTCCTGCTTGATAGTGGGTTCAGTAGATCATCTTTGTGGCTTGCGTATGTGCACATGTGTGCAGCATAATCAAACTAAACTTCTTCATTCTTAGTACCGATTGAATGTTAAATTGTGATAGTGACAAGCACGTTATTAAGCTTCTGAACTCAATAAGGAAATCCGTGAACGGAACTGCAATTAGTCTATCATTACACGGATGCATGTCTTTCCTTGTGATTACCCTAAGTGTCGTAATTTTTTTTGGTAATTTGTTGTATGATTGGTTAACAGTACATTTCCTCGTAGTAGATCTTTCTAAACTAGCATTTGTGGTTGCTAGGTTATCATGTATCTCTGTTTGCATGTCTGATTTTATTTCATGATAATATATGCTGATGCCAGTTCAGTAATAGCAAATTGTTTGGCTATATGTTTCTCTGTGCTCCACGTTATATCTTTAACATTTGTGGATGTACTTTTCTTTATGTTGATGAATGACATAATGGCTATGAAAAACTAAGCTACAAGTACTATTTAACTGTAGTCTTATGCATTGATTTCATAGAGAGGATTGCATCAATCTCACCTCTGGCATATTATTGCTTGCAGATGAATAGGGAGAAATTAATGAAGATGGCTGGTGCTGTCCGCACCGGCGGGAAGGGGAGCATGAGAAGGTATTTGTTGTGTTTGTATATCTGTTGGATTCTAGAAAAATGAAGTAGGGTCACATGTGGGCTGTATGATGCATTTCGTAGCCTCTGAAACTTCTGGCATATATCTATGTAAGCCAAAAAAGAAAAAAAATCCATTTTCAAGTTACTGACATATTTCTTCTTTCTATTTTAGATTGTTGTAAGCTTATGAAAATTTGTTTCTGATTGTTGGGGAAATAAAAAAAAATTGATGGTTAATGTCACCTAGTGTGAGCACTAGTTTTCCTTCCGAATATTTTTAACATAATACTGGTTTGGAATGTAAAGGTGCATACTGTTCCAACTTCCAGGAATTTGGTTGTTATTTAGTGTCAATCTGGAGTAAAATGTTCATTGTTTTTCATTCAGTTGAAATTTATAGTTGGGAACTATTTTTTAGGTGTTCTGTTGGTTTTCATTTGCATTTAGGTGCACGGTAAATTTTATGTCCAAAATTTTGAAGGGATATTTGTGTATGTTCCATTTATAATGTAATGTTGAGGATATCTCTGTGTATGGAGTTTGGAGAACATTTTGATAATTCCTTAGCAGTTGCTGACATGTTTTAGTCAGTGTACATTACTTTTTAAACGAGGCCACCGACCATTTAGTGTTTTATGAACTAGAAAGAAGAAGGCCGTACATAAAACCACAACAACCGATGATAAAAGGCTTCAGAGCACCCTGAAGAGGATTGGAGTAAATGCAATCCCAGCTATTGAAGAGGTTAACATATTTAAAGATGATATTGTTATCCAGTTCTTAAATCCGAAAGGTTCTCTCTTTATCCCTTGCTTTGCTATGTAACATACATACCTACATACATATACAGAAATTTAATTCTTGGATGTGATCACGTGACTCGTTGTTTCGTGCTTTGTCTCTCATTTCAGTACAAGCTTCTATTGCTGCCAATACTTGGGTGGTTAGTGGATCTCCTCAGACGAAAAGTAATGCCTCTCTCTTTTCTCTCTCTCTCTCTCTCTCTCTCTCTCTCTCTCTCTCTCTCTCTCTCTCTTTCTCTATTAATAATTTAATGCACACACTAGAACTGACTTCAACTTGTGGCCAAAAGTTTCCAGCTGTAATTGTGTCCTGTTTGTTAGGTTCCAAATGCCGGAATCTAGTAATAGCTATAATATCCATAGTTTGTAATTATATTTATTGTGTTATCCGTTTGTTTTCATAGAGATTCCCCCATAGGAATTCTGTGAGGTTTGGGCAGCAGAAAGGATCTTATTTTATACTAATCAAGTGTAGCCTTTTTCTTCATCCACTAGTGGAGGAACCATTCCCACAGCTGTCCTGCACTTCTGTACTCTACTTCTAAACTCATTTCCTTGAGGGACTGGTTGGAGCTGCCTGCTTGTTGATTTGAGTTGCATCATAGAACTTGTCAAACCAATGCTAATGTTCATAACTTCATACTTCATAGCTTATTTTGTGCATGTTTTTTTTTTCCTGGCCATCCATGTACATGTAACTCTTGGACAGAATCGACAGATTGGTTAGTACAGGAGAAGTCTGCTAAGAGCGTACGACACAAGCTTGTTATGAGTATTTTAATATTGCAAAGGAATATAAGCTATTTTACATTTTGTATCGTATTGAAGCATCTCCACTTGTTTTAGTTGCATTGTATTCCCCATGTTTTAGTATCAAACTTCTCTATAGGAAAATTCACCTTCTCCCACCTAATCCATGTCTTCTGAACTCTGCAAAAGAAGCAACCAGATTGCAGATTAAGTTCAGACTACCTATTTAATCTGCCATCAACATTGTAGTAAAGTTTAGTCTGGGTTTCTTCTTTGCTCCTTTGACTGAAGGATTAATTTGTAGTATGTTGGTTGCTAGGTGCAGCTTATTTTGGTATGTTTTAACCAGAGATCCATGATTCCAGCACTTTGAGTTTGTGCAAGTCTATGGTTCAAAGACCCGTTTTATTTTGTTAGTCATTTGTTGTTCTACTCCTTTTCTTTCCTCTCTCTCTTCCTCAGGCAAGCTAGTCTTAGTAGTTGCTACCAACTAACCATATTGATTTCCTTTTAAAAAAATTTTCTTCCGTTTTCTTTTGCCAGAGTTACAAGATCTTCTGCCTGGAATCATCAACCAACTTGGTATGTGGTTTCTCAATTGATGCTGATTCACTTACTTTTCAGAGTTAACTTAATACTAACGCCTTAGCTGGTTGCAGTATCCAGGGTTTGACTTTGGCTTGTATCTTATTTGTCAATATATCCTCTTGATGTCTGTTACATCTAAATGTGCTCAGGACCTGACAATCTGGACAATCTGAGGAAACTTGCTGAGCAATTCCAGAAACAAGAATCTGGTGCAGCTAAGCCTGATGATGATGATGATGATGATGTTCCAGAACTTGTCGCAGGGCAGACATTTGAAGCTGCAGCAAATGATGCTGTACCCTCATAGAGCATCAGGGTTTACTTGCACTCCTCCCCACACTCTGGGTCTCTAGTTCTTGTTTTGTTTGTGACCATTTGAGTAGCCGTGTTTGGTGGCGATGCACTTTTGGGAAATTTTAGGTTTAAATGTGTATGAGAGATACATGATGGATGGTAATCAAGGTATAATTTTGTTTTGTTTCCTTTCTGCCGCACCTGTGTTCTTGATGACTCCATTAGCTACCAAGATTTATGTCAGCGGCAGAACTTGTCTCGCCCAGGTTTCTGTTTTTATCTGCATTTAGTTTCCAGGCTGGTCGTAGACTAAGAATCTCAATTCTTCTTGGTGTACCTATCCCCTAAGTGACATCTAATGCCTAATATTGGTTCCTACAACAATTTCATGCCATATTTCCTACCACTGCCTCAGTTGCAGCATCCTTCCCTGCATCCTCCCGAGGTCTCTACTGTTAATTCGTTTAAATATCATCTACCACTTGAAGCGGGCGATCACATCATTGAAAAATTAAATCGCCAGTGTAGCTGCAGCACTCTGTGTGTGTGTGTTGTGTGCATGCGCACGACCGAATATTTTATGATGCAACTCTAACTAGCGGCTTCATCGATGGTTACATGACTCCTAGGTTGGGAAGGTAGTCGTCAACCATGTCTTTTTCTGAAAAGGGTGAAATCATATAGTCAAATCCAATTATTAGAGTTGCCCATGCACACGCACTCAGGGTCTGTGTGTGGGGTTCTTAATTTGCTTCAATTCTTTCTTGGCCAAAGGGAGAACGATTTTCCTTTTCCTTGACTGCCAGTGTATCTGCTTTTGCAATTCTTAGGTGTTTCTCCTGTATTTTAGACTTTTAGTACATCGTTCCTCTCTTCTTTACGTCAGTATCGTGCGGAGAATTGAGGAACTCAGGTACATATGTATCTACGCTGTTTGATCTGTGGCTCATCAATGATCACTAGTTGAATACAAGTTTATTTTTAAATTGGACCTATTTTTCTGCTCAGCTGTCTGCTACTGAGGAGAGATACTCTGAAGAGGCTGAAGCCACTTCCCTTCCTTCTGTCTTGTGTTACTTATAAAAGTTAAACTGATGACCAGAAAGTTTCACTGCCAAATAGTCCGACCAACTTTGTCAGGCTCCTCAAAGTGCAAACTGTTTGTTATTAGGCTATATTTCTTCAAATAAGTGGGAACCTTTTTATTCTTTATCCAGCTTGGGTTCTATCTAGTTGCAAACCTGTAAAGCCAGATCCAGATTAGCATGGATATCTTGGAGCGTGACGCGACAATTGACCAGTACTCGGTGATGGAGGTGAATTTGCCAGCTTACTGTTATTTATATTTTCAAAAAGAAAAATTAAAAATAAAATCAATGAATTTTTTTTACAGTGCAAGATGTGGAACGCCCTGCCTCTTTTCATTGGTGAAGTTCGTGACCGAAAACAATATTATCTTGGACCATAATTACCTGGGATTTTGTTTGGGTTTTTTATATCTCTCAACATTTGACCTGTTTTTCGAGTGAGCGTGACGTATTAATCTCACCGCTCGAAAAGACTTGAAAGCCCATCCATTCTCCTGCTTCTGAGGTCCTGAGCTGCGTCGGTGTCAACGATAGTAACGGTGCACCCTTTAACTTGGATGCTGCGCCCTACCACTTTAAAACACAGAACCATAATACCATTGCACCCATGGAAATCAAACTAAAGACATGCCTTAATACAGGCCCCTAATCCGACCAACTACGCTATGCCCCTTAACGGCAACATTGACCTGTTTTTAAATTGATCCATTTGTTGACAATAGAGAAAACCTTCTGCTACCCACAGAAGAGATAGAAGGATGAAACCAGCGTATTCCTTTACAGCCCGATCAATTTAATTATTTACACGATTCTCTTAGATCTAAGTCGAACAGCTGAGATATGTTCAGTCAAGGCAAAAGAAAAGAGAACATAATTGATTCAAAATACGCCGACAGCTGGATGACGATGGGGCGTATCCCCAAAAACGAATGTGTAAGCCGGGGGGACCAAAAAACCACAATATAAAAGTAATAATTTGTCCAAACCAACAACGCTGTTGAGATGGCCGAGTTGGTCTAAGGCGCCAGATTAAGGTTCTGGTCCGAAAGGGCGTGGGTTCAAATCCCACTCTCAACATCTCTATTTTCATTTTTTTCGCCAGTTTTTTTTTCCCCCCTTTATCGATTTCTTTGATAAAGACTTACGTAATCCTAATGTCTCCGAACACACGAATGAGGTCGCGTGTAGGAGATAATCGAAACCAAACAGTGTGGGTGGACTGGTGGAGTGGCAAATATGGACGTACGATTTGTGCAAAATCCCACTAGAAAGGGATGCTTAAGGCTTCATTACTGCTCTATTTGTTCTAGGAGAAAGTTTCCAGCCCAGCCTTTAAACAATAGAAGCAAGATCTGTATCAGGGACAGCGGTAAGGATAAAATTTTTTGTCAAATCATTATTACATGAAATGGCATTTCACTGAACATGGTCTGAAAACTATTGTAATACATTCCTGTCTTTGGGAGGAACTAAATTGACCGACAGCAATAAATTAGAAAACGAGACATCCCTAGCAAGCTCACCAAGTTTCTAGAGCTGAAGAACATGTTTCTTCTTCAAAGCACTTCCAAGACACCCCCGAACCATATACAAACAAGTGAGAGAGATAGAGAGAGGTCTTACGCGTTCTACCGTCAATACAAGAACGCATCCTCAAGAAAATAAGAAAGCAAAGAGTAATCAAGAAGACTTCACGGTATTAGATCGAGCAGCAGCTCTCTCCAAAGCCTTCAATCGGTTAGCCTCCATCCGAGCCTTCTGCTCTTCTGTTATCTGCCCCTGGGCTTTTGGGTTGCTGGACTCGTTTTCAACTACAGGTTCTGATGATATCTCTGCTGTTAAATTGCGGTTGAGGGACACATCAGGGTCGGGAGTAGCAGTTTTTTCCTGCAATGCATAATTATCTTTCGTAAGGAAAGTTGGCTTTCATCTTGTCCAGGCAAACCATCCTTTATCTCCAGAATCCTCTCAAAGAACCATAATTACTAGTTTGACAAAAATAAGTTGTACAAGTGGATTTAACAGCGCCGAGTTTTGCATAAATCCATCCCTGAACAAACTTTTCTTAACAGAAAATACAATTTGTTGCATTAAAACTTCAGGACCTATAGATGAATCGGTTCAAATCATACATGGAGTGAAAATTCAGAAACATAAGCTTTAAAAAAGGCATCTTTGAGGTTAACTTGATGAGACCAACTTCGAAGGACGAGGTCACAAGACAAACTGTAAGGTTTCAGCCAGACTATGAAGTTAGCGAATTTAAACACAATATGAAATGAGAAATGAAAGAACCAGATGGAAGTGGAACAGTTAGTTGGTTAGCCATAGCAACTAAAAAGAAAAACAGAGAACCAATTCATCATATGATGGTGTAAATGAGTGTGACTCTTGGATAGGGATGATATGTTGTAGAGAGGGGCGGCTGAGTGCTATGGATGTCATATCCTCATTCGATCCGGTACAAACAAAAATGACAAACCTCACACTGGATCCAGCCCATCAGCGTCCCTGATTATGGATGTCTCTCCTTAGTCATAAGCTCGGAGGCAGATCCTTTATTATTCACAATAAATTATGACTCCTAAATACTTTGCACCTTGCAGTCAGTTCATAAGTGCATCTATTGTCTATGATTCATAAATTTAGGCTCCATAAACGACAGATCAAGCATCCCTCAGGTACTTATGTGCACCAATAGAAAAAAAAAGAAAAAGAAAAGGGTTATACCTCCATTGCTTGGCTGTAGATCTCATCAAACATGGCTTCATGCATCTCATCAGCATCAGTGTTTGTCAGAGGCGGATCTTCTGTGACATGAATACCTTCGGCATCCGTGCCTCCATCTAAAACTCAAAGAATCAATTAGAATGTTATCCATTGACGTGGCATTTTCATGACAACAGATACCGCTCAACATAACTTTTCCTCGGAATTTGGAATGCCGATGGTAATAAACATTTCTAAAGCTCTTTGGAGGTACTGAAGCAACGCCACTAAAGTGTTGGCTCCATAAAAATGTGAAGTCACAGAACCAAATAAATCCTCGTGAAACTCTCCTAAAAATGGGCCGACCAATCTTCATATCCAATTCTTTAAACTACGGTTTCATATTTCCAGATCAAAGTCGCCATGAGACTGTCCAAAGAATGACCCACCATCATCATCTCTAATACGCTAGATAATGTTTTTTATGTGTAATCTTTGAGAATGCTCTCTCTCTATCTCTCCTAGTTTCCTTGCTATTATTATTATTGTTATTTAAATTTGGTGACATTTTCCTGAGATTGTTCAAAGTTCTCGTTAAAAATTCTTCAGAAACTTGCAAATTTTTCTCGGGCCCAATAACTTTAAAATAAGTTCGGTAGTTACATCGACGACCTTTTATCACCATCTTTCAAATGGTTGAGTTAACCATCAAATGTACTTTGAAAATATATAAGATACCTTTCTCCACAGGGGGATCGTATAACTTTGTGGGATCGCCTCCATTAGCTACCCTCTCCCTTAATTCTCTAGTAACCATCTGGCAGCCAATAAAATGAAATGAAGTTAGCGAGATAAAAAATAAAAAGAAACATGGCGTGTGGACATCACCTTAACAGGAAAAGAATGGTTCTGTAAATAAACTTACCATGGATAGAATAACTAGTACGCACGATCTTGGACGTAATTTAAAGAACTTTGGAACGAAATGAAACATAAGATCAAGATGAGCTTATGGAGCATACCCTGACACGCTTCGAAGACCCAAGACTTTCCACCTTTTCCACAAATTGTTCAAACGAATAGTAGGGCAGCAAATGTGCATGCCACTGAGCATACAAGTCAATTAAGTTTCCGAGGTCTTCCAACTGCACAAGTAATATGAATTAGATCTATAGTTTTTATTCCGCATACAATAATTTATTGGCATCCCCGTGTGAAATATGTCATCTGCAGCAATCATGACAATGCTTGCACTTCCCAGTAGATGACCAAACCAAAGTACTCAAACTGTCACGTCTCACACAGAGAGAGAGAGAGATCTTCTATATCGTTCATGCCCGTCTGTGTGGACCACAACGCGGAGAAGGTTTTACAGTTTATATGTTAAAATGTGACCAAAAAGATGACATGCATAATTACTTAAACGAGCAAAATATATCTCAAGCTCACGAGGCGCTTCCAACTTCCAAGAGTTTGAGAATCTCCCATGTTTATTAGTGACCATGAAAACTAATAAATGTTTATAAAAAACGTCTCATAATGTTCCCAGGATTGGCCATAATTTGTTATCTGTGGACGTTTGCTTCATATTTGAATTCTCATCACCCGAATTTGCAATAAAGGACAATCAGACAGGCCAAGTTCTTCTTCGGGGACCAAAGAGGCATGATGGACTCTGTCCGATAAAGGCAGGAAGAGTTCACAAGCAGATAGAAAAGGTGGAATCCATGGCTGGTTTTCAGTCAATAAAGGCAGGTCTTGTATGAGTCACGGCATCATCGTTTGGATCATGCGAACAAAAAGATGGTGTCCTTCCTCAACTCTAGAAATTTAATTTCAGTATCTCCCTTCTCAATTGGAGTACGGATTCGTTTCTTATAGGAAAGGCTCATAAACAACTCTCTCCAGTTTCAGTTTTTCATGTCCCAAAGGTTCTTGAATTGTTGCATTTGCATGTTTGGGGGCTGGCGTGGCGCCCACTACATATAGAGATAGATACCAATTTTTCTTACTTATTGTTGACAATTCAAGTAGTTCAGTCTACCCATGAAAATCAAACTCAGTCTGTTTCGCTTTGGCGAGTAACTGATGTGATGCTCATCGGCTGATAGAAGCCAATTCTAACAACATTGATAACTTTTCTACCAATATAAAGTAATGAAGACGGCCTTCCAGCAACTCGCGTACCTTGAAAACCACGAGCATCAACTCATTTTTCAACCCCGCAAACCACAGTTTGCATCTTCTATTTTTCCTATTCAAGTGTATGTCCAAATTCTGAGCAGTTGCTTTTGCTTCTTGTAACAAAAAAAAAATGATCACCGTTTGTCGTTAGATTTTTCTAGGTAGAAAAAGATGACGTAGAAGTACGTTAGGTCAGGACCATTTTAGACAAAATTCAGCACCCATAAACTATATGAATCCTCATCGTGGAAAAAGTTCAGATTTAGAAGGACTGGAAACATGTCAATTTGGTTGAATCCTCGAAATCCGATAGCTTCAAGATTTTAACATTATTCTCTTCATTTGCGCATAATGTCATCTACTTTCATAGATCAAACAAGCAATTGTTCTGTGTTCACGTAACTACCACGCACAAACATGTAGAGTTGCTAACCCTTGCAGCATCCAGGTCTTCGAAAAGATAAAACCCTAACAATAACGAATATTGAAGAGAGAACAATAAATAACTCAATTTCATGAAACCGGCAAAGGAAGTTTCCCCAATTTTTCACAAATAAGTTACAATGCCTACCTCATGGCCGCGACCGCGTGGCTTAAAGGCGCGAGGGAAATGGCGGATAATATACCCAAGACCATCGTCGGAGAGGAGAAGCTGAGGCGTTAGCTTTGGCCTTTCCCTAGAAACCTTCTTGGGGGCCTGGCTAGGCTTCCCGATGGGCCGGGCGGGGGGGTTTCCAGAAGGATCGGAGGGTGTGCTGTTGGATGTGGACGCAGGGCAGTCTCTCGACCAGTGGCCTGGACGGCCGCACTTGAAGCAGCCGGTGGGTCGCGCCGTCTCTGGCCGAGATCCACGGGCAGTGGGATTATGAACGGCACGGTCTCCCTCCGTCGCCGGACAGTCGCTGGACCAATGACCGGGACGCCCGCACTTGTAGCACCCCGTCGGCGCCGCTTCCCCCGGAGTTCCGGTGTTGTCCTCTCCCATTCTCTCTCTTCCCGGCGCGCCGTCTCAAAATGTGGTAACGAATAGAGGGAAAATATGTTTGCTTCTGGCGGGAAGTTTCGGAAGCGTACGCCTCCCGCCTCGAAGGGTACGTCCCCAGGCGTTTTTCCACTCCACACGCCTCGAAGCGTTTGGGCGGAACAGTCTGATAATGAAGCGTGCGCTTCACCTTCACACTCGGGTACTCCAGCGCTTTCACTTCCAGCCCTTGATGTATCGAGATGTGCGGTGAGTAAGAGAATCACTGTTATTAGTGATATTCATTATCCTGTTTCACTGGAAACGGAGGGCATCGCTGATTATATTTGGATTTGGATTTGGATTTGGATTGTGATAATGGGAGAATGCCTACCTACAATTTATGTTCGATAGTATTCATTTCCATTCGACTGGAAATCCATGGTTTTTACATATAATGTGAGTTTAATATTCATACTACTGAGATCCTCGGTAGATCTTCAAATACAATCTTTTAATGCAGTTTCAGACTTAAGATCCAAGGCTATCAAGAGCAACTTTAATGTCCAAAACGATTTGATTATAAAGCACAATTTCATATGGTTGGACAGTTGTGGATCTTAATTTAAAGACAAACGTTTCTCATGTTTGGATCGACCTTTCAGATTTTAAGAGTGGTTTCGTGAGAAAAATATTTAAAGTTACTTGTTTTTTTACTTTAATCATATTTTTTTAATAATCTAAGAATGACTGGCTCTTTTGGTAACAAAATTTTGACAGTAGGAACAGATTTAAAAGTATTTAAAAATGATTTAAATTAAAAACATGGTTTACATAAAACTAGTATTTTATAAACGCATTGGGATATGCATATTTCGTTTAAACGAGTTTTAACGCCAATTTAAAATGTCCCACGTTTGATCAGGTGAAAAATCTGAAGACTTCATTCAATGTGGTAGTCATCACTCTCGAGCGAAACCATTTAGCTCGATCGGTTGACATGCTTTTATTAACTTTTATACGTGCAATTACTTGTTTTAGACTCGTATATAACTTGTTTGGTAGGAAAAAAAAAAAAAAACGATGGGATGAAAGGAAACAAATATACTAAATGAAAATGATGGAGACCGAAAAAAAAGGAAACAAAGTTATTGGAAATAAATTATTAAATTTTGTTCGTATAGGAATTAATAAATAAATAAAAGTAAAAAATGATGTTTGTCCAGCTATATATAAGGAAATAAAATGAACTATGACAGTTTAAGTTTGTTTACGGTGATGCCCTTTATACTCGTTGAAAAACAAAATTTTGTGATTTTAAACTTTATGACATAACCTAACCAAATAATGAATATCTATAGTTAAATATATACATATAAGTAATTATATATGTATATATATGCATTATTTCTTAAACGTGTGACACTCCAAATAAAATCACGGAATTCGTTTTTTAAAATGTTGAATCTCTAGGGCATTTCATCCAGATTGTATTTTTCTTTAAAAGCTCTTTATCATGCATGCATAGTATTGGCAGGTCATTCTGTAGCGTGTGTACGCGTGCAGTGTGAGTATGCAATGATACCAATTCAAACATTCAAATAAAAACAAAGTTATAAGTTTAAGACTGTGAAAAGTTGATTAAAAAAGATTAAACAATGGATTCAGTCATTGCCTTAGTTATACTATGAAAATGTGCCTTGCCAAAATGCATGCTGGTAATTGGGACTGTATTAGCCCAATAATTTAATTTTAATATTGTTTTATTTATTTTGTATATTTAATCATACATATTTTATTGTAATTAAGTATACTTATACATCGTTTTATATTAAAAATACATTTTCATTAAGTATAACCGGCTTGGGCCTTGGTTGCAGTTTGTCCAACTTACTAAGTAAATTTGATGTGTATTAAACTGTAGATTTAAGAACCGCAAAATTCAAATCCGTGAGGATGTTGAAATCCATGGATTTCAGATCGGATCTCAAATCTACACATGAAGGTAGAGTGAGACTGGGAGGAGAGAGGGAGTGCATCGACGTTCAGATCCAACATCTGATTAAGACCTCATATCTCAGATCTCAAATCCAGATTCTAAAGTCTGCCCCGGATCTCATACCCGAAGCAATCAAGCGCGACGTTAGGGCATAGTCTGGTGCACAAGTTCTCTTCCCCCACATCCGCAGCCACGATCGCCGCAGCCTCTCTCTTTCTCGCAAGGGCATCCGGTGTCTCTCCTCCCCATCCGCCGGAGGCCAGGATCCCGCGGCCGCAGCAGCAGCAGCCTTTCGGGGCATCGTCTCACAAGTAGCAGTGCGTCTCTTCTTTCCATCTGCTGCCACGATCGCCCAGCCGCAGAGGCCCCCTCTCCGTCTCTCTTACTCACTCTCGTGTTCCTCCTGAATCGTTGGGTGCGCCCCCTATCTCTCTATCTCTCGCGGGTGCCTCCTGAATGGTTGCACATAGGCTTCCGTCGGAGTTTACCGACCTTAATCTGCCAATGTGCAGATACGATAGGGTAGAGATGAAGCATAGTAACAAGCTCGGTGCATCATGTTTTAGAATTGTGGTACACAATTAGAGGCAAATTCCATTTCGTGCTTTATGTAGTCCGGTGATTGCTGTGGTCAGATGCACGGCGCTATTAGACATCTTTATCCCTTGTTGCCTTCGTTGTGAAGAGTTCCTTTCATAAAATTCGTTGGCAAAAAAAAGAAAAAAGAAAAGAAAAGGGTATTAAATATCGAAGACAAATTGTTAACAGGGATTGGTCTCTCGTCAGCTCGATAGATAGACTTTTTTAGGATTGAATTTCTTCATCAACTTTCTGAATCGTTATTTCAGGATTAAAAAGTTTGGCTGTTAAATATATTTCAAATTATGACCAAGCAGGTGCTTGTGCGGTGGGGCTACTGTATCTGTCTGTCATCCACTTAAATGCACGGAGGTTCCCACTTGAGCTGGTAGAGATAACGACTTCCATAAAATTTCGTTACGACTGTGGCAAACATGGCGACTTTTGCAAAGCCAGAGAATGCTCTCAAGCGTGCCGAAGGTGAGCCTTGCCAGTTTGTTATTCAATTGCATATTTGACGTTGTATTGATATCTAAAGAACCTAATTGAAAAAAGGTTTTCTGCCAACGTTATTATTCTATGCGTCATGTTGTATTCTGGTGGATATAAGATATTTTTTCATGAAAATGCTATTCCCAGTTCAAATAATCTTCAGAAAATAGGTGAAATAATAAATCTAGTTTGGAGTTTCACTAACTTATTGCAGGAGACTGCAAAAAGATGAGTTTTCATTTGTTTTGTGTTAGAATTGATTTCATATTATTTGTCAGGATGTCATGCCATGCTTGTTTGTTTGACAATTGAATATGATGAACCCATGATATCTTGCTCATCAATGCAGAGCTGATAAATGTTGGCCAAAAGCAAGCAGCATTACAAGCTCTCCATGACCTTATAACTTCGAAGAGGTATCGTGCATGGCAGAAGACACTTGAGAGGATCATGTTCAAGTATGTAGAGCTATGTGTTGACATGAGGAGGGGGAGATTCGCAAAGGATGGGTTAATCCAGTACCGTATCATATGTCAGCAAGTAAACGTTAGTTCTCTGGAGGAGGTTATTAAGTATTTTATGCAGCTTTCCACTGAACGAGCAGAGCAAGCCCAAAGCCATGCCCAGGCTCTGGAGATTGCTCTGGATGTCGATGATCTGGAAGCAGACAAGAGACCAGAGGATTTGATGCTGAGTTATGTTAGTGGGGAGAAAGGAAAAGACAGATCTGACCGCGAGCTAGTAACCCCCTGGTTCAAATTTTTGTGGGAAACATACAGAACTGTGCTCGAGATTCTAAGAAACAACTCAAAGATGGAAAATCTCTATGCAGTAAGTTGTCCTGTCTAACTGCAATTTTTATTGCTTTCTAGTTTCCACTTTGCTATGTTATTTTGTTGCTATAAAGAATATTTTTGTTCTTCATATTGCTTTTGGTCTAAGCATGTGAAACCTACAATTTTTTGTGGCTGTAATAAGTATCAAATTGTGAAACTCTACCTGGTGCATGACGTTATAATGAAATTATGTGGTCGACAATTCTTGAAAGCAGTGTTATTAGATGTGTATGCATCAATGCGTAATGCGTGCGCATCACATTGCCTCATCCACTACAACGCACTATAGCGTTTGAGTGAATTGCTGTTGACTTGATGCATGTTCCTCACCCTTGTGTGGCACACACATCAGGCTGATAGGCGTTTCATGCCTGAGGCGTTGAAATAATTTTTTGTTTCAATTTTTTTTTTGAACTTTTGGCACGTTATTTTTGTTGTTCACTTTGTTTCTTGTGTTTTTATGTGTGCCCAATTGAAAAGTTGTAACTTGAAACCTACAGTGCAAACTTTTTCTCTCTTCTCGCTTTCTTAATATTCACCCTTTAGCAGTAGATTCTTGAGAGGGCCTACTAGTTTCATGGCATCAATTACTATTGCCAGTTGGGCATTGAAATCTCCACTGCTGCCATCGAGTTCCCTCTTCAGTAACCCCTCTCTTTCTTCCTATCTCTCTCATTCTCTCCCTCCCACTGCTGCAAGCCTGCAACAGAATCCCCACAACCCGACGAGTTGCGTGTCTTGTTTTTTGTTGCTGCGTCGCCATTTTCTAGCTGCCTCATTGGCTGGAATGACTGTCTGTTGTCTCTTTCTCAGTCTCTTCGTCTGCACGCTGTCTGCCAACTTAAGGTCTCTCTGCCCCTCTTAGATTGCTAACAATAAAACAAAAAGTTTTAATCTGGTGCACCTTCAGCAATATGGAAAAGGTTAGGTGCTTTTTTTATTAGCATCACTTTTAAATATTTTTTTCAATCTTCCACATGTTCTTTTATGTGGGATCACATGTTCATCATTCATTTCATCACAAAGGTAATTGTTCAAGTTAATGGCTAACTTAAGGAGACAATGAATCAATCAACACTTCTGCCCCAAACCATACTTAGGGATATTGCCAACACATGTTAGGCTTTGGCCAGTAGACCCTAAAGTGTTCCCGAGTTTAACTTCATTGGATCTAAAGTAATTGGGTTTATCAGTGTCACATGTATTCGGGCAAGAACTTACTCAATTTTCCTTTTTGTTTTGAAATGGTACCCGAACTGATTAGCTTAAGATGAACTTAATCAATGATAGGGTTTTAAGATCTGGTCTACATTCAGACCCAAAGCCCTTTTACACTATACTGCAAACTTAGATGTCTTTATATCTAAATCATTCTTTAATTTGGTAGAGTTTGGAATGGTCCTTCACTAAATGTTCTTTAGTTTATATTTGAATCAGTTCGTCAAATAAGTTTCCAAATGGTCTTTTTTACTAGATTTGGCTGGACCATCAGGGGACAAAATCTATATGGACATGACCTTTTTCATTTCCCAAACTAACTCACTGCGAATCTCCATCTTTCGGAAATATTTATATAATGTATTTGCGTATAGTCTACATTGAATTCTTAGAAGTTGGAACTTCTAAAATGTATTTTCTTATAGTGAGTTAAAATGAGCTACTAGTATGTTTCTTCTTAGAAGTGGAAGGCCATATTTAGCATTTATTGAGAACACCTTATGCTGGAATCATGTTTTATATGTTGGGAACATGTGATGTTATATAATAAACAAATTTTGACTTGATACTTACGCATCATCACGCGTTGCTTGACTACCCTTCTTTTCACAGGTTTAACACGCCTCTTCGCCTCAATGCACTTAACAAGATTACTTGAAAGTATTTATCCATTTATTAAACATATAAAACTGAACGAGTTACAACCACTTGGAAACCTATCTAAAATGCAGTCAGGTAGGAATGTAACATACGCGGATTGACACGGACAGGGCCAGACACATGTGTGGACGTGGGTGTGGCTCTGGAGTGCCATGCTGGGTGTGGTCTATTCTCCCATAGCTAGAGTCAGCTAACTATGGATTCAATCAACTTTAACTGTGTCCATTTATGCCTTTTCTCAAGTTTAAATAATTTAGTTTACATTATTTTTGGTATGTGGGTTACTTTGTTTATCAGTTTTTCATGAATTTATGGTTCATGAATATATTGCTCGTTCTTTTGCTTCCTTAAAAATTGAAAGCGTTATTGTCAATTCAATTTGGTGTATGTGTTTATGTGTTTTTACGGCCATGTATCCACACCTAATTTTTTTTGGAAAACATTTTGCACTTGCATCCATGTAACATAGAGGGAAACCATAAATAATAGCCAAGAATTGTGAATAACTAGATGTTAGGTTGGTGGAAATTGATTACTTTTGGGTTGTAAAACGTTATCTCATTAAAAAGTTTTTTGGAATCTATTTTTTCATAATTTCAAAACACATTCAGCTGTGCACATTTTATTATTCCATTGGTGTACTTGTTGAGCGGATTCGAGATATTGTGACGTGTCTTATGTAATTAATTTGTGATTGTGGTATTAGAGGCTTTAGCTGTGTTTTTAGCCACTTATTGAATGCTAGCATTAGCACACTCTTCTTCTACTTCTGTATCTGGATCTCTTAAAAGTTCAAAGTACTTTACAATTTCCCCAATTTCTTTCAAATTATTAACTGTTATTTTCAGGTAATATGACATTAGACTTCATAAAGAAATTGTACATTTTTCTTGGAACTGGTGCCTAGACTTTCTCTTTTTGTTGTACAGATGACAGCTCACAGAGCTTTTCAATTCTGTAAGCAATATAAGCGAACTACTGAGTTTCGTCGCTTATGTGAAATTATAAGAAACCATTTGGCAAACTTAAACAAGTACAGAGACCAAAGGGACCGACCTGACTTGTCAGCTCCAGAGAGTTTGCAACTTTATTTGGACACCAGGTTCGAGCAGTTGAAAGTTGCTACTGAACTTGAACTGTGGCAGGTTAGTAAGTAATGGCGCTTAGGCATTTTGTAGCTGGCATTTGTCATTTATTATGTAATTGGTGCCTTCCTTCCATCTTTCAGGAGGCTTTTCGTTCAGTTGAAGACATACATGGTCTGATGTGCATGGTCAAGAAAACTCCAAAGCCTTCATTAATGGCTGTTTATTATGCCAAGTTGACTGAAATCTTCTGGGTTTCAGAGAGCCATCTTTATCATGCCTATGCTTGGTATAAACTTTATGTACTCCAGAAAAGCTATAACAAGAACCTTACCCAAAAGGATTTGCAGTTGATGGCTTCATCGGTGTTGTTAGCTGCACTTTCAGTTGCCCCTTATGACCATAAGCATGGTGCAGCTCATTTTGAACTTGAGAATGAGAAGGAACGCAATTTCAGGATGGCCAGTCTTCTAAGTTTTAGTCTCGACCCTAAGCGTGATAGCAGAGAAGTGGTTATTTTTCCTCCCTTTTCCTTGTTTTTTGGGTTTTCTGCTGTTTACTTTGTTCGATTTGCGCTCCATCTGGTTGTAACATTCAGCTTTGTATTTGAACAGCTTTCGCGGTCAGCACTTCTCTCTGAGTTGGTAAGTGCGTCTGTAACATCAATTTTCGATCATCACATTTCCTGCTATTCTAAATTGGAGTCACTGATCTTATTTCTTGATTATGAAGATCAAAATTCACATGATATGATCATCTTGCTATGATTTGAACATATAATGTGCATTTAGTCACATTTGTAGTAAAAAAAGTAGAAGGCACAGGCTTAGGTGTATCAGTCTAGTTCCCTACCCAACCTTGGTTCAACTGTTCAGGCCTGGTGCCTATCAACCGTGATAAAATTTGGACTAAAATATTAGTTTTATATATTTTGTTTAATATTTGAGGGACTACATTTCAGAGTTTTTTTGTATTTTGACATTTGGACAGTTGAGACGACTTATTATCTGTAGAAGATTAAGTGACATTACACTATTAGGAAATAGCTGGAAAGCTGGAATTTTTCATTGAGGATGAAATGTTTTATGCTTAATTGCTGCATGAAGAATATGATAGTCTAATTAATTTACCAAGCTTCCTTTTTTTTTTTGGGTGGGATGGATGATGATTTGATGTTGCCATGCATTCAATAGTATACGAACATGAGCAAAATTTACTGTATTTTGTGTGCTACACTGTTAGTTTGTTTGTACCAATGGGACCACGAGGTTCAGTTTCATCAGCACATTTTCAAGGTGCTAGTGAAAACTAGTCACTCGTGCTTCATTGGCTTTGTAAGTCAAACACCTAAAGGAACTCAAGTCGAAAAATGATTTCCTATGATATTTTTGCTTCTTATACATGGGGCCCATAGCGAGATTAATATTTTGTGTTTCTGAGTTTACTTTCTTTCAAAATTTATTTTGACCTATGCAGTTCTGGTTGGTTCTGGAAAAGGATCTTCTTTTTGTGGCTCTAGCAAAGTACTCACTGGATTTGGCCTTAAGCCTTGAGGTCAATCAAAGCTGAGCCTAGGGCTGGACGGCTGGTTGACATGGTCTAACTGTGGTATAGCCTTGGAAAAGTAAACCATGTAGATGTTTGATTTGAAAATGATAACACCTGGTTTTCCATGGTATTACCATTAATTAAGCTAGTCACAAAAAATGTGTTTTTTGATAAAAAGAAACACTTTAAAAGCGCAAAAGAAAAAGTCAGCTGAAAAAGCAGCAAAAAACACGTTTTTTTGAAAAATGCTCACATTTTTTTCATTTTGGACGTTTCTTGCATTTTCACGTATTTTATATATTATTTATTTTTCTTTTTCTTTTTGCGTTTTTCACATTTTTTTACCTTTTTATTACCACATTTTAGTTTTCACATTTTACTTTGAAGATCTTCGTTTTTTTAATTGTTTTAAAATTTGCCAAGATTTTTCGAACAAAAACAACTCTGCGTATCATACCCAAGAACAACCTCGCTGTTTGAAATCCATAAACGATATTTGTGCTATGGCATAAGCCTACCCTGGGACTTCTTCATCCAAAGGTGAGTTTGGTTGGTGACATTTTAGAGTTGCCTATGTGAAATTCCTATTTCTTCTTTAGATCTTACCTAATTGCTTGCTCTCAAGTTGCTTGCATTAATGTGACATAACATTGCATGCTCACTAATTTAACATTTTCAAATACTGGATTGGTTAGCATTTAGTTGACTCAAGTATTTATTTATTTGGGTCCTTTCTTTCTGTATCAGGTGTTTTGAAAATGTAAAGATGAAGGTTCTCTTTGTTTATGGAAATTGTCATCAGCATTACTCTGCATGAAATTATTCTATTTGTTGCTTTCTAGTAATTTTTTTTTTTATTTTTGTCGAATTTTTTGTTCATTTAGTACAAGCCACCTGGATGATTAAATTAGGATTCCCTTTGTGTTCAGGCTTCCAAGGGAGTCATAACATATGTACCACAGGAAGTCAAAGAACTTTACCATCTTTTAGAAAATGAATTCTTCCCCCTAGATCTTGCATCGAAAGTTGAGCTGTTGTTAAGCAAACTCTCAAAGCTTGGTGATAAACTTTCTTCAGCTTCTCCAGTTCCTGAGGTGCAGCTATCACAATATGTTCCTTCATTGGAAAGACTTGCAACATTGAGAGTGCTGCAGCAGGTTTCTCATGAGTTCCTCCTAATTTTTATTTTTACTTTGGTATCAGGCATTTCAAATGTAACAGGTCTTTTGCTTCTCAGGTTTCTCAGGTATACCAGACAATGAAAATTGAGGTTCTCTCGAGGATGATCCCCTTTTTCAGTTTTTCAGTTGTGGAAAGAGTTTCAGTTGATGCTGTGAAATACAATTTTGTGGCAACGACGGTTGATCATCTAAAGGGTGTCATATCATTTGATAGCATGGTAAGAGCATTGAATCGTAAATCGTCCCATTCGTGGGTGTGGAACATTCAGTGATGCATGTAAATGGACGTGGTTGTCGTCTCAGTTATCTGTACAAATTGTTTTTCGTTGAAGGAACTCATGGTTGGTTTCTGTACATTTGGTTAGCAGATCCTTCAGATGATGTCCTGATTTAGGTATCCCATTATGGCTTGCCAGTGCAAGGGAATTAGTACTGTTCAGAATAAATAAGGATTCAATCTATCTCTCCTCCAAGAATGCCTGGTATCTTATTTACCTCAAGTAAGAACCTGGTGTTTTTTGTCTGGGTTCAAGAGTGGTTAAGTATTTTTAGGAGACATATTGAAGGATCAGTGATTGTAAAGTAATTGTCTAAATTCAGGTGGTACTTTGATGAACATAGAGAAGTACAGATATGTGTTGTCAGCACGTTATCTGCAGTCTTTTATCAGGCAAAGTTTATGCATAAACTGTGTGCTAATTGTACGCTTACTGCATGCAGGACCTTGAGTCGGATAGACTTCGGAATCATCTGACAACTCTGGCAAAACGTCTAAACAAGGCAAGGAGCTTAATTTATCCTTCGGAAAAGAAGGCATCCAGATTGGGTGAATCATTGCCTGCACTGATTGAGGTTATAGACAAGGAGCACAGGAGGCTTCTTGCCCGGAAATCTATTATTGAAAAACGCAAGGAAGAACAGGAACGCCACATGTTAGAAATGGTACCAAACCTTTCTCTCCTATTGTAGGCTATGTATCTGTTTTAGTTATCCTTTTTCTGGAGCTAATTTATTCTCACTGTTTAATTTTCTTAAGGAACGAGAAGAAGAATCAAAGAGGTTAAAACTTCAGAAGATAACTGAGGAGGCAGAACAGAAGAGGCTTGCTTCTGAGTATTCTCGGAGGGAGGAGCAGCGGATTCGTAGAGAGATAGAGGAGAGAGAACTTGAAGAAGCTCAGGCTCTACTGCAGGAAGCTGAAAAACGCAAAGGAAAGAAAGGAAAGAAGCCTGTTATTGAGGGGGTATGTTCTGTAATTCTACTTTTTGGATTTTTTCATGCAGTGCATCGATAGGTATAGTTATCTAAACCAGTAAAAGGAAAGATGGTTATGATATTCATTCTTTATTGCCTTTATATGGCCATTTTGATCATATATGGCGCCAGACTTGTATTAATCTTTTTTTGTCAGGAAATTTCTTCAACTTGACAAGAATATTCCAGAATGAAAGAAATCTTTTCAATTTGTAAAAGTAGTGTTGAACTGGTTTGTTGGTCATGTCTTGTCTAACATCTGTGAGGCCATTTTAGTTAATTTAGAAGGTAGATTAGGAATACTGTTTTGAACTGCTTGTGAAGTGCGTGCAATTTACAGCTTAACCAAGTAGTATCCTTTTCTCAACTTAAGTTGATACCATATTTGGTTTCTGATGTTTTTTCTGCATTCTTTTTTGGAGAAAATTCTAGTATCAACTGCCAGTGAAACTGGATGATTCAGTCAGAATGGAAGTTGCTTTTTAATCCTTCATTTCATTTATTAAATTTAACATATGAATCGATATGCAGTTTTTTTTTCCTTGACATGTAATTGCTGCATCTATCTTTTCCTCTAATGACCTCCAGAAAAAGCTCAAACTATCCGCTGAAAACATTTTTCCCAAGCAAAACATTCTGGTCTTCTGTGGCTGGTGTGGGAACAAGGGAAATGGTTATGGCCTTTTCCTGGTCGACTCCATACTTCATTCCTAGTGTTAAAGTATAATCATGAATGAAACTGCTTTTGTAATGACTGTGTTAGTTCATTTAGAGTTGTGCTAGGGGTTCAGAGGTTCACCATTGCAACTTCCTCAAATTGTGAATGGTGAGTTGTGCTGAATTGTGTCATTGTTGTACTGGTGAAGTGTCATCTCCCGAGTTTGGTCATTTCACCTGTCTCACTTGTCAATGATGATGGGTGGTCAATGCTTGTTGTTACGTCGTTTATATCACATACCCTTGGTTATTAAATTTTGTCTTACCCAGATGATTAAGGTTAAGAGTTTGATCTTGCCAATATATGGATAGGTCAACCAGCCCATTTAAGTGCCTGGCTGAGAATAAGCTGCACCCTTGCTGGACTTGATTCAGACCCCTATTCCAGCTTGCTGGCATATGGGCTGTCAATTATTTGGCAAGGCAATAGCCTGGTTTACCAGTCTGTCCATATGGATGAGCCAACAGTTTCTGTGCCAGCAATCAGATGATCTCATGATGGCCATAAGTTAGGGTGATGATCTTAAATAGACTTGTTTCTTATTTTGCTGGTTGCAGGACAAAGTGACCAAGCAAGCGCTGCTTGAGCTGGCTTTGAACGAACAACTCAAAGAACGGCACGAGATGGAAAGGAAGCTGCAGAAATTGGCCAAAACAATGGACTATTTGGAGAGAGCAAAAAGGGAGGAAGAGTCACCATTGATTGAAGAAGCATATAAACAGCGCCTGAAAGATGATGAGATCTTCTTTGAACGCCAACAGAGGGTTGCTTAAAATCCTTGACTTGAATTTAGAATTGTTTATGATTTGCTTAAAATCCTTGACTTGAATTTAGAATTGTTTATGATTCACTTATTTACTGTTGCAATATCATCTTGTCGATTTTTTGAATCTTGGCAGCAAGCTATTGAGCAGAGCAGACAGCAGCATGCAGGAGACCTTCAAGAGAAGGGTAGATTATCTAGAATGGCTGAAAACAAGGTACTTCACTCGAACCATAACCTTGATTGCAAGGAGTAATTTATATATGGAAGAATTCTTTGTAAATGGGAAAACAGTATACAAGAGTAAAGACTGTTGCCTTATCTCTTATTCATGCTGGGAAATATAACATCCCTCTTGACCTCTTCAGTGACTTTTGAGTTCATCTCCATTTTGGTTTCCTCATCTTCTTGGGCAACATGAAATATCTGTGTTGGTTTAAACTTTAAAGTGTTTGATTGTTTTCACCAGTTTGTTCTTCTGTCAGTTGATACTTGATAGTTTGTTACTCGCTGCAGGAAATTTTTGAACAAGAGCTCATTGCACGCCGAAGAGATGAATTTGAACAGTTGAAGAGAGAGAGGGACGAGCGAATTGCTATGATCTTGGCAGAAAGAAGGGAGGAAAGGTTGAGACAAAGGAAGATAATATTTTACAGGCGAGAAGAAGCGGCCAGGCTGACCAGGTTGAAGGAAGAGGAGGAAGCCAGAAAACGTGAAGGTAGCTCTCTTTCTTTGTGAATACCCCATTTTGAACTGTGTTCTTGGATATCCTGATATCTCTCATGTGCTACCTACCTACTGTATTCATCCTGCTTAGATGTTGAATCATCTATGATTTGGTAGATTACTTTGGGCTGTGCATGGAACAGGGAAGCACGGCATTAATACCTGTTGGACCCATGTATGAGTTTTGATGAACTTATGCCAAGAATAACATGATATGAAATTGTTTGAGAAGTCCAACCTTGTTCTGGCAGTCTAGCTGTATAATAACATTCTGCTAAATGCTAACCATGTCTTTAATGTCTCCAGAATCTGGCATAGCCATTTAGAAGTTACACTAACATGTTGAATTTCATCTTCATTTATGTGGTTGTTTCCTTTCTCCATTGTCTTCTGTAGTTGGAGGCAATTTTTTTCTTCTTACCTTCACGGGAAGTATTCCTCTATACAGTTGCTTCTTATCTTCACCATTTTAACAGGAAGTAGCTCTACCTGTTCTTCAATTTTATGCAATTAATTTTCAGGCATCTGGAATTCTTTCTGTTGTGGCTTGGCCTGATGCATTTGGGGACAGTCTTTGATAGTGGGATATTAGCCTGGGCTTTTTCCTTGTCCGCATACAATCATCTTCTTCCCCTTTCTGTTGCTTCCTTCGTGCCAATTTTTGTTATTCTTGCCTTTTGCTTTCATGGATGCTGTTTCACCCAAAAGTTTGGAACTCATGGCTGGTTGATTGCCATTTCCTGAGTCATAGACACCCACTGCTAACCTCTTCTGCTTGGATTCACACCAAGGGACCCTCTTCCTGGGTTACCGAAAGGATACCCACCCAGGTATCAATCTTCTAATCTCCAACTTAAAGGTCTGAAAGCTACCATGTGCAGCAAGGTCAATTGGAGGTCTTGTTAGCTCTGATTCATAATCTGCACGTGATGCTGACAATTATGTTCCTGGCCCGTTAAACCCACATCCCTTTAGGTATTTATGAGAAGCTTTATGATGAGTAAAAATGGCAAGTTGGATTAAATTCCGAATGCCACTTGCGCTTTCTCTGTCAGTTGTCAGTGAGCTTTGAGGATAGGCACGGTTCCAAACTTTGATAAAGCGGGTGCTGGAAATTAAATTGCGGATTCAAGCAATTCCTTTATTGTTTTTATGCTGGATAGATAAACAATCCAATCCTGCAGCATGGCTGATCTGCTCTGACAAAGTCATACATGGATAAGGTTTTGAACTTGTAGTAATTTTTGAGTTGTGATCAACTTTTGGTGGTTGGAAATTCTGGCCTGCACCACTTTTTTTTGTGTTTTTCCAGACAGCCAGAAACGTTATTTGGGGACTTGGTATTAAGCGTTGTCACAGCAATCTATGCACGCTGTGTCTAAATGCTATCTGCACAGAGTAGTAGCTGTACTGTGTTCTCTATGCATTTGTGGCTGATAAATTGATATTTTTTCTCAGAGGCAGAAAGAAAACGACGTGAAGAAGCTGAACGTAGGGCAAAGCTGGATGAGATTGCGGAGAAACAACGGCAAAGAGAGAGGGAACTTGAGGAAAAAGAGAGGTTGCAAAAGGAGGCTTTACTTGCTAGAGCAACTGATGAACCTAGGCATCCTAGGCCACTTGGTCCGGTTGCAAAACCAGTAGAAACTGCTGCTGCTGCTGCTGCTGCAGCTGCTGGTCCAACTCCAGGCAAGTACGTTCCCAAGTTTCGGCTCCAGAAGCCAACTGATGGTGGTGGTGCAGCACCACCACCCGAACCAGACAGGTGGGGTCGTACAGATGATCGGCCACCTCGTACAGATGATCGGCGTTCATCATTCTCCAGCTATGGGTCGCGGTCTTCATCTTCATGGTCCTCGTCCAAGCGGTATTAATAACAGGGCTGGCTTATTACCACCAGTCAGCATGTGAATCACTGGTGCCTGAAGTTTTGAAAGTCGGATAAATGGTTTGCCTGGGTTTTGCTTTTAGTTGTACTCCTTTTTGTTGAGAGAACAGGTCCTACATGTAACCACTGGTACCTCTTGGATAAACCTATTCTTTGTTTTCTCTTGGAGGTGAACTATTTATTTTCAATTATTTTTTATTGAGTTTCGGTTAATTATCAGAAAGCTTCCCATCGTGAACTCATCTTTGTACATTCTCAGTGAGAGAATATGTTCCAATTCATGTTTCCCCATCCCTAGTGAAAAGATTACAATGATATTTTGGTCCTCCAAATCCTGACAAAATATCCCTTGTAGTGTGATGACTTGCTTTAGATGATCATGTACTTGTTTTACCCAATGGTGCTTGGTCACGGAGCAAAAGGAGCCCCAATTATTGATGATTCTTGAATGCTTTCCAAGATTCTTTTGCCTTTCTTGATCTATGGGTGGGTAGGCTGCACCAGATCATGTCAAGAGATGCACCTTGTGCATCGACACGTGGACCTTTCAGCTTGAAGATCTTCTCGAGTCCAGCCACCTAACCTGGTGGATGGGGCTGTAGTAGAAATCTCTGTCTTACAATAATGAGAGATTTTGGTTCTGCAAGATTTGGTAGTTTTTTTTTTTCCTTTTGTTTTTTTTGCGCTGGAATCTTTCCCTTTAGTTTTTTGCTTGAGATCGTGGCACAATTTCTGCAACTGCCATTTATGCTCTTAAAAGTTCTTTCGCATCTTAGTAGACATGCCACCTATCAGATTGAACCACAAAATGTATCTTTACATGTTTCTTTTGTTTAGTCCAACTCCACATTTCTACTCTATATCGCACATGCTTCTCTTATTTTGCAAAGTTGATCTCTTGCGTGCCCCCTGTGTTTTCTTATATTTATCCATGTTTTGGTGGCATTTATATAATGATGAGTGTGAACGAGTTGACTTCTTTAGGAAATACTGCTTCAACATGTATTTAAGATTGATCCATAAGTGAAGAGGGAACTTTTTCTGTTTCGATAGGGACGTTGTCTTTGTCGCGTTTCTTCAGTCTTGCACTATGCCTCTTAAAATGAAGCTTTTCTACTTTTCTCTTCTCCGCTACGATTGATAGAAAATGGCAGGATCAGACACTAGTGCAATATATTGGGTAGCTTTTCTATAGATGGTGCAGTTGTCTTGGCTTCTTATGGTATTTGCTTTTCTGTTGAATATTGAGCACAATTCGATGATTTGACATTTAGCTACTAACGTAACCACGGAGTCTCTCAACACCGTCGAAAGTTGTAGGTTAAAAAAAAGGCTTTTATTTTCTCACGCGGGAGCGTACTCACAAAGAGAGAGAGAGAGAGAGAGAGAGAGTCATTCTTTTGAAGAGCAGTATTAGTCACAAGGCCTGTTTATGGTCAATGACAGGAGAAGCCATACCTCTATATTCAACACGCAATATATGTACTTTTTTGACGTTCTGTCTAAAGTGGTGGAGAAAAAGGCCATGACATTATGAATAAATGCTATACAGGACATGAGCCGCCGCACGACGTTGCTAATATATAATACTTTTTCGAATTCGCAATGTCACATGATAACATTCATAATGGAAAAGTTAGGTTCCTTTTGCTTCATTGGCCCCTTTCTGCTTTTCACACTCGGTCGGAACTGGAATTTCTGTTCTTTTGTTGCTCGAGATTCTTATGCTGAACAAAGACATTTGATGCTAACTCAGAAAAGTATTCTAGGGTGAATAAGAGGGAATATAAAAATTATTCTAGGGTGAATAAGAGGGAATATAAAAATCAAGAAGAGAACCAAAGCTCTCTACCCTTCTTTCTATTCCCCTTCAATTAGGCATGCTTTCGGTGCATCAAGGTAATACAGACATGCTTTCGGTGCATCAAGGTAATACTTCTGCTATGTTTCAACTTGAATATCGGTGCATTCTTTTTACGATACAAATATTTGATGCCTTGAGAATTCAAAATGGAAAACAATACCAAAAGTGTTCACCAAATTGTACTTGCACATAACAAACTTCTTTTCGCAATCTAATGGTTGTTTTTGCAACCATGAGCAAGCGGCTGGGTCGAATTTAATTAACCTTATTGTATCATGGAGTATAATGCATGGAAGAGTAAACCCGCTCCATGATGTTGACGTTAAGAACTTAAGAAGATTCTAGATGAGATTCGGACAGCTAGTTTCCTCTGATGACTTCATCGCGCACAAGTGCATTATTTCAGGACCCAATAAGTAAAGGTGTAAATTACAGGCCAAACAGTTAAATCTAGACTAATGTACAAATGCAAAATGATATCCAAATGTCAAATGCAGTCTGATTCAAATATCCATAGATGAAAATGCTAAACAGAATTCGATCTGTCTACTTCAGACATTTCTAATCAAATTTGATTAATCAGACTGGAACCCAGATCAGATACTGGACCATTTTTAAAGCCCAGAAACGAGGGAAATTTGTGGCAGCTTCTTCGCTTGTTTCTACTGATCTCCACGTGGGTATGATTCATCATTTTGGGACCATGCCCTTTCACCTTTCTAGAATAGAGCAGTCAGTGTATTCAACACTGCCCACAAAAGCGAGCAAATTATTTAGCCATTTCCGACTCCGAAAGCACACAAAGGAACCCTACCAATTTCCAAACTGTGCATCTTTCTTGACTGAAATGTCACTGCACACTTTCACCTTTTCCTTCCTGTCTTTTTTTATCTCTCTGGCTTCTGATTTCTCAATCAACACTTTTTTTTTGACACTTGTCAAAAGTACGAGCTCCATCTCATTCATTTAGTGCTCCTCTGCCTCCCACACTTGACAATTCTCTAACAAAACTAATGTTCCTTTCCTTGTCCTTGCTGGCACATAAAGCTCTTTATATACGTGTCCATGGAACAATAACAGTTGAAGAAGATCAAAACATGGGTTCTCTGGAGAACAGACTTTCTTATCCACCTTTCATTTGCCAATACAGTAAAATCTCTATGAAGTTGGTAGACAGTGAAGAAAACGCGAAGGAGTGTGAGCTGCCATTGATTGATCTGAGAGGCTTATTTGGCGAGGATAAGAAAGAAAAAATGAAATGCAGAAAGAAGATTGTCGATGCAGCTAGTAAGTGGGGCTTCTTTCAGGTTTTGAACCATGGGATAAGTCGTGACCTTCTATGCAAGATGAGGGAGGAGCAAGTTAAGATTTTTGAGCTACCATTTGAGAGAAAAGCAGATGGGAAACTCTTGAATGGTTCTTATAGATGGGGAGCACCTTCTGCAACCTCTTTGGAGCAGTTTTCATGGTCAGAAGCATTTCATATTTCTTTGCAGAAAGTTCCACAGAATGACTGCTACGGAGAGGAATTACAATCGTTGAGGTTTGGAAATTTCTTACACACCTCGTGGATGGTTCTCCTTTGGCGCATCTCCCTTTTTTCCTCTCTTCACTAGCTTGCTTATTTGAACTCATGAACTCATGTTGTTACTCCTTCACCGTCTATAATCTCACCATTCTAAATACGCATCACAAGTAGGAACCGCGTATTCAACCGCTGCATCTCTTGCTATAAGGTGGAGTAGATGGACTGTCATGGTGATTCAAAGGACAAAAAATATACAGCTTAATCCGAGTTCTTGGGTTAAATTCCCTTCAACACAAGCCATTTTCTCTTTGGAATCACATCGAATTAATGTTAAGAAAATACTCGGAGTTTTACCATTTTCTTTTTCGCATATTATTTCTTACAGTGGATATCTGCGATTTGTTTAGTAAAAGAATAGATGAACATTTTACAAAAACACACTCAAATTATGATGAAATGTTTTGATTTCTCTTGCTTAACTGCATTACACAGAAAAAGGCAGAAAAGGTCCAACTGAAGCATGTTTTTCTAATACTACCAAAACATAAGCATATTGTTGTCAAACTTCAAAAATAAATAGGAGAATAATGTGATAGTGAAACATAAGTAGGTTTTCTAGTTCTCCAGAGCCAACCTTTGGGATGGCACAAAACCGTCCAAGATTTCACGCTAACGATAGTGATTGAACACAGCACTTCTCCATATTCCATAATTTCTGAAGACACTGTCCAGTCCTCAAAGTCATATCGATGACATCGTGATCCTCAGACCGGAAGGCAGAGGAGTGTCAGGCATGGTACCCCACCAATTCTGTGCTGAAACATGCTCAGGTGAAAAGTAGAAAGTGGTCTCACACTTTCAATCACATGACGCAGACAATGAAAGACGGTCCACCATTTTTGGGGTTACCTGAGGTCCACCTGGCAGCCCTAGGCCACATCATTTCTCAAACATTCTACCATCTCAGCAGGGAAAACACTGCTAGAAACATCAGCATTCCAGCGTCAGCAAAGGCACACAAGCACAAGTCTGCACCTACAGGAATTTGGATGGACTTGCTTATAGATTAGAAAGTAAAGACGCATGCAAACACACACACACGCGCACTCACGCACACACACATATGGTTGCGTGAACAGTTCCGAGCAGAACTAGGAAGGTCATTCAGGGCTAGTCTACTAATAATGAACCTTTCCTGTTTTCCTGTTCAGAATGGTGATGGCAGAGTTTGCAGCAGAAATGTCAGAATTAGCTATGACTTTAGCAGCAGAGCTAGCAGAGAATCTGGGCCAAAGCAAGCAGTATTTCACTGAACATTGCAATGAGAACACTTGTTTCCTTCGTCTGAATCGGTACCCACCATGCCCCGTCTCTTCCAAAGTCTTTGGACTCATGCCTCACACAGATAGCGATTTCCTCACCATCCTCCATCAAGATGAGGTTGGGGGTTTGCAGCTGATGAAGGACTCCAAGTGGATATCTGTCAAACCGAACCCAGATGCTTTGATTGTAAACATTGGCGACCTTTTTCAGGTTTGTTCTAGAGAAATGTCTTTGTGGCATGCATAGGTACGCATAAACGCACATGCTAAGACACATGCAAAATTCACCGCCATCCTCCTATCTAGGAAGGCACATGCTCGACAGTGTGCAGAAGCACAGACATCGTCTAATAATTTAGACGCACTGTGTATATCCAAAAGTGGGTATAAAGCAGGGAAAATGGTCATGTTCCCGTCGACAGTGACACCCGTTTCAACTTTATTGAGACCAAAAAAGAGGCAGAAATGGATGTTGTGACCATTTTAGTTATCGTTCCCGCAATTCTTAGTGATGATATTCTCTAGAATAAAGTAGCACTGTTGTATGCAGTTCCATAAAGAAGGGTATGTTTACCAAACTATTGGGATGTACGTTGATGACCGTGCTAGGTGTACATCACGCCCCGACACCACCAACCGGTGCTACATTTAGCCACAAAAAAAAGAAAAGGAACAGGAGGAGTCGTACCAACAATTTTCACCGTCATAGCTCAGACCTAATGCTGCAATGCAGCATCTGACAGGATTCAATATCAAATTGTGGTGGCAATTATTAGTATTACTGTAACTATATAGCTTCAGATGAACAACAACTGATAAATACTTAATTGTCAAAATGTAATTGCAGGCGTGGAGCAATGGAGCATATAAGAGTGTTGAACACAAAGTAACGACAAATCAGAGGAAGGAAAGGTTTTCTATAGCTTACTTTCTGTGCCCATCTCATGAGTCGGTGATCAGAAGCAGTAAGGATCCTCCACTTTACAAGCAATTCACTTTTCAGGAATTCAGAGAGCAAACACAAAGGGATGTGCAAACAGTTGGTCGTAAAATTGGTCTGCCAAGGTTTCTTCTTTGACTATCAATTTATGCAAGTAAAATGTTACAGCAATTGAAATGTCAAAGTTCATAAAGGTGGCTGGCCAATCATTTTACTCGTACAGTAGTGAGTATCTCCATAGTAAACAGAACAAGGATGTCCAAACCAGAGCGAGGGAGAGAGTAAGATGTTACACCAATTAAGCTCTAAAATGTCATAATGATGAACTGGTCCATTATTTGCTCATACAGTTAATATCTCCACGGTATATCGAACAAGGATGGTAGATAGAGAGAGAATAAATGTTGCACCAAGTAAATGTAAAACTTCATGATGGTGGCTTGGCCATCATTTTACTCGTACCGTTACACAAATATAGGTTGTTCAAACCAGAGAGAGCGCGAGAAAGAGAGGAGTATTCAACTGCCTATCATAAATGGGAAACAAAAGAAGACTGGTAAGACAAGCTTTTCAACTACTTTGTCAAAAACAAATAGTAAGTTCTTTCTTATACCAACATTCACGGGGTTCACGCAAGAATATTTCACGGGAGGATCTTGTCAACAGAGTCATAAATTATTAATAAGAGAGATGTGGATCAAGTCATAAATTATTAATATGCACAATCATGCGCACGTAAGCCAGCATACACCGATTGTCCCATACTTCCCTTGCCAGGTCAGCAATGATGTCGATCGCAGATAGACTAAAGCATCACATTCTAGTGATGACTGATGCAAATAGGTTGGTGTGATACGTGCGTTAAACATTCTTCCAATTGATTTGCAGTACATCTTACTCCAGCCATGTTTCGTGAAGGGAAAAATCAGTATTAACTAGCAAAAAGTGCTTCAAGACACACCATCTGAAATTTGAACCATGGCAATGCAGATATCTCCTGAAGAAGAAACGGCATAATTCTGACCGTTTTACCATGTATCTCTCAATAACTGTTACTCACTGTTATAATTGAATGGGTTTTTTATGGCAAAAGGGTGGGGGAAAGTAATTACAGTTCTAATCATCTTTGCTTCAAACACAATCCCTGGTATGAAAGTCATTAATTCATTAGTTTCTTAAACAAGACAACTAAATGCCTCCCTACCTTCTAATACAATATGATATTCATTGCTCCGCCAATAAGAGGAAAAACAAAAGCGACTGCCTCAACCAGATCTTAATAGAAAAATAAGTACTAAATGGCAAATCTGCCAGGCACTTCACAACTAGCACTCGACTTGCACGTTTTCTTGAAACATCCAAAACTGTGGCTGTAGACTATAGTCAGCACATGCATGATGCATCGTAGTAACAGACCAAACTATCACCGTACAGAAAATTTTCTAGACATTTTTTGTGCAAGCATCAATCTTCAATCCAGAAACATGGCTATCTTTTCTTTAAGACTGCCCTTCTTTTTTATTACAGGAGCCTCTTCACCCTCAACAGTTCCCTTGTTCAGATTTTCGCTGAGCTTATGGCTCTGTGGTATGTACTCCGCAAGTTCTAGCTTCTTGTGCTCCTGAGGCTTCCAAACTGCAGGACCCAAGAAAATATTTAACATGTCCTCAGCAGCGTTGCCAGTTATTATTGGAGCAGGACATTGCACATTTTCTATTGGCAGACCATCGTTCACTATGCTTCTTTTCTTCATAAAATCCATGCCAATGTGACCTTCCTCTGATTTCTTCACATGTCTGGAGATCAATTGGCTTGATGAACTTTTGGATGGAAGCCGATTTCCTGCCTCTTTCTCACCCTCCTTCTCAGCTTCCGCCCTGACATACTGCAGAAAGTTGACTTAGTATACCTACAAAAGTAGTAATTTTCGAATACAGCTATAGATCACTACAAGAGATGAGTGTCTGCTGAACTACTTCGTAGAGGTATAGGGGAATAGAACTTTTGAGTGCTACTTCACATTGAATAATTTGGATTTTGTGCAATATATCTACACTCCACAGTGAATGAGGGACATGCCATACCACATCCTGAATGTGGCAAGCATGGCATCATTTCTGTAATCCTAACCATATTAATAGATCTTTTTTTGGTTAATCAAACTTATCGCCTTTCCATGATTTTTTACCATATCCTATCCTCTCCACAAGCTTCTCATGCCTCAGTTTGCCTTATTATACAGGAGTTACACCGGCTAATCTCTAGATAGTTTCCTATTGATTCTAATGCTTAGTCTTGCACATCTGATGTCCAAGTTCAACTAATCTTTTCCAATTATGCAAGACACATATATGCATATGACAGGGATGTGACACCAAGATATCCTTGCCTAGCTTCCCCATTAAGCATGTGACTGAAGTTACACCAGAAGGTCCAGCTGAACAAACACATGCATACAAGGCATATGTACACACACATAGATGCACATTCATGTGCACACATATAAGTTTTGTTGCCTGCGTATGCACATCTCTGTGTGTGTGCATATAAATACACAAAAGAATCTATAAGCTTTCTAAAAGTTTATAAACTAGTTCTGAATCAAGTTGTTGGTATACCTCTTCAGCAATGCTCACCAGATCATCCAAAGACAACTCTACGTCACTGCTACAACTTTGAGATGAAGGACGCCTTGCAGAACTATCTAAGCCACTACAACCATATGTCTTCGATCTCCTCTTCAAGTTTTGGGCATTGTTCTCTTCTCCTGTGATCACACTCTCGCGTTTCTTCTTTCTTTCATGCACACTCTCATGTTGCTGAACTACATTTTCATTTTCAATAATTCTCTTGCTCGATTTCCTTATTCTTTTGACTGTATCTCCATTTGCATCTTTGACAGGAGGTAATACCAGATTTTTCTTTGTGCCACCTGAGACATGCTCAGACTGCTCAACTTGCTGGTGCTGTTCATCACCAACAGATACGCAAATGTCATCCCCAGCTGTTATCATAGAGGTTTTTTCTTTGGATGCAGCTGTTATCCCCAGCATCCATGGAGGCAAGCACCGTTTCCTTGCCATGGTACCTTTATTTCTGATGTCTTCAACAACAGAATCCATGTGCGTCTTAAAGATGACCGTTCAGGACTTACTATTCAGGGTGTTCCAGATACAAGAAACCTGAGCAGCACTCCTGATTTTCCAAACCTTTGCAACAGACACGTCACATGAACTTCAGCAGTAGTCTTGCTTCTGTTGTTTTTATGCCTTCCTCAAGTCTGAATTCAAATGGCAAGTACAAGTACAGATTCATCTGCATGAGTGACAAGAGCAGATTGATGGCATGATATAAATAAAAAGAAGAAAGTAACCAGTGGGACCTTTTCCTTCCTTTACAATATAAACTTTGATAGGATTTACACAACTTTATCAAAATGAAGTCCATAAAAGATATACAGAAACTCTCATAACCCTATAACAATCAGGTATATGAATCCAAATCCCAAGCATCAAAAATTAATAAATGGAAGAGGATATAGTATACTAACTTAAGTTACATGCTAAAAGAGAAAAAAATTCGTGAGAAATTCTACAAGCAATTAGACATCACCTTGTGAATATGATGCTACATGACTAAGCTTTTTACAAGAATATAAGGTTAATAACAATTATAGCAAAGCAAATGCAAAATAATACAATTAAAGCATATATACACATGATTAACAAGCTTTTATAGCATATGTTCACAACAGGACCAATATTATCTTATAATGATATATAATTGTGCAGGTGTCCCAAGGCATTATCAGTACAGAAGGAAGCACACTGGAATTCAATAATTAGGAGGGACTTGACAGTTGACATAGATAATCTTCAGTTCCACCTAAACTCTGAACGCTCAAATACTTCGAACTCACCCTGCCAAAGTCTTATATCCTCCAAGGGATCAAGAAGCTTTTGCTCACTTAACCAGCAGACAGACTAATTCTTTTGGTTCCATTGATATCTTTGAGATTGCAAGAGTCTTACTTATTGACAAGATTTCCTAACTAGTATCCACACATGTATGTTTTACCATAATAAATTCAAACATTTTTGTTTACTTATCATTGACAAATGAATTGGTTGGTAAGTCATATATGACATTCACAATTACGATGTCAATTCCAGCTGCCCAACAATCCCTAGTTTATGTATTTGAACTTATATTATGGTACTCCTAGTAATGAGAAATGGGAGCCTACTGAGATAAATTAACAGTTTCCCAGCTTTGCCAATGCCTTAATTGGATCCTACTCCATACCATTGTTGTTACCATAATATATGACTTCACAACCTTGAGAAATATGGGGTTCACTTACTAAATCTGCTAACCACATCTAAATCTGCTAACCACATCTAGCTTTTTTCAGAGCTTCAACTATTGCTGTACTTTTTGTTTACTGCAAGCTTTCAAAACTGGGCTAGAGTTCAAACAAGTTCCTAGATAAGCCTCAGAATGACCCCTCCAGTGGATCCCTGAATAGGGTTTCTTTAAGCCTCATTAAGCATCACATTTTCAATGGATCTTGGTGACAGAAAGTCCAAAACATCTATAAGCTTGGTCCGACATCCAAAATCTGCAATCATAACAGTTGAACACCTAAGAACCTGCCTTCTATTTCAATTGTTTACCTTTTGGCTTTTAGTGAGAAGTGATCATGTGTAAACACCATGGTCAATGTTTTCCAACCTGAGAATCACTTGGTCCAGCTATTCACAAGTAACATTGGGGAATGGAGTACATACGTAAAGCATTCTCAATTATGAAATTGGGCGTTCAAAATAATCAATAAATTCCTCCAGCGTTATACTGAACAACATAATCTATCTAAATGCCACGAAATTCAAGCCTCTTGATTTGGATAATGAAATTGGACAACTTTAGGAAAGAGGGCATTGAACAGAAGCCTACAGTTCGCCAAGAAAGAAGCAAAGGGAGCGGTCTTAATTTTTGCGTTCTCAATCACACATATAAAAGCAGTTTTTATCAAAACAAACCACATGCATATACTAAACAAGAGGCAAAAGAAATTTCAATCGAACATATCAAAGAATCTCGAAAGAGGAACTTTCTGTGCATGAACACCGATAAAATTTGAACAATCAAAAGGAATCAACATGAAATCCTTTAGACCAAGCATACAAATTTCAAATACGAGAACAACTATCGTTCTTCCAACCCAAAACAAGTTGATTTCAGTAGACTGCGCTCTTTCCTATCGAGTACCCAAAACGACTATGGCCCAAAAGGAGCAAGCACCAGTTTGAGCCACCGCAATCCATCATTATAGCATTACAGAAAAGCCCCTGAAATTAAAACACTGAAAAGAAAGGATTCGTTCCTCAAAAGAACAAGAAGCTATCTAATTTCACCCGACGACATACATCTGTGGATGTTCAGTAAGGCTTCAACCGCGTTATTGAATTCTTAGGCGCAAGACACATGCACTTCTGATTTTATAAACTCGAATGCGGTGGAACACGAACAGGGGCGCGCCATCAACGAGAGAAAGTAAAAAATGTCGCAATTCCCCGCAGAACAAGTGGCGATACTTTCGGATGCGATATGAGAATTGCCAATGTCATCACCAAAGCAGGTCCAGTCCGCGATATTATTAATATCTGGGAAACATGCTACCCTTGCCAAACTTCTGAAAGTATCGTATTTTAGTACAAAATACAGATTGACAAGTTATTAACAATTTTCCTTGGAAAAATGATAAAGACGAGAGAACGTTTTTTATTTTTTTTAATTTAATCGCTTAGGTTACATGTAACAAAAATGGTCAAACGGAAGCAATAAAATTGAGCATGTTTTTTGTAATTTTTTTTATATATAAACTGGACGAAAGTTCTTAAATATACGGCCGCCTTTTTGTTGTGTATATTGGTTGTGTATAAGTTTGGGCATCGGGTCGGGCCGCCGCCGGTATCCAATACCGCAATTTTGGGCCCGTTAGTTACCGGGCTCGACCCGGCCCGATAACTAATGGGCCGGGCTCGGGGCAGCCGCTCTCATCGGTGGCGGCCCGCGAAGCTTTTTTTTTTTTTCCTGAAAAATGAAGGGTTTAATAAAAATGAAAGTTACGGTTTCTTTCTTCCTCACCTGTTTTGTTTCTCACTCTCTTTCTTCTCATCGGCCGTCGCCCGTTTTTGACTCAACTGAGAGTCTGAGATTGCCTCCTCGTCTCACCACTACCTCCTCCGGTCGTCGCCGTCGCCATCGGCTCCCTTCTCCGGTGACCGGTCCTCCCAGTTGGTCATCGCCGACGCCGTCGCCCATCCGCTGCTTTTTCCGTCTGTCGCCGTCCCCATCGGCTGCATCCTCCGGTCCGTCCGTCGTCGTCCCCATCGGCTGCATCCTCCAGTCCGTCCGTCGCCGTTCCCGTCGCCCATCTGTTGTCCCCCCGTCCGTCAAGAAGGTGCGCCACTTTTCCCCTTTCTCCCTGTTCGTCTCAACAGTCTTTTTTTCAATGTCATGATCTTAAATGAAATGCTTTCTTCTTTTGTGCTTTCTCAATGTCTGTTTTAATGGTTGTGTGGCTTGTTCCTGATTTTTTGATTCCTGATGCTTTTGTGTGACTTTATCCTTTTATGAGGAGAGAAACGACTCGTTGCTTGTGCGACCATTACAGTCATTATCACTAGCGCTATCATTATTGTATGGAAAAACCAGGCACCTTCCGGTCCTCCCATGGTCGGTCTTCTTGATTGTAACCAGAGATACCAAGTATGAGACAGACCACCAGCCATTCAAACTGAAAATTTCAGTCAGTCAAGGGGTCTTTTGATGCCTGTACGTGTAAGAAGGATCTAGAGAGAGAATATAGTGATTTTGCCCAAGAGCCCAACGAATGCACAATGTTCTTGAGGGCATCCCATCTCCCTCAACAATGAGGAGCTTCACACTGTTCCACACTAATTTATTTCAAAGCCTCCTATATTACTACTCATGGTAGAGGCAATCGGTGCTCTTGTTCTTGTAAAATTCAATGACCCATACGAAGTGGGTCTTCTTTCATTCATTTTAACAAAGGTAGGGGAGCTCGTCTCCCACCGGATTTACAGCGGAAAGGCAACTGGGTTAGGCTGGGTCAGGCCACACAGGAACTCTGTTTCAAACCGAGCTTGATCTATGTTCTCTTAACCTGGCTCAACCTTGTGACCCGTGGGCCTTTTCCTTGCATTACTGTAAAGTGTTGGGCTTTTAAAGGCTAGGGACAGTTCAAGGGCCGGTGCCAAAAAATTTTTAGTTAAGGGGAATTAGTTATAATGTTTTAAGTTTTTAAAAGCCACTAGTTAAGGGGAATTAGATTTTTATGTTACGTACCAAAGCCCAAGCATAAACCAAAAGGAATTCAACTGCATTAGAGCTTCTCCCAATAAGAACCAACAAGAAGTTCAAAATTTGATACTGCTTGTATACTTACTTCTATTAGGAAGAAGCAATCTGCCAGAATGGGTTGCCAAATGCCATTCTACTTGGAAAGCTCCACAAACAAATGATATCAGGTCCAGCGGTTAAGCCGCGCCTACAAGTGCTTTATCATAGTTATTTTGAGGAGAAGATTGTTGGGTAGACCCTTTCCATTCTTATATATGAACAACACAAGTCAACAACTATACAGGGAATTATACTGACAGAAAAAAATGTACAGTCCTACAATCTATTTAAATGAAGTTAATGAACCACCTGGTTAGTTCAGAAGCTGCAGAATAATCTATTCCTTTCATTATACAGTCCAATGAAGAGGTTTATTGCTCTATCTGTAAATCGTATAATTAATTCTGAATTGGAACTGAAACCAACACAGAATATATGAACAGCACAAGTCAACAACTATACAGGGAATTATACTGACAGAAAAAAATGTACAGTCCTACAATATATTTAAATGAAGTTAATGAACCACCTGGTTAGTTCAGAAGATATTGCCTATTTAACAAACTTTGTATAAAAATGTGGCAAAATTGAGTTATTAATTTGAATTATGCTGACCAAGATCTTGCAGGTCCAACTGGTTCTAAGAATATGCAAGCTTTGAGATTATAAATGTGCATATCTGTGCATCAATGTGTGTATTGGAAAAACACCCAAGCTTCTCTATGTCTCTCTCTCTCACACAAACAACATATGCACCAAAAGAAAATGAAAACCGCTTCAATTTTTATTAGTTTCAGATAAGTGACTCTAACTGGTTCATTTCTTAATTGAGTTTTTTCAAATATTTCTGTATATTCAACATGTGTATTAGCTTCATGCATTTCAATTTTTAGTTGCTCTTTCACTTCTAGGTCTTACACAATTTTTTGATTCCTGTCAGCATCATGATCATCCTTGAACCAATGAATGAATGATATTACTGTTTTTCCTTGCATCACTGTTTTTTGGTTCGAATGAATGATATTTTTCCCTGCAATACTTATGTCAGTTATGTCTCACGGTATCTTTGATAAAGAATATTGTCCAACTTCTAATATGGAATCATTGGAATCATCTACCGAGAGAGAAGCTGTCTCCAAGAGAAAAAGGACTTCAAAAGTATGGATTGATTTTATATTGGTTACATATAAAGGAGACGATTTTGCAAAGTGCAAACATTGTGGAGAACGATTGAAAGCAAGCAGTGGTCATGGAACTAGCCATTTAAGTCGACATATAAAATCTTGCTTAAGTAGGCAAATCAATGAAGGAAAACAAAAAACTTTAGCTCTTGCAGTCTTCATCCCCCCATAGGCTCAGGACTTATTCCCTCTCAGAGTGGCCAAAAGTCCACATACACACACGTACGTGAGAGAGAGAGAGAGAGAATTCAAGCATTTCAACCTTCAATTTTTCTGATCACATTAAAAACGCAAAAGTCAAAACTATTCGCCAGAAATCGGTTGATTGTGGCCTTCGTTTTAACGTGACCAGAACACAAAACAGAATAGAGAAGAAAGAAGAAAACCCAGAATCACAGAGAGGTAGAGAAATTGTGTTTGGGCATTCAATTACCTTGGACGATCTGAGAGACAAAACTTCTTGACCGTGAAATCAAGAGGATCTTCTTGCTCCTTTTTTCTCCTTTCGCCCCTCCGACAACTCGAGAACTTGAGAGAGAGAGGAGAGGGAATCTGTTACCCTTAAAAAATTGGCGGGCTAACTCTAACTCGGATTATGCAGGGACTGTTTGGTAACACATGAAAACATCCGACACGTCATGCTTCGAAAGTGTTGAAACTAGGGATGCTGCAAATTGGATCCTACTGAAGAAACCAAATCGATAGCATAGAATTGCTGCAGTGATTCCGTTGAAGAAAAAAATGATGAAAATGTCAAGCTTGTTCGCAGATACAAAATGATCAATTCATTTGTATTATGTGTGTGCGCCTACATGCAAATTTTTAAAAAATTTTCCAATCCATCCAACAGTGGCCGCGTTTGCCTCCTCTTCACAGCCAAGAGGGTCCACGTCTGCCTCCCCTTAAACGGCCAACTCTTCATGCCGCGCAGCCGCAGTGGAAGCAGCAACTTGCAACACCCTCAACCGGCGATCGCGAAGGTAACTTTCCTGCTACCGATCTCTCTCTCTCTCTCTGTCCCATTATTTCCCCTTTCTTCAACTGTCGCAACGCCCTGAAACGCCTGTCGTCCGACATTTTTTTGTTCCGTGGCTTTGTCCTTATGCCCTCGCTTGTGTTGCTCATATCGCCATATGCTTATGGTTCCTAGCAGATAGTTTTGGCTTCCTGCAACATACCTGTTTCTCAAACCCTCTAGCATACCAGCGGCTACTTTGTTTGTGTATTTCAGGTAAGAAATCGGTCGGCCTGTCTCCTCTTTGTGTGCCCTTTGATTTTGTTTTGCTATTGAAAATGGTTTCCAGTTAGCTGGCGGTTTTCCGGCCTACATTTCTTCCTTCCTTGCTGTTTTGGGCTTCTAATGTTTCATGGTTCGGTTTCTTGGGTTTCATTTTTTCGGCTTCCAATGGTTTCCGGTTCTATTTTAATGTTCTATTTCATCTAACATTTAGCATTTTTAATGTATCCAAAATTCCCAGTAAAGGTGAATTTCTTATGGGAGCATGGTGAAAATGGTTAACTCTTTGTGGGTCGATGTACTTCTTGCTGTAATTGTAAATTGTGGACCTTGATCCTTAACAAACAATATTGTTCATAAAAATCAAGTCTATTGGGCTGCTTGAGCTAGATATTTTGTATTGTCTGCATGGATGAAATTTTTTATCAGTTTGATTGGATTATAAAAGAGCAGGGAACAGTTAGTTGTTGGCTGGTTGAGAGCCTACAGCTATGTCTTGGACTCGGCTACAAGCTGGGTTTACTCAAGTGCAGGCATTGATACCTATGGTGCACATCCTCTACCATAAGTTCAAAAGCCAATGGCATATCAATTGGTCGTGGAGTAGTACAAGAATGCTCAGCAACTTTTATGCCGAAGACACTGAAAATATGTAGTGACATCCCTTTATTTTGTCTTTTTATTATTGTTTAAATTTTAGTGGAAGCAGCTCTTTCTTGTTCTTCTCCATCTAGTTTTTCTTGCTTAGAAAGAGAGCATGAACTGGTCTTTCCCATTACTCCAATGAAAACCATTTCTGATTGTTACAACTTTTGAACAGGGTCGAGTTGACAAAAGGTTCAGCTATTTGGATAATTCTACATTATTAAAAGTCACTTTTTTTACTGGTTGTTTTGAAAGAAACTGTAATAGTCAGATGCATTTGATTGACATAAAAAATTATGAGTTTGCTCTTAACATGAAATTAGTCGTTTAACATGAAGTTTGCTTTACTTTTATCCATCTTATATTCTTTCTTCTTTGTTTCTTCTTGTTCTGTCCTATTTTAATTGACAGGAAAGAAATGAGCTCAAATGTAACGTGCAATATATACACTTGATCTTGTATGTTTTCACATTTTGGTTTCCTTCCCATTCCATCAAACTAAGAAATAACTTTTCAGGAAACATTTTTCAACCCCCTCAAACGCACAGAAAAATTGGGACGGGGACCAACTTTCTCATTCCATTTTTCCTGGAAAGATATTTCTAGAAATTTCTTTTCATTCTCACGTTTCCAAACCATCAAACGTTACCTTATGTTTTCAGTTTCCACTTCTGTCATTGTTGCATACTATCAAACACGAAATAGAAAGAAACTATTCATTTTTTGCACAACAAGGAGAAAAAACAAAACAATGTGGAAAAAGGATTTTTTTGTGTATACATGTGATGCAAGAAAAGAATTCCTTTACTGCAAAGCGCAAACAGTTGGGGCGTCAGTCGGGATGGTGGAAAATTGGTTTTTAGATCATAGAGATGTTCACTTTTATTCTCTGCAATCAGTCCACAATGGCCACATTACATAAAGAGGAAGAAGGAAAGCCAGAATTCCATGATATGTTGTGCCATAAGTATACAAAAAAAAATAATAGTCTTACTGGATCCACTGACCTATTTGTCCATATCTAGTAACGAATAAGAACATGAATGATGTAAGTGATGAACAACCGAGTTTGATTGTGTCCTCCTTTGCTTAATATGCAACTACTCTTTGATGCTGGGTTAATGGTTTCCTATACATCACTATCATAATTCACAATTTGCACTTCTGATCAATCATGGATGACATCTTTTAATTGGTTAAAGTTTGTGGTTCATTACTGCATTATGTTATTTTTTTTTTCTAAGAGGAGATAGGTGCAATTACTTTGCCCAATGGAATATGCTGCCATACTTCAATCCACCAATTGTAAACTAGCTCACAATGATTGCATATCCTGTATTGCCATGAGAGCATGTCTTCCAGAAGTTGCATTTGTTTTGTGTAATGTGAATTGACATGATCAATCACTATTTTACTGAATTTCTCTTTGTTAAGGCTTGGATCTTTTTTCTCAATTTCATAAAGCAGGTAGTTGACTGACGATGGTTTTAGGAAAGTAAACATTTTAATCCTTTTTTAGTCAATTTTTGAAGTGCAGGTCTGAGGGAGAGTAAGCTGAGGTTAAGCAGACATTTGTGGATTGAAAGAAGAGCAATAAACTGTAAAGCTACAACTTCTGTTTGTCTATGGCCCAATACTATGAAATAGATAACATAATAATGGGGGAAGAGGTAATATCTGTTTCTGTGGTAGTGGTGCTTTTCTTTTACAGGAACAACGTTTCCCTAAATCCTTTTTTTTTCCTTGCTTGTGTTTTTCAGCTTGTTTCAGTTGTCTTCAGAGTAGGAGCTAACGGAGTTGGAGTGTTAGATCCTGGTTCAGATAGTAATACTGTATGTCCAATGTAAAACTCTGGATACTTGGATGTAATGAAGTGATTCCATTTATAAGTTGGTTTACGTGCCATTGTTTCATTTGCATAAATTAGGTGGAACAAGGTGCAAAGGTTGATCTGCCATTTTGGCTTGCATATGAACTGTATTTGAGACAAGCAGTTACCCTCAATGTGCCTCCTACTTTCAATCAAAAGTAAGATGTATTGCGGTTTTCTTTATCCTTTTGTGCCAGATAACAATATCGTATATGTATCTCAAGAAAAAAGAAGTTATGTGGGTTGTCATATCTTCCATACTGCTCGTACCAAATGTTGCTTTTTTTGTGATGCTGTCTAAAGCTTTATACATTTTGTAAAACTGGCAGGACAAGAAAGGAAATTCAAGCTGATCCTGCGTGTGTGGATTTAAGAAGTCGATGTCCGTACTTCTATGAAGTGGGTTGCAAAATTTCTCCCTTGTAAGTTCATATGTTGCACAAGGAAATTTTTATCTCTTTGTGTTCCTTCAATTACTAGAATGTGTTTGTTTTTTGCTTGTTTCGGCAACATGGAATCAACAACTTGAACAAATCATTTCTTTGTAGTGGTATGGATCTAATTGGGTAAATTCTGCCCCACCTTCACCCCAACATGAAAGTAAACTCTCCTCTTATATGTATATATAGAAACAATGATCATGCCTCCCACTTTTTATCTTGCCTCCTGGCTCTCAAAGTACTGTATGTGCTGTTTTCACAATTTCAACGATATAGACAGATGCAAAATTTTCAAGTTTGTGGAATTAAAAAATCATAAAATCCAGATGTATAAATTAGAGTTGATTTAACAATTAGACTTTTTCATCTCATAAATCCAATTTAAACATTATTTTCATGATTTTTTTAGTGTTATTTTTTTCATAACTTCTGTATCCATCTATACAATTAGATTTATGAAAAAAACTTAAAACACTTGGGATCCATGCATTACGAGGCGAGGCATAATGTATAGAATATGTTTGATATATATATATATATACATATGGTAGTTCAATCTTCAATGTTGCCATGTCCCGGTTGTTGCCAAATGACTAAATTTTAATATCTTATTGCCGAAAAACAGTCGCTAAATTAGCGCCATGGTTTTTGGTGTGGTGATGGTTTATGGTGGCTTTAGTGACAATTTGTAGCCCTTTCAGTGATGAATTTTTAAATTTTAATTATCCAGCAACTATCCGGCAGACGACAACATTGGCCGTTTCACACACTCACTCACTCACACACACACACACACACACACACACACACACACACACACACACACACACACATATATATATATATATATATATATATATATATATATATATATATATATATATATATATATATATATATATATATATGCATGTGTGTGTAAGCATTAATGTGCATGAATGGTGTCGGTAACTTGTTTGGTTAAAGCTTGACAACTGAGAAAGGTTATGTCGTCTTAAGTCTTAACTATATTTATTTTGAAGGAAATCTTCCATCTGTTTTACTGGGAAAATGGGCATTGGTTTGGAACCTTTGGATGGGTATAGCAAGAAATTAACTTTGGAAGTTATATGATTGATTACCAATTTGTGAGTTCCTTCGTATTACTGACCCATTTTATGTTACTAGTTAAGTTATATGGCTTTTCTTTGTGAATATGCAGGGTTGGTGATAGGAGCATTGGTTCCTTCCTCCTTGATGCATTTAGAGGCCGGTATAGAGAAGTGCTTAGCAAGGCACACAGCACTGCATCTGTGGCAGCGTCCAAGTCTATCTTGTCAAAAGAGGAGTGCGAATGTAAGGCAACCATTTTCTGTTATGCCGGCATTACCTAGTGTGGTTTATACCTTTCTTGGCCTTTTGGTTAGGATTAAGTGTGTATCTAGTATGTTTCATGTTTCTACTTGTTTATATGCCTATCTAACTTTTCTTCTTTCCTTTTGAAGTATTTAATGCGGCCGAAAACTCTATGGCTTCATTCAAAAAATGGCGGGTAGAGGGGGCAAGGCTGGAGAAAGCATCCATTCTTGGGAGGAAGAGGAGATCAACAGATTAGGTGTTCAAAATAGCAAAACAATCTCCCGTTCTTGTTTGTGCATTACAGTTTCATTATCCCTTCTTACTTGGAAGGTCAACTAAATTATAGCAGTTTGTTGACCTTTTGTCAACTGCATGTTTTCTGAGTGATCTGACATGACATGTTAAACGAGTCTTTGAAGCATATGTTGTATTAACTTTTTGGACCTTGGATGTGTGACAAATGCATCTCATTTGCGCCTTGAAGCAGCATGTTTGTAGTGAATAATCTAGTGGAAGTGTTACTTACCATAGGGCAGTCAACAATGGCAGATTTCCACTGTTATCATGTGAACATAGAAGTATAGATATCTTTAAATTCAAAAGACCTTGTAGCATGTCTACTACGACAGAAAATTTCCCTACAGTGACTTAATTCTTGCATTTGCCTTCACAACTAACAAGTTGCGTCACTGTTACTTGATCACAGTTGATACCATGACACTATCTATCTTCCCATGTTCTGCACGGTTATTCAGAGTTGGTTGATGTCTTTGAGTGATGACTGTATTGGTGCAGAAATTTTATGATTACAGAGACTAATTAGTAGTTAATCAAGCAAGAGATAATAGCCTTAGGCTGTGTTTGGGAGCATTTGGTTGCAGGTGCATGTTTTCTTTAGGTGCTCTACTGTTTGGAAGCCTTACAGTTTCCCTAAGAAATTGTTTGTTTCCTGTTCCTGGATTATGTTGTACCAGGACGTCCTGTTCTACTGTTCTGGAACACCACACAGCATGCTGGGAATGGCCTGTGTTTATGTGGTTGAGAACAAACGTGATGTGTTTGAGGCAGTGCGTTCCACTGTTTGTAGTGAAATGTGTAAAACCTATTGGAAGTGCAGGGCTCATGATTGCAGGAAAGTTGTATTCCCTGCAACACAGTGTTCCCCACAACTAAACCAGCTCTAACATCCTCTGGTTTCCAACATACTTTGGAGTTATTTGGGTTGTGGTGGTTTTGTTGGACATTCTGCTAGATGTTGGATGCTTTTGAATGCCTAAAATTTTAAAATGTGTTACTAAAAGACAGTCACTAAATTGGCAATACCCACGGTTTATGGTGATGGTTTACGGTGGCTTTAACAATGATTTATCATTTATGGTCCTTTTTAGCAACATATTTTTTAGCCATCCAGTAACTATTCGGCATGCGACAATGTTAACTTGGTCGGTTATGTTGGCACATTCTGGTATATAAATACAGTTGCAAGGGTTACATGCGAATAACAACCATCCACAGATGAGTTAAGTGGGTATGAGAAAGAGAAACTTCTAAGCTTACGTTTGATGGCCTCGAATCTTGGATTTGAGGGTTGATTTCAAATCCTCGGGTCTTTTCAAATCATGCCAGTATATGGGTCGCGTTTGACACGTTCTGAAAGCATCCGTTCTCTCTCTCTCTCTCTCAGCTTCGCAAGCAGCTTGACGCAAGGAACTGGTGGTCGAGGCCATCTAATGGCTTGGCAACTGAGGTATCTCCGATGAGGTGCTATTGTGGTGACGCCATGTCCAGGCGACTCTCTCTCTTCGAGCTGTGAAAAGAGGGGTTTCAACTTTCAAGCCTTCTTTTCCCGCCGGACATGCTTGCTTGGATGCAAGACCTTCGTTGAAAGGGCACAAGAGAGAGAAAGAGAGAGATCGCACCAGCAGGCATCGTCTGGCAGAGAGAGGCGGGCAGGGGCCATGGTGCGGCTTTTCCTGTCGTGGCGTCTCCCATGGAACTGAGATCCGTGGGAGAGGTTGGATCCCCCTTCTCTCCCTTCCAACCTGAAACCTCTGGATTTTAGGCCTTTTGTGGATATGAAATCTACAGATTTCAGAATCGTCATTTGTGAACGCCACGGATTTCTCAGTAGATCCGAGGTCAGATGTAAGGTCCATAGCTATCAAGCGTGTCCTAAAAGAATGACCAATACAACCAAGCCCATTGCATATTTTTTCCATTTTTTTTCCAGTAACAGAAAGAGTCTCTTAGGTTGGGAGACTTGGCTGCAGTCCACTGGTTTGATATATTGCTCTTTGTTGGCAAAATAATAAAATCATTAAAAAATTCTTGAGTGTCATTTACTAGAATCTGAAGGGTCTTCCATTTTATGTGAGATGAGGTTATTTGTAGCTCTATGAAAGTTTGAATTCTACCTTAAGAATGGAAGATACACCCAAAATACCAAGGGGTCCCGGGAGGGGACATGGTCTTCGATTTTAGGTAAAACACATTTTACTTAGTATTTTTTTTTTAAAAAAAAAATCATTTGACCCATTAGATATTTTGGAAAACATACTAGAACATTTGTGTCATTTGACCCATTAGATATTTTGGAAAACATACTAGAACATTTGTGTGCCGTTGCTCCAAGTGTGACCCCCCAAAGAGAAGATGATAAATTGGTTTTATATGTTTGTGGAATGAACCAATACTGAACTAAAATGCTTGTCAGTATTTATGCTCGCAAATTATCACAGGATCTGTCGTTAACACGGAACACCAAACGCCTACTTTTATTGAAAATACTTCTAGCAGATTGAAATGACCAATTTGAAACCTTTAAGACTGAACTAAATATGACGAAGGAATAAATATAGAACGCAATCGAACTCTTTTTTATGACCCAAGCGGGGACAGCATTAGTCAACCAGCGTAGGTGTGGCCTGTTTTTCATTTTATAGCTATTGCTGCTCTATAAAAGGTATACTTATAAAATTGCCTGTGGAAAGGAAGAAACACCGATATTTATACTTAAGCTACAGTTGTAAATTGCACAGTGAAGCGAAGAAACATCAATATTTGCCTTGAGTATTCGAGATAGGCATAATATAAAGAGAAAATTTAAATGGTGTAATTATATGTTAGAAATTGACTTCTAATTATATGTTAGAAATTGAATCCAGTCAAACTTGGTACAGCAGGTGAAGCTAAAATCTCGAAGTCATATCCTAATCATTTACATCACTAGTCAGAGATCCAGGAATCAGTTTTCAGGCATAAGATTCAACAATCAGAATTTGAACATGGACAGGTAAAAGAGAGAGAGAGAGAGAAGAAACAGGTGTCTACCTTGATCCATTCATAGTGAAAAATACAAACAAATCCACAACAGCCCCAGGTGCTCCCGAACAAGAACCTTGGCTTCTTCGTCAGATAAAAGAATCACTTCTGCCAAAATGACACTTGGCGAGAGAGAGAGAGAGAGATTACAAAAACAAACAGTCCCAGTGGACATGCAATTTTGTCCCTTCTCCTTCACACGATACGTACAAACTGCCACGAAGTTAGATCATCAAACTCTTTCTACTAAGAATGCTCTGAGCTGCTCCCTTCGTCTCTCAAGTTCCTGCAGGTTTTAAATTGTTCACAGCCTTAACTCCAGTTATGTGGAGTACATACTTATAAATCAGCATGAAAGGTTTGTGTGCTTTTTCTAGCACCCCACATCCAATTTGCTGAACTCTACAATTATAAAAAATGTTCCCAGGAGTTGGTACTTGGTACCAAGGTTAACTAAGTTAGCTTTTGAGTCAAATTGGGAAACAGGACCATTCAGTGAATCAGCTGAATGCAATTGGAATCAAAGTAATTTTTTAATCAGTAAAAAGTTAAACATTATATTTTCGAGAATCAAAACGCAAAAAGCTTAAAATAAAACAGAATATAATGAAAATAACAATGATCATAACTCAATAAGGATGCAAAAATTGGCAAGTGGCACCATTGGATGCGATGGTGCATCAAATAGGTGTTGCACCGACTCAATTCGAATAAACAAATTCAGGCTCATTCTCATCGATTTTGATCACACTGGTTAGTGCAAAAGGCTTTTACTCTAAGCCCATCATTTTTCCACGAGGATAATTCTTCAACGCCATTCAGTAATTCAACTTAACATGCAGGAAAAAGGGATGTGAAGAAATAAGTCACTAAGGAGAGGTCAAACGCTAAGTGAGCTACATCAGGCTGTGTGTGCATGTAGACCACTATGACAGGACATAATCAAGAAAAGAAGATTCACAGGGGCATCAAACTTGGTTGGAAGATTTATTGAACATTCAAGAGGATCGGGAGAGGATGAATTACTTCCAAGTGCTTGGCTGCCTGCTCCCTTGTGAGTTCTTTCTGGAGACGAGAACGCTTGACACAACCAATGCAGAGTATTCCCTGGAAAAAATGAATTCAACCAATAACTATCAGGTAACACTGGTCACCTAAGAATAGTTCAATGAATGTTGATCCTAACGCCATATCTCACCGAGAGTACATAAATCACACCACAAGCAAGAAGCATGTAGCTCCCGATTTCTTGAAGTATTACCAGAACTTGCTTCTCCCCAGTGCTTTCTGAATAAGCTCTTGTCATAACTGCCACACTGCAGAAAGCAGGTACTTGTTCCAAAATTAATGTTCTCAGGATTAGAAATAACAAATTAAATGTTTCCTCTTTTTTTTTTTGTGTTCTACAATAGGATATCATATTTGGAATCTTCAAAGAAAATGGATGAATCTTACAAAATCTGAAGCATTCCCCTACCAGCCCAGTATTCAAGTATCTGCAGAAAAATAGAAAGCCGAGAATCTTCAACAACCTGACCAACTTATAATAAAGGGATGCACCAGTTGCTTCTTTTTCACACAAAATTTGAACAGTTCATGATGGAAAACTACAGAATACTAGCATTTCCTATGTCCTTTAGCTGTGACCATGTGATACAGGAATAGTCCGAGCCATCGAGGTTCTAGAAGAAGATACATATAAAATTAGAAACATAATCCCCTAAAAGAGAAGAATAATCTGAGGCTCTGGGAGAAGGGACATATCAAATTAGAAGCATAACCACTAAGAGAGAGAAAGAGAGAGAGAGAGAGAGAGCTTAGTTCATTAGAATTTAGAACCTGTTCAAGTACCATAAGGAATTATCATGATCTTCAGCATGCATTTTAAAAAGCAAAATTTACCAGCATTTATCACTTAAGTATTTACTTTGTCACTAAACTGGAGGCTGCTCCTGCTCTAGCTTCCTTTTTTTTCTCCTCCACAACATGCAACTTCAAACTCAAGTGCAAATTAATGGTGGAAAAAAAAAACATGAGAGAAAACCTCTAATAGAGATGGCATGAAAGCCCAAACTTGCATTGTCTTTGGTACTACATAGAGCTTAGGGAAACGACATTTTATATTCTGCTGCAAAATTGCAAACACATGAGACGCCATTATCTTTGATTTATGACAAAGAAACCCGATTCACTTATGGAAATGACATTTCCACCAAGTTTGTTTCCTTACCACTCATAGAGATTGTGAACTTTCTTACCGTTCTTCATAACTAAAAACGCCATTTGGGAGCTCATTAGCTCCATTTCAGCAAAAGGAAAAAAGCTACGTGTCAAATGGCGTAAGTGTAATTAAGTTCGAACACAATAACCTGTCTGACAACAAGAATTTTTCTACTGGTATTGCCATACTCCTTATTTCAATTCTAGAAGAGATTTATAGGGAGTAGTATTTTCATTAAAACATCCACACACTCTCATACTAAAGGAATACCATAAGAACAAATTTGGCGGGTAGAACCAGGATAAAAAAAAAAGGTACGAATCTGAAAACCGACCACCACAAACAGATAAAAATGTCGTAGCCACAAGCCTTCACTGCTTCAGTTCACATAAACCTTTAAATCCACCTATGCTCGTATTATCTGTGAGAAATCTAAGGACTACTTGCATTTCCCCAAAAAGGATCCATGGTCACGCTTCAAAAGAAGATGGCAATATCCAAGGACTTCTGCTTGAATAACTGAATTGCAAGATGGAAGAAAAAATGAGTATCTCAATTATAAAGGTGACAGAACATGATTCAATATCGAAACACTTTGCACAAGCACGAAACCCACCCTCCAAAACTTGAAAATGAAACCCCATTCTGTCTCAGCAACCGCAACCAAAATAGCTATGAGAATAGCGTAGCACCGAAAGATCCCGCCAAAAATCTGAAAAGGGAGAAAAACAATTTGTGAGAAGAACCAATAAACGGGCAGTTGATCTCTGCAAACAAAATCCTCCCGATTCTCCACATGGGTAGTCCAGAAGCTCAAATTCCCACCCTAATAAGCAACACTCGAAATTATGAATCAAAACCAGAGAGAGAGAGAGAGTGAGGGAGAGAGATGATAAAAGCAAAAAGGGAGAAAGGGCAATAATACGGGGTGAAAGAGAAAAGATCCACAGGATGCTAACATCAGAAGCGTTTTCGAAAGATCTATAAGCGGAGACGCCGTTGACGGCCACGCAGATGAGCGCCGCGGCGATGGTCAAGACGCTGAAGCATCGACAGGCGACCAAGAAGGGGTCTGGCCTCGCCCTGACCCTGATGGTTGTCAAGGGCCGAGCATCCTCCTCTTCCTCTTCCCTCGCCATCGACGATTCCGAGTGAAGTGTGATCTCTGGTTACCCGACACGACCCAGTTGATCTCAGTGTCTTCAGCTTCTTAAATTTCAGAACGCGCGCCTCTCTCTCTCCCCCTTGTCCCTTATCTTTCTCGTTCCCTCTGCTTCACTTGCTTGCTTGTTCGGAAAAGCATCTCCGAGCTCCCACGACCGAATTGAATGCAGAAATATTCCCTCCCTCCCCTTTGCCTCTCCTCTCTCCCTTGCCCTCAACTATCATTCAAAGGTAACCGTTGGGTAGCCACACGTGTCAAATGCCATCATGCTCCTCTTTCTCTATGTCCGGTTCCAACGGGTCGGGCATGGCGATATTTCCATCAACAAATTCGACGATGATACTAAAAAGTCTATATCCAACATCGCATTAGGTACTTCGATTGGACCTATGGATTTGGATCCGTAAGTATCAGAATGGTTTAGAAAATCAAATCTCATGCCAAACACTAGTTAAACCAAAGTTTCACTTATCATTCATATATTTTTTATGTGAAGGGTACATAAATAATTAGTTTACCAAGTCTTCGTTGGGTTTGTTTGCATTTTATTGCAGTGGGAGATTTTATTATGTTTCTAGTCTTAAAAGTTTTAAGCGTGGTAGGTGCATATATTTGAAGGGCGCTTTGCTGTAAATAGGACAAGGGAGGACCACCTTATATTCATAATTTTGGATACATTTAAAAATTATTTCTCAAATATTTCGGATTCAACTCTTATTTTTATCACTGGTTTTTAACATTGGATAATAAGGCCTCTATTAACCTGAGTCGTCTAATCAAATCAGATGGTGCGGTTCATATGGTTTCATTCTTATTTGGGTGTCTATTAAGTATAAGCTGTTTCTTCAAATGTCTAAAATCCCCTTTTAATGGGAGGAGAGATGAAGAGAAAGAAGGAAATGAGCTTTCTTAAAAGAAGCCACTTGTCTCCTTTCATGGGTAGTCTAGATGATCACCATCAGATTACGTGAGGTAAGAGATTGTGGATTAAGTACAAGCCTTATCCATGGGCTTACGTAGAAAAAAAAACTAAAGAACTTTGAACCGAGATGGGATACCATATACATCTGCTCTACGAAGTTTGTTGATGAGATTGGGAAATGGGCTATGTACATCTAGAGTTCTATGATACGTCAAGATCAATAGCCATGAAAATACCAAAAACTTGGAGATAAAGTACCTAATAAAAATATTGATTTAAAGGTTTGCCAAAATTAATAATGTAAACCACATCTAGAAGTTTAAATAACTTGAATCCCAAAGTTTTAATGGATTTCAATGGGAGAGTGAAGAGAAAGTTGTCACCATAAAGACTCAGTGGACTCAAGTGGAGATGAGAAAAAGTTGTCTCAACCGTGGAACAAATGGAGAGAAACAGAGAGGAAATAATTGAACGACCAACTTCGGGATATAAATAACGCATTTTGTAAATTACCCATTTGATTCTCATATAAAAGACTCCAGATTCGGCCGTCTTCTTCTGTGATGTCGGGCGAGCAGCATCTTGGTCTCGCTATATGAGCCCCAACTACTCCCGGAAGTTATCAGAGGCGAAGGAGTCGATCTACGAAGAGAGAAGGACGATGGATGGCGGTTGCGTAAGAGAAGACGTTTCAGAGGATGAAAGAAAGTGCAGAGGGGAGCAAGCTAACAGGGAGAAGCCAACTGCCGGAGAAGGCACCATCCAGGGCTACGAGTCCCTACACCACCTCCTTCAGGCCAATCTCAAGCCAGAGATATTCCAGGTTAGCAAGAGAGAGATAGACAGAGAGAGAGAGAGGGAGAGAGGTTTCCTTATGTCGCTAAACTGGTTTCGTTTCAAATATATTTTATTTATTTTCTGGAGAAACCGAAGTCGTAGCTTTCTCTAGACGGGTTTTGTTTGTATAACTCGAGTAATTTAATTTTCGTTGTGATTGTTCCAGTAAGATTAGGAAAGAGAATTTCGATTTTTTGGGGTTTGTTAAGGCCACTTGATATATCATTACATTTTTTGTGTTTACCTGCTGTATTAGATCTGTTTCTTTTCAACTTCTGTAGTTCTCAGTTATGCTTGTCCTTGTTTTGATGTTTTTTCTTCATTACAAAGCATCATAATCTATCCATAAATCACGACTTTCATACATTTGGCTGAAATGATATCAGCTACTTAGTTCGTCTTACGCATGGTTGGCGTATAACCGCATCTTCGTATATTAGGTCTTCTAAGTGTAGCACTTATGTGATGCGTGGTGACTTACATGATTGTTATTTACTTATTTTTTCGTTGAATTCTTGACAGGAAGTCAGCCGTTTACTTCTGGGGTTTAACCGTGGGAAAGCAGTGGAGCCAGTCGGTTTACCTGAATCTGCAACTCAAGCTTCCATGCGTTTTGATTTCGATTTGAAGGTCAGATAAAAATATTATGTTGGTTGATGTGCTTTCTTCTTGGTCATTAGTGTGAATGATTAAGTTTGCTTCGTGGCTTCTGCAATCGAGTTTCAGAAGATCTGCATTGGCTTCTAATGTCTGCCCCGCTCTTTTATTCAGTATGAGAAACGATCAAATATACAGTGAACTATTTTCGAATTTCTGTATTTATTTAAATCAAGAAAGTCAGGTCTTTTTTATTTAGAGATTTTGATTGTGAGGCCCATGAGCATAATTAATAGGAAATTTATCGGATTTGTTATCTAGAGTAAGGGATCGAGCTTTTAATGGTAACCTCGTGATATCTAGTAATTAGTATCAGTCTTTGTGCCACAGATGAGAAGTATCCATTGGCAAACACTAAACAGTCCACGGTGGCATTTAATTGTGAAGCCTTTTTTTTTTGTAATAATCAGTATCAGGAGTTCTATCCATGGATCTATTGGTACCTTTTGGTTTTCATGTTGTATTTTTGCACGGTGTTGGCTATTTTGATATTCGAGGTGCCTGTTTTTTTTCTCACGGTGATTTAAAGCATTGTAGGCATTTAGCTTCAGTGCAGACAAAGAGCTGCTGCGAGAACCCAGAATTGTTCGAGTTGGTCTTATCCAAAACTCTATCGTGCTTCCAACGAACAGCACCTATTTCAGAGCAGAAGTCAGCCATAATGAATAAAATAAACCAAATGGTTGATGCAGCTGCTGAATCTGGTGTCAATATCTTGTGTCTACAAGTGAGTTCTCCTACTGATATGAGGTACAAAGTATAAATTATCTGTATATCATGCTTCACTTCTTTGACATTTTATATATCAATTTCAGGAAGCCTGGATGATGCCATTTGCGTTTTGTACTCGAGAGAAGAAATGGTGTGACTTTGCTGAACCCATCAATGGGGACTCAACCCAGTTACTGCAGAAGCTTGCACAAAAGCATAACATGGTCATAATAAGCCCAATTCTTGAACGGGATATAAACCATGGAGAAACAATTTGGAATACAGCTGTTGTGATTGGAAATCATGGGAACATAATCGGGAAACATCGCAAGGTAAGCAATTCTGTGCATACAGATCGGTTTCGTAGCCATTTCCTTGTTGCTGCATCCTTCTAAATTCTATTGAAGCTTACAAGTAATTACTGCAGAATCATATTCCAAGGGTTGGGGATTTCAATGAAAGCAGCTACGACATGGAAGGAGATACTGGGCATCCTGTGTTTGAGACTGTTTTTGGAAAGATTGCACTGAACATTTGCTATGGAAGGCATCATCCTTTAAATTGGTTAGCTTTTGGCCTGAATGGTGCAGAAATTGTGTTCAATCCATCCGCTACAGTTGGGGAGCTCAGTGAACCAATGTGGCCTATTGAGGTTATGGTGCTTCTTTAACTTGCATTCTGTAGTTATTTGTCTTTCATTCAGATTGTTGACTGAATCCATTTGATGCTTTTATTGCTATAGGAATGTTGGTTTGCTATGACTTTCATCACTACTGAGGTCACAGTGGCCAGATGCAGCTTTTGAATATAATCATTTCAAAATACCAGGAAAGACTGTTTTCTGTTTCTCTTATCTTTTTTTTTTTTTGGGCAAAACTGGCACTGGGACTTCCAAACTGAATGGAAGCCAGAGAAGGTACATCCATTACACCCCTCAATTAGTTGAATATTGTTAACAACCATTGTCTTCAAAATACAACCACTGGAGAATCTCAAGCATCATTTCATAAGTACAGCTGTACAACCAGTTTGTGCTTTTTGCTGTTGGAAATTCATCTACTTCAGCTTTTATTAATTTGAGAAACACATAAATTGCTTATGATTAGTTTCAATATATGTAATAGTTCAAGGTTTGCTGATGGCTATTCACTAGGATTATTTTGATCGGATGAAGGAAATGCTTAGGTTATGTAGGATTTTTGTGTTTACCTGTTTCTTGGAAATCAGGAACACATGACTGACCTTTCCTTTGAATTATGTGTAGGCACGCAATGCAGCCATAGCGAACAGTTACTTTGTTGGATCAATTAACAGGGTTGGCACTGAGATCTTCCCAAACCCCTTTACCTCAGGAGATGGCAAGCCTCAGCACAATGATTTTGGCCATTTTTATGGTTCCAGCTATTTTTCAGCCCCTGATGCTTCTTGCACTCCATGCCTTTCACGCTGTCGAGGTGGATTGATCATTGCTGAAATGGATCTCAACCTCTGTAGACAGCTGAAAGACAAGTGGGGATTTCGCATGACTGCCCGCTATGAGATGTATTCAGCATTATTGTCCAGTTACATAAGACCGGATTTTGAGCCTCAAGTTGTTACTGACTCTTTGCTGCATAAGAGATCTTGATGCAACTTTTCAGTCAAGGGAGTGCTCTTCACTTTCAATAAAGTAGGTCATGTTTCAGGTTGCTCGTATTTTCCATTTTCATGGAACTTGTATATTTCTGCAGAGGAAACTTTTGGTGATATAACACAGTTAGATAAGTCGATTTTCCGATGAATTATTGTAGCTTCGTGGGGAACGAACACATGTTGGCATTCTGCTAAGAAATAAGTTTTCTACAAAGGCTGGGATATATCTATGTCAACTATAGCCTCTTATTGATATTTTCCAATCCATGTCGTGGGATTATCATCCCTTAAATTTAAATTCTCCTTTTATGACTAGCTTAGAAGTTCAAACACTATTTGTTTCTTCATCCAAATTTTGTTGAAGAATCAAGGCAAAACATCAGAATAAATTCACTTATGGTGCCTTTATCTGGAAAAGAACAAAGTTAAACTTCATGGGCAGCTTTCTGTTTTATAGCTTGAACCAACTGTTGCATGGCTTCCGGATTTAGGAAATAATCTCTCTGTTTCTGTGGTAGCCTGATCCCAAAAGTTTACCAAAAATTCAGTTGTATGTGGAAACTGAGCAAATGATCAGATCATACGCGTGTCTGATTAAACATGGATACTCCATTGGAGGGCCACATTTTTACCTTTGACGTTCAGGGCCTCCTACTTGTTCAATTTTGGAAAAGCTCATTAATTTCCAGAAGCTGAAGAATAAACATGGAGTTTAATCGTCAACTATTTAACTTAAGCTAAAGAAATCCCAATTCCGTTCGTTTCAATCCGCAGTTTGGGATCAGACGGACTTTCTACCAGTTTATACCAAGGTGTACATCTAATCTTTGAAAATTTGGCTTGCTTCAACCTGGCAATCTTAAATCTAAACCCCATCTGTGTAGATGAATGTCAAATAATTGTAAGAATGCCTTTCCGTTTCAAATCAAGTTAAACATACCTTTCCAACTTCAAAACATGAAGTGCAAAATCATAAAAGTTCGCGTTTCTTAAGATGGGTTTGGCTTTAACTGGAACAGACCACGACCAAAGTGAATCATGAAATGACATCAACCAGGTTGAGCCTAATCAAACTTGACTAACCATGCTGCCAACAAGAACTCCATTGAACGGGAAAGAGTTGAACGATGGACCTTCAAGTTGAAGAAACTCGGGGGGTGAATGTCGGAATGCGCCCCGCTTTTGTTGACATATTCTGGCATGAGTTGGTTTTGCTGGATGGGTTTTAGATGTAAGTAGAAGCATGCGGCTATTCCACCGCTTGATGATATCGATGTGGTCGTGAATCCCATGGATAAAGAAGAGAAGGGAAGCTTCGATTTGGAGGCGGTGACAAAGAGGACCCCATATGGGATTTAAGTTAAAGCGACCCGTCCATTAGATTAAAATTTTGTCGAGATAACTTGTGTAGCAAAGATAGGTAGAAGTTGTTGGAGCATGTTTTGTTTTTCATATTGCAGGTCATTTATATTTGAAGATGCCTACGTTAATTTGTATGTCCGTTATGTTCCCATGATTTTTTCAAGAACTTAGATCTTTATTCGAAACTGATGGCGATAACACCGGTCGGACATCCATGTAGATTATATTTCATCGATACTGTGTTTGCATCTGTAGAATAGCCAGATTGTAGACCAGAAATAAGTTCGTCAGAATAAAGATCGGTTGCCGTATTCCAAATCTGACACCAAATGCGAATACTGCACCAGATTCAGTGATCTGACTGTTCCTATGTCACAATGGTACCAGTACGGGTACGGATACGGGTACGAGGGTACCGGTACGGGTACGGCATTTTTTTAAATCTTGGTACGGGTACGGCGACTATTATATATGATTAATTCAATAAAATAATTATTATATATAATTAAACCACAAATTGTAACAAAAATATCAATAAAAAGAGACTAGTAATGAATAAATTATCAATGTTTTATCTTGTTAATGACACTTCTTATGTTAAAATATAGAAAAAAACAAAAAAAATAAAAAATAAGTAATTTTTTTAACTTTTTTTAGTTATAATGCAGTTTGGATCTGGATCTGACCCGGATCCAGATCCAAACGTACCAAGACATACCGGTACGGTGGTACTTGTGTACTGCCGTATCGGTACGGGTATGCCACCAAAAGTGGCGTACCACTGTGACTTAGGACTGTTCAAATTAGAATATGCAACCATCGCACACTCATGGCAGCATGAATGCCCGATGGACAAGAATAATTAAGATTAATCCGGAGGTGATAGTATATAGCTGATCAAGCAGGAGACCAGTTATCTCATCAATATATGAGAATCAGTTTTGGATCCTTAAAACAAAAGGAAAAAGAGAGGGGCTTCATCCCTCGTATAATTGTGATGAAATATTCTATCTGGAACCCTTTTCAAGAAGAAGAAGAAGAAAAAAAATCGGTAAGCTTAAAGGCGTCAGTAAAACCCTTATCAAAGCTGTCAGTAAAACTCAAACAAGCTTGCGTTGGCCCTTTACCACAAACACGCGCAGGTGCCAGTAGTTAAAAAGATTGGCGTCTCATCGCCCCGTCGAAGCGATAAAGGGAGTAAGGAAGGTCCCTCAAGATACCAGCTGATATGCTGGCTGTATCGGCCGAGTCGGGTGACTCAGTATCCGCCTCTGCTTTAATAAAACAATAAATGTTTTTTAATATTTAAGCCTTTGAAGTTACTAATTCAGGCCCAGAGGCACTAAAAACAACAGCTCTATACACCCAAAAAAAAAAAAAAAAAAAAAACATAGGCATACTGAAGACAATGGCCAGTAGAACCGGACACCTCAAATATCGGCCGATACTCCAACTTGAATTGCTTGGACGGACGGATTCAGCCAGCACTTATCCCTTATTCAATAAGAGGCAAAGACAATTTTCTTTTAATATCTAAAGAGAAAACCATATATAGGACCTGCACTACGGCTGATCATACAAGATGTAGTCCCAACGAGAAGCAAAAGGTTTTTGTATATTAGGCAAACTAAACTGATGCGTGCATGGAAAACCTTATTTTAGTTGCAGGGCAATGACTGTCACTAAGAATCGTAGTTACCACATGAAGGATGTCTTTGTTAGTCCTTGACAAGAAAGAAGTAAATGACCGGGCTGCTCAGGATCTAGCATTAGGTAAATCCAGTGTTGAAGGTAAAAGGACCAACGAATTTGCACACTCTTTTACAGATGAGCTTTCTCTAGCTTACATGGGAGTACCACGAGTCCACATCCAAATGCATACATATGAACATGGGCCTCAAAGTCATCAACTCAAGGATTACATGGCTAATACAAAATTATCCAGTCACAAACTACTCAATTTTGGTCCATGATTGAGAAATACTGCTCTAAACTAGTTGAGCTGAAAATGTTTGGTGCCATGTAGCTTGATCCGGCCAGGGAAACATGAAGTTGGTTCCTTATGAATCGCTGGTGCAGCCACAGCAGCCGAAAAACAGTTGGTAAGATTTCAAGTGAAAGATAGAAAAATAGAAAGGATCCTTCCATAACCAAAGTAAATTTTGCTAGTAAAGATCAAAATCGGATGATGCAAAAAAATTGAGGTTGACGTGGTGTGCTAGCTTCAGCACCTCAATTTGAGCACCATTCAATTTTGATAGAACCGCTGGCGGTTCTCCAGTAGCGAGGATCGTTATTAATACAGCTAATGAATACAGGGAAATAGGAAACTAAGATGCCGAAAGAGCATTGGAATCTTACAGCAAGCTGAGAGACTATCTCTGAACTTGAATCAACATGCCAATCTGGCTCAAGCTGTCTAACAAAGGATGTTCTACCATTTTCTGTGCTACAAAACAAAACCTGCAAATATATCCAATGTTAATCATCAATTTCACTAAAAGCTGCCAGCCCAGGTGCCCCTTCCTTTTCTGTTACTTCTAAACCTAACTAAACTAGCAATTGTACTAGGTTCATCTGTTTGTATTTTCATTGTTAGGTCGTTGACAAGCAAGGTACTGTGCACAGCTGCAGTGTGTAACTTAAATTTTTCCATCAACAATATTTTGAGCCTTCAAGGAAACCAGCTCAAAAAAGATAAAACCGAAGCAGGGCTACATTAGCTTTGAAATTAAAGTTAAGTATAACTGCAACAAGCAGCTTTAAATAATTAATAACTTATGTGGACTTCGAAGAACATGACATGGCTAAAGTGGATTCAACTGTTCAAGCGAGTAAGACATTTCATATTAGGTACTTAATAATGTAAAAAAGCCCTAGGGTGATTAGCGTACAAGGTTAAGCTATTAAACCACTAGAATCATGACATGCTGCCATGCCACGCAGCCAGTGTCCTTGGTGGCCCCGTCTAACAAGGCTTTCACATTGGTCTCAATGCCAGGTGCCTGTTTCTGTCTCTTGTTGCTCTCACTCTGAACCAGGGTAGCCCTTGAAATAGGTTGCCCTGTTCGAGACTTAAACTTAAAATTTGGAAATTGTGCAGATAAGAACCGCTAGATACTTAATCACAAACGCCTAGGATGATTTTTTTTGTGTTAAGTTAAAGTCCTTAAATCACCAGGATTCTAACACCCAATTTTGCATGATGTGTAAGTAGACACGATCTTCTAAAACACCTTGTACCGAATTTACCTTGTCCTTGTTCAGTCCGCCAGTTGCGAAAAGGCCTGCATTGTCCAAAGCTGAAAGAACTCTTTCCTGTGAAGAAAACAGTTTGATGTAAACGCCACAATAAATTAGCAAATCAAGAGAATTACACAACGACATCCACGAACCATCCAAATCAATTGAATTTCCAGATGAACCTTTGGTAAGTCATGCATTAAAATAAAGCAAAACTGCCTTCTACAACAGATTGTATTTTAACAGTCCATGAATGAATGACAGCACAAATTATATCATGTAGGATAAAGATGCCAGAAAGTTACAGGCTACAACCGGTAATAGAAATATATTTAACAGCCAGAAGCTCCCCAATGTTTGAAGTATAGAAAACTCGCGACAGGTAAAATAAAAACTTAGGATCGAGGGTCTGATCTAATATGAAGCCCGCCTTTCCATGGTTCTAGCAAATTGCAGACTTCAGAACCTTTGATTTAAGATCCCATTATCCCCGAATCCATGAATCTGACTTGCAAAGAAAGGATCATGTGTCTGAAACCCAGGAGTCTAGGACCCAGGACCCAAACATGTCGCATATAAGGTCATCAAATACCCTCTAAATTAAAGAACTAAACAACACAACAACAAGCTAGTACAATCATGAATTCGCATTTTATACTAAATTAATAAACAAATAGACTGAAAAAAGAAAAGAAAGAAACATCAAGCACCAAAAAAAAATGCATATCCAATACAAGATAGAAAAGGAAAATTGGAAGAAAAGATATATACTGGCAAACACCTACAGCCAAGTTTGAAGTTGAAACCAACTTGGCAAATTGGCCAAACCATGAAGAAAAAGAAATAAAGTTTTGATGATTTTTCCACGCTTTTGAGAAAATGTGCAAGCTGGTGATTTCATTCTGCATATCCATCCAAAAGAAGTATGCAAATTTAAGAACTAGCCAGTGGGACAACCTCTTCGAAAGGCAGTCCACTTTCTAAGAGTTGCCTAGGAAGCAAAGGAGATAACTTGAATATGTCCTTTAGCAGAAATATTTACAGGCATGTTCAACTTGAAACGACTAATATCCATAAAGTAGTTTAAAAGAGTACACGTAAAACAAGGAAAAAGGAAGAGCATGGACGATGAGAAAGTTGAATTTCAAGGTTGTAAGTTAAATGTCAGACGAAACATATAGATTGAAGAAAGGATGAAAATGACACATACCGAACTCTCATCATCAAGGATCCTTTCCATGAGGTAAAGATCACAATACTTAGCAATTGCCAACAGAACTTCCACCACTGATGGTCTCACGGTTGCATGCTTCTGCAGTAGAAAACAAGGAAAAATAAGAGTTATTTATTCATATATTCTTAAAAGGTGAAAAGTTTCATCTGCTAACCTGCAGCTCTTCCGGTGTACCCTCTTCGAGGATGACACCAAGCAGCTGACACGTCATCTGCATCAAAAGATAGATAGATAAGAGATAAATCAAAGGACCTAAAACACATAAAAGTTCTGCTAAAATGAAAAAGCAGACATATCTGAAGTTAAAAAGAAAATTGCATGTATATCATTCTATAGCATGACTAACTGCAGGCGATGGCACTAAAAACAAAACCAGCTGGGTTGCTCCCTAAGCACTGCACCACATTGGCCACAGTTGTAATGGGATAATAAAGGCAAGATACCCAGTGGAATTTGCTGAAATGTGCACATGTATACTAAATAACTAACTGAAACTCAACAAGATATGTCTGATAATCTAATGCATAAAAGTAGTTAGTTGCTGAAATTAGGTGAATGACAAATAATTCCTAGGGCAACATAACAAGCGATGGATAGGGGCATTGAGAGAGGATTTCTAAATTCTTGCAACCAACATCCAGCCTGCCAGCTTGCAACAAACGACAGTAATAATAGAGAGGGACACAGTCTGAGGTCTCTCCGAATTAAAATCCCTGAGAGGAGCTGCATGGGTCAATGTTATAAAAGGCGTAATGTACACGTATTGGTCGGGCCGACCTATACACCATATCGTAATGTATCACAGACGTAGTGTAGTGTGTCGTAAAATTAATTTTTTAATTTTAAAAAATGTTTAAAAATCAGAAAAAATAAAAAAAAAATCATTAAAAATCAGAAAAAATGAACAAAAATCAGAAATCAAGAAAAATATATTCAAATATAAAAAAAAAAAGATCATCATACACATTCAAAAATAAGAAATCAGATATTCAAAATAACATAATAAGCATCTATCAGAATTTTAAACTTGAAAATTTTATAGAATCTTAGAACTTAGAGTCTTAGGACTTGGAGTTTTAGGACTTAGATTACATCACAATTTTATAAGTTCAAAAACATATAGTTATCATCTTTCATGATTCAACGATAATATCTCCCAAATCGATGAATCCTCGATTATTTTTTATGAAAATGGGCAAAATCTCTCCTTCCTACATCTATTGGAGTCTTTAAATACAAGGAGAGAGAGACGGAGGCATGTTTAAACTTTAAAAAATAAAGAATTTTATGTTTTAACCCGTATCGTACAATACAGGCGATACACTTACGATACACGAGCGTATCGTGTATCGTAAGCGTAGCGTATAGGTTTTCTACGCCTATACGATACAGATAACATTGACATGGGTGGTAAATGGCCACAAAATTAAGTAATATGCTTCTCAGCTTTTGGGCAGCGAAGGAGAAAGGTCAGTTTACCTTATCCTACGTATGCATGCTTAGTATCTCAAATATTACATTACCATTCTTTAACAAAAGCTTAATGATGAGGGATGACAACTTGAATCCTTCCTCCCCTTATGGCAGATGTTGATATAGGGATACACAAAATGCATACGTGATTGCAGCATGGGAGAATTGCCTTTTAGAAGCAACCCATGTGGCAGCATTTAGAGCATCATTACAATAATATCTCTTGGGTAATTGGATTCTCTGACTATAATTCCCATGATGCAGCACTAAACTTCAATTTGTTGCAGAAAAAAGTTGTAGCAACACAGGTCCACAGCTAATAATGTCAACCCATGTGACAGCATTTAGAGCATCATTACAATAGTTATCTCTTGGGTGATTGGATTCTCTGACTATAATTCCCATGATGTGGCACTAAACTTCAATTTGTTGCAGAAAAAAGCTGTAGCAACACAGGTCCATAGCTAATAATGTCATGCATATCAAGAAAGGTTGCCATAATATTGCACTCCAATCTAGCCATTTATATGTTCAAAAGCAACAAAATAACATAATTTTTAGAGTTAATAAAATAGTTGTTATGTATTACTGTTACAGATACTAAATGATTGACATGTATACAGCTGCAAAAGGAAAAGATTGACTGATCTCTCACAACATCCTACCTTTTCCGTTTCTTGTCTCATTATCATTATGCAGTAGGAAGCAAAACTATTGCAAAGATTTTATCCACAGGCTCTCTGTTGTTCTTGCCCAGATTTTGTGTTCCCAAGTCCTATTTGTTAATCTCATCTTACTATTGCAATATTTTGTTCCTTTTAAAATATAGCATTATTCATGTACTTCATTATACTTTCATTTTACTCAATAAATCTCTTCCCTGATTATTCTGTATCCGTTCTTTTGGAACTCATTTTTGCTACCTTTCATTTGCTGACATATCTTGGTAGTGGTACCTACATCTAATTACACCTTCAAAACTAAATGAAATATGTGGCATTCCTAAAGTGTATAAATATATATATTTCACCATAGAAAGAAAGATAGAAAAATTCTCTCCCAACATTCACTGCAATTAGAAGCTCCATGAGACAAAGGCAATGACCATTAAAGTATATTTGAGATAGGAAAAATATAAGTGTCTGCAAAAAGCTTCCTGGCTCCCAAAATTCTAGAGAGCACCAATAGTTTCTTTAACTAAACTTAGAAGAACAGAAGTGTATTGTTACCTTTTTGCCACCGTTTAATTTCTTCCTTACAATTTGACCCAGGCTCAGCTGCTAAAGAAAAGAAAAAGGGTAATATGTAGGCATCAGTTGATGTACTAAATAGAAACACTGCTAGCATGAAAACAAAACATTACCTTCATGGGAGGATGAAATTCTTCAATTTCTGTGTGACCCATTGCATTCAAGAGATGACTCTCTTCAGAACTAGGTGAAACATTATGTGCTGGATTCTCAGCACCAATATTTGATGAAGAACCCCTTCGTTTCTGTTGCCTTCTCCGGTGTCTATCAGGGGTCTTCAAGAACTTCCATGTGAAAACTATAGCTATAGCAAGTCCCGCAAGAGCACCAATGGAACCAGCACTCTGAAAAGATAGGAACATTCTAACATATAAGGAAAAGAACAATAGAATGAAACAATGAGAGTTCATAAGATTTTTCAGAAAGCTAGTATAGAATCAGAAGCATAAAATGAACAAGAGAAAAATATGCATCCATTGCAAGAAGGAAAAAATGTATCAGTAGGATAAGAACATGACACAATCAAACTTTTATTCAAGCTATCCCCAAAGAAAAAAAGAAAAAAATGTGAGCTCGTTAAAAATTATAAAGACCTAATCACCTATATATAAGGCTGCTCCAACCATCTTTTCCATAAATTATGTTCTTGAATGTTTTTGTGTAAAACTAAACATGTAAGTGTAATGTACGTCAGACAGCATAGGTATGAACATACTCAACTTTTTTATTGTACACATATGATTTTATGAGAGTTTGAAACAAATGACATGATTTTTGTCTTATGAAGTCCTTTTTAGATATCCCCAAAATGATGACTTTTTGTACATTCTACATTTTCAAACATGAAGAGATCATATCTGTGTTGTTACATGTTATGAGATAAGCTGGAATATGTGCACTTGAAAATATGAGGACTAAGCATGTTACATATGAAGTTTTTGAGTAACCTGATCAGACAACTCACAGGAGACCACATGTAAAGACAGTTTTTTGAAAACAAAACCGCATATATTGTCCACCTTCTTGAAAAGTAAACTTACATCTTGAAACGAATGATCAAATCACATTCAACAATTTATGATAGTACTCCTCGTCCTCATATTTTTTGGTATACATACAATATACACAGAGGAATTAGATTTGGGCGTCCAAAGATCTAGCAGCCTAATGGTTGTCAAGCCATTTCTACCATATTTTGGTGGCTTTTCACAAATCCAACTGTATGGATGAATTAAGTCTATGGTTCAGAAAAAAAAAAACCACTAAAATCTGTAGATTTGATTTTATAAGGCTTAAAAATCCAACACTCTTAGGCTTTTCCAGGTCATAAAATCCAACCTATAGGATTCTAGTTCCTGTTACTACATTTTTGAGATTCTGACTTTACGTCTGTATATCCAGATTTGAATAAGAAAAGGCACAGACACAAACACAGTTCCCCTCCATAGCTCTCATGTTCCAAGGGCCATGTGCCTAGCCTAGAGCGCCTGTATTCACCTACTGCAACTTGACCATATTTTGATGTTGAAATCCCTTTCGCTGCACCCATCGTATTAAAAATATTCATCTCACAGCTAGCTTCTATACCATTCTGTCTGCCTATACCTATCACTAAGGACAAAAGCAAGAATTCACTATGGATCCAACAAGGCCTGACGTTATTGCCACTTCAAAATACTTCAAAAAAAGAAAAGAGGAACAACCTTGAACTAGATTACCAACTTAAATCAGGTTTCTCGTGTAAGTTTTCCTTCACATATTGTTCCAGATAAGTCAGTGTTAATGGGTGTACTCTTCCCTGAAGGTAAATTGCCGATAACTGTTCTCCAAGTTGCAGAAGAAGTCTAACTATAACATGCCCAGCATTTTCTGCATTGCGTGTAGCTGTTCACAGTTTAGCAGAAGATTTTCTGTATTCCCACTACAAACAGCTGGACAATTTCTTGTCGACCTTGTGAACCTTTATGTGTAATGGACCTTCGATCAAGCAACACCCTGAAAAGGCATAATCTACATATGCCATAAGGAACTCCAATCTGTTTGAAAGTTTACCTCAGTTATGGCCTCTGACATAATGACTATTTACAAGCTGGTCAATCAAAATAAGAAACACTCGGATTTTCGGTTTTTCATGTATTATACAATGTTTTAATCCACTCATTTTTTACAATGATAGTAATCTAAGAGAGGTTGTTGTGCCTCATTGCCTTTTCGCCATAGAAGCAGCCTTCGGTTTGAAGGATGAGGCAAAGGAAGTGGGAGGAAGGTTGAAATCCCAAAGATGCATATGAGATGCTGATAGCAATGAAGCCACATATGCGACGACGGTGCTCCATGACCAGGTACAACCATAACACATTAGGCAGAATATGACGCGTTTGACATGACCACATGGGGCTTATTCGAGCAAGATTCTTCACACTAAGCAAAAGGATCAACGCCTAAACAACAAATCTCGCGCTCAACACAATATACATGAACGCAAATCAGATAATAACAACCAGATTCTGAAAATCTGATGCTATTCAACTGGCATCCAATTTCACCCCTTTTGACAGACAATAACAGTAACGAAAGGGGAAAAATAAATAAATATCAACTAAAGCGACAGATCACATGTTCCATCAGCTAAATCCTTGAGTTTGCCAAAATTTCTAAGCTAAAAGATGTAAAGCGGTAAAGCGCGAAGTTAACAAAGTCTAAGTTCCAGGCAAAGACGAAAATCCGAGAAGCAACCAAAAATACCTTATGGTTGGACAAGATGAGCACTAGATCGGAAACCTTAGCCGTCAAAAGAGCGTTGAATCTGTTGAAAAGGTGATGAATCTGATTGATCAAAGAATCCGACGCCATCAAAGAGGACAGTCACAGTAGTCCGAAGGCGTGGATGGGGGAGATGGACGCTGGTTCTAGACCATCTTCGACTCCGAGAATGAGAAGAGGTGGCAAACCCCCAATTTTTTCACAAAGCAAAACGAAAAGGGGGTCGACGCAGGAAACTCTTTTTTCCTCTCCCCCCTTTTTCTTTTCCGCTTACATTTTTGACCGAAAACATATAACAAAAACAAATCGTGTCTTACGACGTCTCCCACATAAACGTACAATAAGAGGACGTACAAATTTGGAAATTATAATATCATAACACATAATGTTGCAAAAAAAATAATATTATAAAGTAAAGTCTTAAAAAATGAGTAATCTAACACTGTTCAATATGTAAAAAAATATGAATCGTGGAACTTGAAAATGAAAATGTTTGTTAAAATAATCAAACTAACTTTCAAAAAATCAGATACATACGATTAATTTCTCTCCAAAAAATTTAAAAAATCAAGTTCAACCAAGTCAGGTCAGCTCGTATTCATATACCAAACTTTGGTTGGTGAAAACTGTTTAGATTGTTGGTTCTAATGAGATCAACTGTGAACATTAACTTGAAACTATATGATGTAGATTTATTCTAAAGATTTCAAAATACATTTCAAAGGATGAGGAGGAAGAGAAAAAGTTAAACAAGAGGCTTTGTCTTATTTGAAAGGTACTTGAAACTTTTGAAAAAAACACGTTGACTGTTATTTTGCAATTTAATTATACATTATATATATATATAACTTATTTATTATAATTCAGTATCAGAAAGTAAGAAAATCCATCAATTTAGGGATGTAACAAATTATTATTATATTTTTATGCAGAGATAAAGACTGTTCACATGTTTCAGCAAACTGGGACCATATTATCATGCTGGTCCCTTTGTCACACGTTACTCTTTAGTCCTCTTTAACATTTTCATTTAACTTGTACAAAAATTTCGAAAAATTTTATATTTTGAATTTTGAAACTACAGTTTAACCTCTGTAATAAAAAATTGTTTAAAATAAAAATGACACAAATGTGCCCTCGTAACGAGAAAAGTAAAATAAAAAGAAGCTAAACCTTTATCATGCCAATTGTATTATAAAAGAGTTCCTGTGTGACGAGTTTCATTTTTTTGTTGACTTGCAAAGTATGAGCCAAAATTATAATTTCACATTCTTATATTTTCTTCACGGTTGAGTCCACATATGATTCAATAAAAAATTTAAAAACACTAAAAACATGTTTGGGTGATATTTTTAAATATTGTTTTCATGATTGAAACTGGATTTGTAGAAAACTCAGTTTTAAGAAAATCCCTCTAATTTCTCAGGAACCATGAATGTAGGTCTGTCTATGGCAGATCTTAGACAGGCAAACCACATGAGCCCATCTCCAGAACAAATCCGTTTCAGTCTCATCCACAAGCATGGAATCATTCAGACGAAGGCTTTGGTCCCACCATTAACAAAACTTATCTGCAGACCAGCATTGGCTAGCCTCCCCACGGATCTACAAAACCAGCATGGCGTTTCTTCTTCAATCCCCATTCCTCCCAAGGACTCCATTAACGCTCACCAATTTCTCCACAAGTAGAAGAACCCTCTCTACCGTTCTCCTATCGGCGCCATGTTTCCTCTCGAGTCCCGGACGTGGGTTGTGCTTAGAATTAAAGTTCGTGGCGCCGGATCTAACGGTGGAGGAGGCACGGCCAAGAGCAACAATCCACGCTCAGGAACTCGTCGAGCTCAAGGACTTGATCCAGTTGGAGTCGTGGAAGGAAGCGCAGAAGTCGCTGAGGTCTAGCGCCTCAAGCCTGCGGCAAGAGCTTTACACCATAATCCAGTCAATGCCCGGCAACAGGAGGCCTCAACTCAGGAAGCTGTACTCGGACTTGTTCAACAGCGTCACCAGAGTAAGTTCTCCATTGCTGGTTTTTACTGTCTCGTATCACCAATATACGAATCAATACATCCTCAATGCGGCATTCTCGGGCTTAATGGTCATTACATCGAACAGTTGGACTACGCAGCTCGAAGCAAGGACGCCGGGCGAGTGCAGGAGTGCTATAACAAAATTGTTGAGGCGCTTGATAACATTTATGCAATCATTCAGTAGGCTTTTATTGGTCTCATTTTCAAGCACTCATGGAGGAAGGAAAATTTGTTGGTCTTCCAAGAGCACACCAAATTTCCTCTATTGTTCTCGCAGAGAAGTGTTCTCCAATTCCTGGATCCTGTGTCAACGAAAGGACGCGTAATAAAGGCAATGTTCTTCTTCAAGAGAGGATACAGAGTTTCAGTTTCTCTCTTGGTTTCACTGAACAAATCTTCCGATCCCCTGATTATGTGCATAAAGAAAGAATTTAAAAACCAAACCACCCTTCATGTGGGGACTAATGGTTTGCTTTCGTGTTGTAAAATTGAGCCCGTTCGAATTGAACCGTTCATGGCTGATGGAAGGGTGTCATACATCAAATTAAACATTATTAGTTACTATCGATTATTTTAAAATGTTCTTATTTTACACAATTATGTATAAATATTGCATTTACTTCATTCTAAAACATTGTCATTCTTTTGTCGCTTCACAACTGATTAAATGAATCGTTGAATCATTCGATTTACTGGCGGATGTGATCCAGTTTCAGCTTTTTATAGTACTGGTTCTATTCCTGCAGACATCAGGTCTGCTGTCCAGAATGTTGAGGTTAAAGAAACTTCATTTAAACACAAAGGCAAGCCCGATTCACTAAGGCCCATCATCGTGCACGAGTTCACCTTTTAGGAGGTCCTAACCAGTGTTGCTAATGTCATATTCACGGTATGTAAAAACAACTAATTATTATTTCGTTAGATGGTAGGCAGTCAGTTTTATATTGTTCCCCTATAATGCTTCCACCGTTCCACGTTGCTTTGGATTTTTTGGTACATGAGTTTTTAACCTCATCGCGCATCCATGCCTATAATCTCATATCTCCGTCAATCAATCCCTGATAAAGCAAACTTGATTTTCAATATGCTGCTTGCTGCTTATTGAGCAGGGTAAACATACATTGATGCCGATAGAGATAATGGGTCTTGATGGTTTCATCAAATTGGATCTTTTTCATTTCCATGAAACCTATAATGAGCAAAACTCAACCTACTATTGCAGAAACTAGTCACTCTCACCAAAATATAAACATACAGAGTATATGAAACACCTAAGACAAAATCAAAGGAAAACAAGAAAGATGCGGCATATGCCCTTACAGAAACTCCAGTAATTTTCCTCTTAGTAGTTGGAACTTTAGTATGGTAGGAAAAATCAATGACAAGTACTTTATTTTCTCCAGTTTTATTCAGTATCTATATTTTCATGCCCCAAAAATTTTACAATGGGCTTTTGCATGCCTCAATGAGCAGGAAACTGCGAACAAGGTTCACGTAATGTGCATCCATGCACGTGTGTGTGTCTCTTATGTGTTCGTAAGCCTGTAATACATAATTGAGGAAGCTCGAAGCCGCTCTCCTGCCATTTTTCACAAGGTCCGCAAGTCTCAGATGAATTGCCTGCGCACCCTTCTTTCATCTCCATAGGTTGCTTCAAGTGAATTGCAGGGCTACAATACAGGCGCCCCTGCAATATGACATCCCAATATCTGAATTGAAAATTATTCTTTCGACCTCCAGCAAAGTATCGATTAAGTACTTGGACTGCTACACCAAGTCTGCTTAAGTCGCAGGTGTCTGACTGTAGGGCGAACCGTCATGGAGTGATCAAGAATTGAGAGAAGACCTTGTTGATACAAAAAAAATCAGGCTGTTGCAATGTTTCACGTGTCAAAACCATGTCTTGGAGCTGTTCTTGAGTTCACATAACCCCTTTCATAGCTTATAACCTGCAGTTTGCATATGTTACCTCAGGCACAGTTTGACTAGCACTCATCAGCTTGGAAATATTGAATGAATTTGAGATGAAACAGCTGGCAGCAGATTTTGATTCCTTATACACTATGCTTAAAAACCCAAAAGGGTGTTTTTACATTGCGTGAGAGAGAGAGAAGGAGAGAGAGGAACAGAGGAAGGGAGAGAGTTTGCACCTGACTGGTATTGGGGAGAATCGTACTTGCAAGTTCTTCATTGATAGTGACCTGTAATGGAGGCATCTGACTCATTATCCCAGGCATCCCGTTCATGCTGTACATATTAAGCAGCAACGTCTACAAGTCAGAAATTACAACTAGAGGTACCAAAACCAGAATGATAAAATAGTAAAAATTGCTAACGTACTCATTGAGGATGGCCGTGATGTTATTCCTGGCATGCAGGAAAAGTTCAATATTGTCTTGTACCTTAGCAAAATAAAAAGAAGATAAAATAAGATCATTTTTAGCAGCACTAATGTCTTCAAATGGGTTCATACAAATCACCAAGAACAGTAATATCATCAAAACCTATTAGAAATGTTTGAACAAATTCTGGACATGTGAAATCAGCACAAAGTGGAATATGTGATCTATCTAAGAAAGCTTTTAGCTGGCAGAGTAGGTATACAACACGTTTCAAGAATTCACTAAATAAACAATCTATTCAGGTTTATCTGGCAGAGATCAAAACATCATCAGGAACAAAGGGAATAGAAAGAGCAAAAGAAGGGACCCTAATCCACCACACTCTGCGTCTGTTCCCAATTCCCTTTAGTGATTTCATTAGAAAAACCCTTAATAATCAGCTCTTTACACAGTGCAACCTGATACAACAACAAGTTGCATTTAGAAACCTTGGTTTATAATGTATGTTTAAAAAATGTGCGGTCTTTGAATTGAGTTTTGCCAAATAAAGAAAGGCTACTTAAAGGCCTTTAAATTATTGTCTCTTTAACAAAAGAAAAGGTGGCATAACTTGTTCTTAAAAGGAGTCCATGAAGGCTCAGGTGATTGCAGTGGCAGCATGAGGAAGCCACCAAGTTGACAGGTTGTCATGAGTTTGAGACGGATAGATGTAGCCGTGATTCCAAATAGCACCTGGCGTTGTAAATCACCAAACCAGAAAGTCATTCTTTTTTCCTTTTTGCTTTTTTCCCCTTATCTGAAAAAAATAGTTGCCAATATAGCCGAATGCTGAAAGTTATATTAAGGAAACTTTCAATTTGTCCTGCGATTCTTTATCTTACGCAGGTAAGCAGAGAAGAATCACATAGAGACAAAACTGTGGTGCGTTCGATGGCTCTTGTGAAAGCAAACTCCCTTAACACCTGTGATTCTCAATCACTTGTGTGACTCACACTTTTCAATAAAAGCAAATCAAATTATCATGATGCACTAAAGAGTGTACCTATATATATATATATATATATATATATATATATATATATAGAGAGAGAGAGAGAGAGAGAGAGAGAGAGATTTGGGTGACTGCAATCAGATGAAACAGTAAACAAGCCTGCATAATCACCTTGTATTCTTGAAGATTGGCAGCAATCTGGTGGAACACCTGGTTATTTTCTTCCAAAAGATGCCGGGTTGTGGTAGTCATTGTCGGAGTCATAGCTGCCAACAGAGAATTTGCTTCAAACTTCGGCAAAAAGAGATGAGTATCAACCAAAGTAATGGTCCTCACCAATACTCTGAAAATATTATTACATCACAGCAGGATTTTCCCAAAAAGGTATTTTTCAGTTTCTTCCTTTCAGATATACTTCTTTTTTTTCCATATCGTAGATTTTTTTACTTCTTTCTTTTGTACTGTTTAGTATAAAGTTTCCATTGCTATACCCTACAGATGAGCTTCTTCATCTTTTCCTGCATATGCTTTGGTTATGTTTTTATATATTTTGACTTAGTATATACTGACATTTTCCTAAATACTTAAGTGTTCACCATGTCAAGCAATAAAGAATTTGTGAATACGGTTATAACATGATGCGACCCACAAGATGTCAATGGCTTCACAACTGTTCGTGTAGCTTATTCACCTGCAGAACTTGGGAACTGATACTAGGATCTCCCAACACAAAAACAGAAAAAAAAAAAAAAAAAAAATCTTATGTGTTAGGACTAGGAGCCTGGAAAGTTATGACAAGTGTGGACTGTCAAAATTTGAAGCCCATATGGAAACCTCCACGTCATCAATATCAGGTGAGATAGGCACATGGATCATCTGTATTGTCTCTAGCCTCTAGGCCATTCGAAGAATTATCTCTCTCTTTCTCGTCAAAATCTGAAACCAGTCTGGGTCTATCTTGGGCCCAACCTGACTCGCATTCCATATGAACAACTGTGTTTTATGTGCTTCTAAGTTACAGTAACATTGAAATTTAGACATGGCGGCAGAAACATTTAAAAACCATTAAGCTTTGACAACATTGCCACATGACTGAGACATCATATACTACAAGTATGATGCACACAATAGCATTAGCTCATTTGAATCTGAAGATTATAACCTACCTTGACTTGATAATACATTGCCGTTGGCCATCTGATGCATCATGAAAGGATATGTACCCAAGTTCGGCTGTGGGACTGGACATATATTAGCCCTACTAGAGGAATCTATGGTCTTTTCCTGCAAGAATTTAGCAGTTAGAGATCTGAAATATAATTCGACTGCATGTACAACATTTATACAGAACACTTAATAACGAGCAGGAGCAACATAGAACGTATCTCTAAATTAAAAGTGTCCATACAACATAAACCATGCGTATTCCATTGCTGTGGTCTGGAAAGCTCCTATTTTCAACCTTCAAAGGTTCAAACTAATTCCAACATGTTTATCATAGGCATGGCCCTATTCGCCACTTGCAAAGTGCCAATGTCATGTCCAATATTATGACTCGATAGGTCCTAGGCCATGAAAATCCTAGTTTACTAGAAAAGTGTTGAATTTATATCCTCTTCAATAATTAGACTTCACTCTCACGATAGTACAGATAAGAGAAGGTCTGAAGGACAATCTTCAGGAGGTTACATGCATCTCTCAGATCAGCTCCATGCAGACAAGCAGTAAACGTTTAAACTTATGAATACATTGTACCGAAGAAGACTCTCCTCTCATTCTGCACACACAGACAGCCAGACACATATGCACATACATAGTGGAAAAGCTCCAACATCCAAGATCAGTGACATCAGGGTTCATGTTAAGCTGAAGCTTTGGATCCTGTTGCTCCTCATCATAATGCCAGTTTGTTCGGCTCGCACAGAACCAGGAAGCACTTTGTCAACAATGGGTGCCCATCCTGACCCATAAGATTCAAATCATGTACTTTGGTACAGGATGGGTAGTACCTATCCCTGGACAGTAGGTAGTGCTCTCTCTGGATCTGAATGGCAGAGCTGGTGCAATACTGGTGTTCACAACTCGACCCCAACTCCCCCCAGACCATCATCAAAAAGAAGTTCATTCTGTATAAAAGTACTTTTCTTGCTAGTCAAAATCTAGACCTATCCTTCTTAAATCATGTTCTTAAAATTCGTCCTCCTCTTAACCATAACGAGTCTATCCCTTAGATTATACAGCATTGGGGCCACTGTCAAATCAGTTTCAAGTGAAAATGGCAACTTTCGTTGTGCTCTGTCAATGATTTCAGAGAGAGAGAGTGTGTGTGTGCATATATATATATATATATATATATAGAGAGAGAGAGAGAGAGAGAGTAGTAACTTTGAAAATATGACTTTAAAGTTTAAACATGAAAAGCCAATTTATCCCAGCCCAAGGGCATGATTTTAGATACAATTGAGAGATGGAAGCTAGTTAAGCATGGTTATGGGTAAAAACTCATTTACCATGACATCTCTCTCTCTCTCTCTCTCTCTCTCTATATATATATATATATATATATATATTAATGTAGTTGTCATATATAATAACTGGTTTTGTTTCCTTTAAAAACTATTTGCACAAAGTCAATGAGTATGTAACACGGAGACCCAAATGGAAAGGGTATTGAGCCATTTACCTTTCTATCTCTAAGCTTCTTCCCTGAATAACAATCTTCTAGCTTCCTCCGCTTTCCACTTTCCTTTCTCTGTGGAAAAGCCATGTCCAATCATCAGTCATAAGGGAAGAATTAAGACCTTGAAACCGAGCGACTGATGAACTTTAGGCATGCATGTCTTCACAGACTCACAGTTCGCAGAAAGTGATTGCAAATAGAAGTACTTTGTCAGACATGACACATTACGACATCAAGCAACAATCTGTTACTGATATTTTGAAAATCTCAAGATACTCAGGGTTCTAATACAACGAGACAACAACCCTCTGAGATTTCACAGAATTATGGAAAGAAATTTCAGTACTTTCAACTATTCTGCATTGTAGTAAGCTCATGGTCTATCCTTTTTTATTTTCATTGTACTGCCAACAAAACTAATCCGTGTAGAATTCATGCACCTAAACAAGATAATGCAAACAGACTGGCAGGGCAAAGAGTGCTCTCAAATTAGAACAGAAAATACAATGAAGACACCAGGCAGAAGGAAAGAAAATAATTTAAAACTCTGGACCCATTTTGCTTCTAGCCAATTGACAGTCGGACGAGCAATCCTGTAGCAAACACCACGCTTGTTGCTACTTGTGCAGAACAAAAGGAAATTTGAAAGAAAAACTCACTGTCATCCAACGACACCTAAGGGCAACATCCCGAACAGTCTTTTCTCTCAATTCAGAAGCAATCTTGACGTACTTCATGATATTAGCTTCACCCGCATACCTGATAAGAGAATTTAAAAAGAAAAGAAAAAACATAAAGGAAAATGAGTATACATTCTATACACCTGAAAACAACAAGAAAGAGGGACGGAAGGATCTCAAACACAAAGGCACTTCACGCATCATGACATAAATTTGACAAAAGTAAACCAAGCTGTTCCGTTGAGGACCAAAGCAAATGTTAAGAAGCAGCATGGAGCGACTCGGGAACGCTCATGAAGCACTTAGAAATAATAGATGGACTGTGGATTTGGTTTCAAAAGACAGCAGAAAATAGATGGTCAACTTTATTCAAGCAGCACCACCAAAACGTACAGGCAGTAGGAAGGTTTTACTGTTATGAAGTTAGAAGGGAATCAACAACACCCCATAAAGCGAAGAAAAATCATAGTGGAATTGCCGCCCTGTATCTGAATAAAAGGGACTTGATTTTTTAAGCGACCATGGGCACCGAAAAAATATTTACGGAATACATGAAAAGATCCACGCTAGTAATGGAAGAGCGGTAAAAAAGAGTTGCCGAATTTTTGAAGTTAACTACTAAAGAGACAGAACTTAAAAACGACAACAGTACGACCTACAGCAAGAAAACTAAACAACATGGAAAGTACATGTCGAAAGCAGCTAATAAACAAATTTCATAAAAACGAACAGACAAAATATGCACGGGGAAAGCGGGTCAAAAAACTGAGCGTCAAGCCCACACGGCCACCCCTTGGAGCAATGAGATTCAAGGAAAGATTTGTGCCCAGCAAATACGACAAAACGATGAGTACCAACATGACCAAACAGCAAGAAATCAAAGAAATCAAAGAACTGGGGTTAGAAAAAGAGAGGGTGGGGATGGGGGGGGAGAGAGTACTTCATTAGCCCTTTCTCCAGTATGGACTGCTCTTCAGGTGACCAATCCACAGCCAAGCCGGTGTCGTGCTTGAGAGCAGAGAACGCTTCCCCGAACCCTCCGGCGTCCGGCGAGTGGATCCCGGAGGAGGTACTGATGGCCCCCGTCTGAAAGGAGATAGCATGGCGATTATACGCCGCCGGGGGGATGAGCGTCCCCTGATGAAACCCCATATTGGAATTCGTCGTCATTACCTTCTACCTCCTCATGAGAGAGAAAGAAGGGAGATCAAGGTGAGGCAAGATTTCTAAGCTCGAAAGACAGAAAGGGAGGATAGCCTGAACGAGGTACGACCTGATACTGTGAAAAGCAGGATATGGGTATCTCTCTTCCTCCTACATGAAACTCAGAAGGTGAAAGCAGACCTAGAGAAAAGATAGAGGAAGAGAGAGATACAGAGCAAAGATAGGCAACGCATTCTTTCTCGAAGAAGAAATTCTACCACGGGAAAAGATAGAGGAAGAGAGAGATACAGAGCAAAGATAGGCAACGCATTCTTCTCGAAGAAGAAATTCTACCACGGGAAAAGATAGAGGAAGAGAGAGATACAGAGCAAAGATAGGCAACGCATTCTTCTCGAAGAAGAAATTCTACCACGGCAGCGAGAGAGAGAGAAAGAGAGAGAATTGAAGGAAAGAGCGAAGGAATTGCTGGTGACGTTGTGAGAGAGAGAGAGAGAGAGATTGACAAATGCTTGGTATTGGTTGAGAAAGTAGTTAAGAAGGTAAAGTAGGGGAAACTGGTCCAAATGTGAGATGTGGGAGAGAGAGGGAAACCGACTTTGGAATTCAGCAACAGTGCAGATCCCAAACGCGCATTTGATGCCGTTAATTATTTGTGATCAAATCTACCGAGAAGACGTAACCCTCTTTTCTCCTCGCCTTTTCACTTTTTATCTGTGTCTCTCTCATTGATTAGTTCATCATGATCTTTCCAAAAGAAAAACCTGATACGAATCATGACCTGGAAGGTTGAAGAAAGTAACCGTTCTTCCTCTCTCTTTTACCTCCCCATTAGTTTATGGATAACTGCTTCCAAAGGAAGTTGACTAACATCAGAGCAGTTTCCTCTAACAACTTTTCTTCAGCCTCCAAACAATAAAAAGATATTTCCAGACGCTTTTCTTCGATTAAGCTTCCAACGTGGTCCACGAATCATGCAGTTGACCGTTGTTTAGTCAGAAGAAGTGATTAAAACGATCTGGGTCATGAATAAGATTGGCATAGCATGACCAAAAAATTAGATATTTTCCGATAAAACCCCAAAAAAAATTCAAATTCGATGCACTCAAATAAAAACTATATGTTGAATTAATAGTTCAAGTACTGTCGACTTTAGCAACAAAAATTCTAAAAGTTGAATACGCGACCATCGAGTTGAAGAAGTCAAGAAATCAACGTCCGAGGTGCGTTTCGATTGAACATACTTTATTTGCATCGAGTCTCCTCGACTCAACTTGCTATTAAAAAGTGGCAGCTTTTTTGTAAAATTTACGAGCCAAGCAACCTTTTTTAAATTGTTTTTTTTTAAATGAATTTATAAACCAAAATTAAAATTTTCTGTCTTGTTTATTATATATATAAAACCAGACCACTTGGGTAAGGACCAAAAACAGATCCATTGAAATAATTTTTATTTTTGCAGTCTAACCTTATAGTTGTTATTCTAAAAGTGAGTTTGTGACAAAACATATAGCCGTTTTTTATTTTAATGTTTTTTAATAATAAAAAAATGAATGGCCCTTATAACATCAAAATTTTGATAATAGAAAAGACCATTTTTTTTTACACAAGTAACTCAAACTAAATATTTATAACTACTTCACATTTTGTTTAAAACACTTTTTAATACAAATTTAAGAGGTCTGGTTTTTACTCAAGTAGTCTGATATACATATATATATATATACACACCTTCAATGTTGAACTATATATATATATATACACCTTCAATCTTGAACTATATATATATATATATATACACACCTTCAATGTTGAACTTCTACCCTTCTTCCCTTTATTCTTTTCTATCAATTTTAACTTTCTAGTTAAGTACATAGAGATGTTATTGCATTGGTTCTAAGGATTTATCTAACCCCGGAAAGAGGTCACACTAGGAATATTAATTACATATTCAGATTAGACAAATATATTCATGAATATGTTAGGCATGGTCTAGTAGACTTTGACCCTAGAAGTATTATTTTTTAAATGAAAAACTATGATTTTATGTGGTTGAAGATTTGGCAGATTATATTTTGTGTTTCTTCAACTCAAAACCTGCACAAAACCAAGGCTGTCTAAATTCCATTGGCGATTTCTTATAGAATATCCATCATATGTACTAAAATTATTATTCAACATTTTTATAATTTTAATTTAACTTAACATTTTCAGAAAATATTTTTAGCTCGTGTGAAAAAATTTTATTTCAAAGTTTTCAACCTTAAAAAAAAAATTCTGACTCCCACCTTGGGTCTATTAGGGTTTATGTTTAGCCACAATTCCTAGTGGAAGTCGATTCCTCTAGGTGTTGATGACAACCTTATTATATTATAAACGTGCATATTTGTGGTCTTAAACCTTCGTCTTAATTGGTCTAAACTCTCTCAAGCAGACCCACTTGTTGAGTTCTAGCGCATCGCGATGCGTGCTAAACAGACTCATCGAAGATTGTGCACTGTAAAAAATACATTAGTTTTTCTTTTTTTTAAAAAAAAATTGACATATTTTTACATTTAAATAATATTTTGGGGGTATGATAGTGCAACCTAACCATCCAATTATCTTATTCTTAAGTGTACTTTGGCTCTTAAAATGAGAGAATCTTTTGGTTTTGATTATTTTGAAAGAAGATCTTCTTCCTTACTATAATTTAATGGCATTCCTTAACCTAAGTTGGTAGCAGTGTTATCGATATAATTGATACATTTTTCTATTTAATTTCAATTTTCTACTCATTGTTTTTAATTAAAAAAAAAATATGATCGTCATTTGATCTGATTCTAAAATGGTCTTGATCCTGATCGAGTCCGGTTCTCAATCTATTTTAAAATCTAAATAATTGGTCCAATATCTTAAAATCTAGTATTTTCAGGATCCATAAAGAGATCCAAAAGGTGAAAATGAAAATGGGTAGGAAGTGAAATGCAAGTACATAACGAGTATGTTTTAGTTAAATGCTCCACCGAACTTGGTAGTTAAAAAACGCATATTTTATGTTTAGTCTGATCAAAGGCATGTTTGATTGCTTCCGTAAACCTTACTTTAAATAAAAGTTCTTGAAGTCGGCGAAAAGAATTAAGTACGAGATTAGTAGTTGTAAATTATAAGCATTGATATTATAAAGGAGGCTCATTTAATTATAAAATTGATTAAAAAAGGATGATAGAAAGACAAATCTTAAGTAGCAAAATCCAAGATTTCCCTCAAAAGCACCAATGTTTCCTTTCATCACAAAGAAAAAAAAAGGGGGGCTATGAGTCATTAGTCGCGTTTGATAGTTTTGGATTTCAAATCCGAGGTTACATTAAAAGGTGTACTTAAGATCGTCATTTTGAATGGTGAGAAATTTTTACCGTGATTTAAACTCCATGAAAAATTCTCTCTCATCTACTTTTTCTCCAGTTTGTCTCGGTGGGATGGAAAAGAAAATCCCGATCTTCACGCGGTTGCTCTTGGTGGCCACTGTGCCCTGGCCATTGATGTGTGGGCCCCACTCCATGTGCGACTCCTCCCGCTCTTTAATGCCCCTTCCCCTCTCCTTTTGTTTTTGTTTTTCTAATTTGTCTTTAGTGGGATAATATTTAAAGGCACGTAAATAAATAAATAAATAAATAAGATGGACAAACTGTTGGCAGGGACCTCCGATTATTCACCTGGTTTTCACATAATAGAAGCTTGTTGTTTTTTTCAATTTAATAATATTTTCATTGGTATCTTATTAATAATATATATATATCGTTACTCGTTAGTCTTTCATATGTCTTAAAATTGAATAGATTCATAGAATGTTAACATTCCTGTTACCAAATTCATCATGAGCGGGTCATTTTTAACCATGTTGATAAATTGTTTGCTTAAATTAACCCTTATAGTGGCGCTTACAATTTAATTTGGTCATTTGTTCTTGGTCTTCTATTACAATACCTTATAAAACATAATTTGAAGATTATGGAAACTCAGTCATGATTCATTTGACTTGATTAATTCATGTAGAGTTACTTTTTGTGAGTTACCAATCAAGTTGATTGCACGACTTGTAATCAACTCATGTCAATTTGATATAAAATATGTAAGTCGAATAAATATGTAAACTATGTAAAGTATGACTTTACATAAACTTGAACGATAATTTACTAGATGTAAGAGCAAAGTTAACTTTTAATGACCTACTCCAAGGGATAGTAACGTATTGTGCGAAAAGGTGGTCCGACTCTTCTAAGGACTCAGGTTTGAATCTTGGAGTGGTCACCGTCACATACCAATGCGCTCTACCTCTAACCCGTAAAAGTGCCCAAAATATGTTATATGAAAACTCAGTGGGACGGACACAAGAGACAGTGGTCTCTGTTAGGGATGATGGAATGAACCACTCAGAGAAAAAAAAAACTTTTCACAACATACATATTAATATTTTATATACGAATGTGGCTCCTTATAAACATCCACTATGTAGATGACGGCTTAAAAAAGAGCCACCTTTCCGTCAAATGGGCACCTAACTGTTCGAGTAAATTCAATAACACCTGTTCATCTAAAATAAATTATATACTCACCCTTTTTAAATTAAGATGTTTTTTAAAACATTAAATTGAAAAAAAAAATCATATCACCCCAATCCGACAAGGGAAGAAGAGTTCATTTATTGGACATGGGTCAGGGCTCGTTGAGTCGGCTAGGATAGCCAGCTAATTATTTTTTTTCTTATATTATTAAATATTGAACTTTGTTATTATGAAATATCACAAACTTTGCTAAACATATATAAGCATTCATTTTACATATTATTTTGCTTTAATTGATGAAAAAGTCAAGCAAAACTCCCAACATATTTATCTTTTTTTATCTATTTATAAATAAATATATTGTAACAATTTATAATCCGGACAACTGTTTGACCGAAATTAAGCTGTACTCTTTATTCCTGGCCATTCAATCAGGGTGCCGTCGCCCCTCGCATGCAAGGGAGGCTCGTGAGTCGTGAGCAGTACTCCACGGCCATCACCGGAAAACGGGAGTACATCGGCCCTTGCCTGCCGGACGGCGAGGGTCGAGGGACCGTGAGCAACTTTCAGGAGCCGCCATGAATTGGCGACGGTCAACTTAGCATCTGCCGCTGCCATCGCGTTAGAGGGGACCCTCTTAATTTAATCCAAAATCCACACTTTCCAGCCGTTGGTGGCTGCCGTTTCCTCCACCAATAGGAGGCGGACGTGCTTCAAATCTCGAACCCCCACGCAACCACGTCTCACCAACTCATTCGTGGCAGTTCCTCTGTATCTCTCTTACACACGCATGCACATTCATAAGCAGATTTCAAAATGCGAAAGCAAACTATTATTTAAATAACAGGGCCGATGGAAACAGGAGCAGGCAGATTCGATCTGCTGTTCTTTTCCTTTCTTTTTTCCTCTCTCTGCCGGCTATGGCGGAGGGAGGAGGAGCGGGGCATCGGAGCTTCATGGGTAGTGTTCGCAAGATCACGAGAAAGATGTTTGGGCCTTGTCCTTATTAAACTTGGATACATCTTTCAAGAAAATTCAATAGTGACTCCGTTGTCTGCAATTCTTGCTTTCTTTTGAAAGAAAATTCAATAATGTCTCCGTTGTCTGCAATTCTTTGCTTTCTTTACTTGGAAGTTGGTGTCAATCGATATTCCTTCATGAGGTGGATCTCACAGGGACACTGCGTGTGTTGTGTGACAGAGAAGAAAAAAAAGAAGAATGCGCCTGCCAACTAACATATATATATATATATATATATATATATATATATATATAAAGAGAGAGAGAGAGAGAGAGAGATGAATGAGCTAGCTAACTGGCATTCTGATGGAACATTTTGTTGCTTTATTTGGAAAAGAATAAAGAAAAGGAGGTACGCAATAATTGTGTGATGGGCATTAGATATGAAGATGATTCTTCCACTTGCATGCACGCATCGCCCATTCCCAGGTCAAGTGCGCAGTCTTCTCAGTTCTCCCCTTCGGATTTTGACTCCCAACATCTTTCTAATGATCTTATCTTTAATCAAGTCAAAACTGTTCAAGATCTGTATAATCTTGAACCTTCGCGCACAAAAGAGAGAAAGACAAGATACATTGGAAAAGATATCATCAGAAAGGCATATAGAGAAAGCGAGCATTGCAATATTGAGAGAATATTTTACCTTTCTAGGTTGGAAAAGCAAGAGAATCCGAGGTTTATAGGACATATATATATATATATATATATATATATATATATATATATATATGCACATGTGTGTGTGCATGTGCCTGTGTGTGTGTATTTGCTGTTTAGGTCCCAGAAATTAGAATCTCCCTCACAAGTTTATAATTAATTAACAAACCACGAGGCATCGGTCGTATAACCACTGCTTCTCTCTCAATTTTTGAAAACTTGCATCATCCGAAGATGATGGGATGCAAACTGAGATCGAACCATAAATATATCTCTTGCTTGAAGCAGATCATTATAGCTAATGACTGAAGCAGAATCTTGAGAAGAATAATTTTTCTTTATTCTAGAAGAGGAGAGATATTAATTACAAGGTGGAATAACCATTAAGATACGGGCCTCACTACCTAGACCGAGTTACATTCATTGAGCATATCATAACTGGCCTTGTGATTCCTCAGCTGGATTCAAGAGAGAGTTGTTTTATTGTTGTTAGTTTAGTTGCATTTGTTATGGCAACTTGTTCGCGTTTTCAACTAATGCTTAGAATGGTTTTCATAAGTATACTTTGTTACCGATTTGGACGCATATTGGCTGCTACTTGCATTGTTTGGTAGGGCTGCACATGCATGTCTACACCCAGACCGACCTTCATTAATCCTTAATATACTTTACTTAGACTAATCCTATATTAGTTCACTAATTACATAACAAGACACCTAATGACACCAATGGTACAGGCACACACACACAAACAAACATACATACATACATATATATATATATATATAAGAAAATTGAATGGTCCCTCGATTATCTAATCAGGTTCGTCTGACGGTCCATTTGACCTCCATAACCGCACCCATAATCATAATCCTAAGATCAACACTCATCAATACCATCAGGATAGCACCCTGATGACTTGAATTGAAGATGCAGTTATTACGTGCCATCTAACCCGACCGGTTGCGCTACTTATCATTTGGAGAAAAGGGAAAACGAAAGAGATAATTGGAATAATGGGGTGGGGAAAAAAGGAAAGAATGGGATATTACGTGGGGAAAGGCAAGGAAGATGACAGTAAGATCCACTTATTCTGGTCTGAAGCTTTTTCTACCACTAGTGCCTTCCCTTTTATGTAAAGCCATGGCCCCTTTGACACATTTGAATCCTCTTCTCAATGTTGAATACTACGTGGAATCACTTCACTGCTCCCTGATTGCTTTCATAAGAACGTGAAACTGGCGAACCCAACTGCGTTTGCATGTTTCTTTTTCTGATGAAATCTAATGGGCCGAACACCCAATCGTGTTTGCTTTTTTAAATCGAAAACAGTCGTTTTCTCTAATTGTCAGGACTTACTAAAGTAAAAGGAAAATTAAATGGACAGGAGTAGCCAATCATGTTTCGTTAGTCAAGGAATTATGTCGTGGCATCCCATAAATTTTTTTGATGTTGTCAATATCAGTATATTAGGAGAACTGCTTTACAAAAAGGCACAGAAGGAGCTACATCAAATGAATTATATTGGCTCTATCAGCCTTTTGAAATAATTTCAAAGCTCTCTCTCTCTCTCTACATATATATATATATATATATATATATACATGCGTGTGTGTGTGTATATATATATATATATATAGAGAGAGAGAGAGAGAGAGATCCATCACTGGTTGTACCATAATGAGGGAAATTTTCTTTGAGTAAAATGAACTAACGATTCAAAATGAAAAACCAAACTTGTTTGGCCATGAATGAGGCTATGAAACTTATCTAGTTATGCTTTGAATGGCCACAGATCAAAACAAAAAATTACGTACGGATTCTATTCTACTATATACATTTTTTGGGATTCATGAATAGAATTCTATAATTTTAGCTCGTTGTTGACAATGTATAGATGTGGGTATCATAAGCCATAAGAATGAAACTAATTGAATATTATAAATACTAAACTCAAGTAGCTTAACTCTAACATGTTTGAAGATTGGCTTTCCCATTCAACATATTAAATGCTCATTTTTCCAGTCCGACCAAACGCGAATCAAACGGCCTCTTAGGGTTGATGAGCCAACTATCACTCAGAGTGGGACTCAGAGAACACATCCAAGAAAGGTTCCAGCATTCAAGAAAGGCACCAATATAATCCAACCATGTGATATTGTGATCATCTGGGACCATGCATTACAAATCCAGTCATGTTCCACAAATTTAAGGCAAGTTCATGGTGCCCTTTACTTTTCCTCTCTTTCTTCTCAAGTCACACATTGCATCATCAACAGTACTACTGGGGCCTAAAAGAGTGCGCAAGGAGTTGGTCATTGATTGATAAACCAAAAACTAGTGCCAAAAGAAAAAGAAGAAGAAGAATTCTCATATTTTTGTATGCATATTGCTAGGACACTGTTTGGTTCACATATTTTATTTGAGGTAGAATGAGATAGCTTGTATTAAAGCCATGAAACCCTACTCAGGGCGCAATTAATCGCTCACTCTGTGGCCTTTTGGCTGGTTGCCCACATAATTGATAGTGCTTAACACGGCCACAAAGTAATGGACCAAACTTTTGTATCACCGCTTTACAATGGGTACACCATGGAACAAGCAAGAAGCAGATTGATGTAGTAAGGGAAATGACATAGGGCTCCTTGCCGATCTCAAATTCTGTATGTTCTCAAGGCTTGTCTTTCATCAAGGTTCCCTAAGAGCGCGTTTGATAGATGAACATTGTGTTTTTGAAATACACGATATTAAAATAGATTATCTAGCCATGCTTTTATTTCAGGAAACATGATGTGACATAAAAGTTATTATTTCTTGCATCTAAGATCAAATAATGGAGATACTTACATGATGTTTCCCTGAACAAAATTTGGGTAAGGAGGAGTATTTCATCATACTGTCCGACAAACGAGCAGAAACCTCCATCCTTCAGGGTATAGGCCTACTTTCAGTGCCTTAGGTGAAGCATTTCCGCGATGCTTCAACTTGCATATCGGTATCTCCCTTTGACAGCACAAAAAAGTTTATACTCCAAAATTCAAAATGGAGACTAGCCACCTATCTCATTGGGGATGTGATATTTCTTTTAACAAAAGCATGGTATTCTCACCAAACGTCCTTTATGGGTTCACCGTAGTAAAAAGATTCGGTGGAGAAACTTGTTTGATGCTTCCTCAAAGCATGTTAATTTGGGAACCAAAAACTTATCGCATCTTTAAAAGCCGAGGGAAGTTGGAGCAATTCGTTTCCCATTTGTGTGAAGCTCGTTTCATTTGGAACGACAAACTGGCTTCTCATATAAGGGGAATATCACTTTCCCAATTAAATTGTTCTGAGAATGGAAACCTAATGCATCATTTACATGGTTGTTTGGTAGTAGGGATACTGGAAGTATCCCGTGAATTGTCCGACGATTAGATTGGATTCGTGAAACATTAGTTCTAGTATTCCATTAATCTATCTGAAAGTCACAAGAAGTTGGGGCACCTCATTCTCATTTGTGCGAAGCTCATTCCGTTTAAAAGGTGAAGCTCGCTTCTCGATTCATATTCTTTTCATTTTATCCTTACTATTTTGTGAACTTGTACAGCATTGTAAGTGATTGTGTTGTTACATGTGTAAAATTAATCATGCATTAACTTTGATCTTTCTTTTTATTTATTTTCATGTTCTTTGACTAATTTAAATTGTTTGCACTGCCATTTTCATTTTCACATATTATAACTTTTGCTTATACTATATATTTTTACATATACATGCCTCGCTTCATGCTCTTTATAACTATTAATTTTACACTAAATGGATCTGAATTTCCTTCATCATAGTGGAAACTGGAAAATGGAAGGCCGGGAACGGGGACGCCTTCTTCGGCAAGGAAGTGCGGTGGATAATGAAATCAGAAACAAGCTGAAACGTTTTTAGAAATGATGAACCGACAAAAATCCTCTTACTGGCCCAAATTTTAACTTTCTTTGAACTCAAAACCATAGGTTCAGCAAAAAAGAAGATGAAAAAGAAGTTGCATTGCAAAGGTTATTCTGGTCATTATTCTTTTTATCCCTTTAAAAGGGGCTTTCTTCTTTTACTGACCAAGGGTATTCCGGTCATTATCCAACCGATACATAATCTTTTTATACCGAATATATATATACCGAAAATATATATATATATATATATATATATATATATATATATATATATATACCGAAAATATATATATATATATATATATATATATATATATATATATATATATATATATATATATATATATATATATATATATAACCAGCTTAAGTTTCTACCAGTGGAGAACTACAAATTTATACCATTTTTCACTTTATCTACAATCGCTCTTAATCAATGTTTCCAAAACTGGTGTGCAGCAACCTATTCAAATCAAGAAACAAATCAGAAACTTAATCTAAGCCAAAATGATTTTATTTTTATCTGTTCAAATTTTCCTTATTATTTTGCTTGTTGATTTTTATAAAGATTATAAAGTTTAGTTTAGTTCCTCAAAGATACGGCCCATTGACTATCATCACATAACTCAAGCTATGATAAAATGGTTTCACAAAAAGACAAGACATGAACTATATTTTTCTCTATTTTTTTTATTAATTTTGGTTCATAAAATTTTATAAGTTTATAAAACCTTAAAACTATTCAAATTGAGTAAATAACATTAAAACAATTTATTAGATACAATAAAATTGTTTCATCAGCGTGGCACCTCATGGAACCATCCATTTGGAGGTCACAATACAGTGAGTTTGGCCCCATTGAAATAGCAAACCTCGTTATATGTGCTATAATGGTGCATAAATTTTCGTGTGCTAGTATAGATAATGACTAAAATACCCTCAATTCACATGAAAATAAATACTTTTTGTACAGATAAAATTGAAAAAAATTACAAAGGACATTCTTTTAATTACAAAAATACCCATTGCTCCTTTACTGCGGACCGTGAACAACGGCGCACACAACTTTTTCTCATGAAATAGAAGCCCGAACAAGAGGGAGAGACTTTTTGTCCCATGGAACGCACATGCTGCCCATATGCCTGGTTTCCTCCCGGCCCTCTCTTTTCCCAACAATCTCGAGACAAGGCATCCCCAAAAGTCACAAAGTTTTGTACCTAAAAATCCATGGTGTTCCAACAAGGCTAGTGTCTCTTCAAGGTTGATATGAAGCCCTAGGAAACCCCAAGAAGCAATTGATCTTTTCATTCTCTAATTAAGAAGATGGTTTATTAATGACACATCAAATCCTAACAATAAAGAGGGCATATTTTTCTTTGCTTTTTGTTCATACTTTTGGTGCCATCTAGAATTTCCTAAGAAAAAGTAAGATATGATAAGGAAAAGATATATATATATATATATATATATATATATATATATATATATATATATATATATATATATATATATATATAGAGAGAGAGAGAGAGAGAGAGAGAGAGAGAGAGAGAGAGATGGGTAGGTTAAAAGGTGTAAACTATGGACACAGCAGTTGGTGGGCCAAGGTGATGACGCCAATGGTGCCTTATGAATTGCCTTTGGTGTCATGGGAGGGTCATTTACTGCCCCTCCTTTGTCTTGCCAAGACAAAATGTGATTTCACTTTTTCCCTTCCAGTGACATCTTTGTCTACTTTTGGGACTGATTCTCTTTCTCAAAGTGATGGGTAGTGTAACTGGTCGGGCTGTATAGATTGTGTTAAACATGTCCTAGCTTCGATTCTGAAAAGTCGCTATCTCGATGGTATTGAAGAATGTTGATTTGGGTTGGGAGTTACCATTCTTAGCTCTCTCTTTCATATGGCAATATGGCAACTCTAAAGTAACCAAGTAAAGAACAGACATGCTGCTATGAAGTTAAATGATACATTCCCTTGTTCATTATGCTGGCAATCGAGTCATTTAAACTATGTTGACACTATTTTTCACAAGTCTACCTATAAAAGCAGAAGCAGGACATCTAAACTTACAGGTTATATATGCAGATACAATTTCTCGTTATTCAAGTTATGCTGGATGACAGCTTCAAAGTTTTTCCTTTATGAAAAATCAAATTTTTGAAAAGCCTAATTGTTCAACCAATTTTTACAAACCTAGGCTGTGTGTTTGGTTGATGAGATTAAAACAGACATGTTCTATGAATGAACTTGAGTTGAACTTTCAAATTGGGGTTTTAATGAATCGGGATGTCACACCCGAACACACCTTTAAGACATTGTTTGGGTCGCAAATGGGCTATGTGCCACAATTAAGGCGGAGTTAAGGTAAGGCCCGCTTGGGCCCTGACTCCACCTCAATTTAAAAAAAAAAAAAAATTAAAACTTTTACTTGTTTTACATAAAAATTTTAAAAAATAAAATTTCAGCCTTAATTAAAATTTAAAACCTTTAATTCTGCTCGACTCGTGAAAAATTTCTGGCTCTGCCCCTGGCCACAACGTTTCTTCATTTTCATATTAACATTTTAAAATATTCATTTTGTTATATATATGTGTACCCACTTGGATTTGGATACGAGTGCATCTCCAAGATTTTTTTTTTTTTGCTATTCTAATGCTTTAAGAGATTGATGATATTGGCATTTTGTTCATAAATTCAATTTTAAGCACTACTCTTCTGTACGTTTTCTGATGTTTCACATTTATCAATTTAGATCATTCAAGCCTGCCCATCTTCCAACTTCCTCGAGGATGTATTCATCTCATTTTTTCAGGAAAAAAAAAATAAATGAGAAGATGATAAAAAAGAAAGAATAGAAAAAGAAAAACCAAAACTAAAATTCGAGAAGGAAAAAGAAATCTTGAGCTCCCGGTATCCACATTATTTCCCGATACCCTCGCTTTTCCCGAAAAACCGAGTTCAAATTTACCGGCTGTTCTTCTTCGAATCGGCTTCCCACCGGGGGAAGATCCTCTGGCCGGGAGCCAGGACGTTGAGCGGATCGAACTGGGCCTTCCTCGCCTGAAACCGCCGCCACCCACTCTCTCCGAAGTGCTCCTCCCACTGCCGCCGACGGCTGTACGCTGGCAGGTACTGCTTGGCGGAGAGCCACCGCGTCGCCGTCTCAACTATCCTTCGGTTCTGCTGCTCGATTCGGCTGAGGCACGGCGTCTCCGGCACGCACTCCGGCGGCGCAGATCGGAGGACCCCGACAACGTAGATGAGGCTGTCGTTTCTTCTCCCTCCATGAGCACGCGGAAGAACCACCGACATGTTCGCATCCCACCTGCAGTCGGCCATTTCCCGTTGAGGAAAAAAGAAAAGTGTTTCGTTTCCCAGGAAAAGTTTTCCTACTGAAGTTGAGGTTCCTTCGACAACCAAAAGAAACATAAAGGAAATCTTGTCAGATACTTAACAGGCTTCTTCCATTTGAACTGTACAAACTTTCACTCAAACAAGCACTAGAAAAGTGCTCTGTAAGACGCCACCTCGAGATTTGAAAACTTGACCAGTTGCAGAGGAGGATGACGTATAAGTCGTTTCCATTTCTCATAGTTACAATGTCCTTTGAAGGATTCATACAATATATGACTTTCTCTTGAATTTGTCCAAGTGAAAATTATTGGTTTGAGATATGTTGTCTCATATTTTAGAAACATCTTTTTTTTTTTTTTTCTGCAATCTCCCAATCCAAGATAACGTATTTCCTCATATTGGAAGCTGTAAGTATGTAATATATACGGACTCAAATGTTTCAAATTCATAATATTCTTTCAAGATTTTCCAAGGGACGTAAGGGTATAGGCAACTACCTCCTAAGATTTTAAAAACTTTATATGTAAATCTAAAGCAACTTAAAATGATGAAATTCAGAGGGTAGAAAGATGGGATGGATAATGTAATATAAAATAAAGGCCAAACTCCTTCTTTTTACTTTGGATTCCGGGGATGAGGCACAAGCAGCATTGTACTTGCCATATAGTAATTCTTTATTAAGGTTGCTTTTGATAGCCTCAGGTCTTATGTGTTTTGGGAGATGCTATCTCAGTAGCATGAATTTTAATTTCATTTTATATGTTAAAGACCACCGATTTAAGATCAGATGGGTGAGGAGTCAAGTCTTAAATCCATGAATTTAAGATCTTAGGGATCTCAGATCTAGGATGAAACAAACACAACCACCTAATGTTATCTTTGTTATAATGTGGATCTCAGATCCATGAATTAAGCTGTCATTGTTATACCATGATTTCCATGGCTTTAACATCAAAGCCGAGTTTAAATCCATGGTTTTTAACATGCAGCATGCCTCTCAAAACTCCCCTTTTTTTCAGCGTCAGATTTAACATTTGAGGGTGCCATGCAACTTAAGATTGTCCGATTTATCATGATAAAAAGACAACAACACAAGATTATGTCTCCTCCTTTATGAAGCATTAATTACAATAAATCGATATCTTTTCCACCTTAAAATGACCTCCCGACATGGTGGCAGAAATTGAATTTTTCATATCGTGAACAATGGGTTAGAGAGAGAGAGAGAGAGAGAGAGAGAGAGAGAGAGAGAGAGAGATTCATACGATTATTCTGTTTCACAGAAAGGGGTGGAAAGAACCAGCAATTACTCAACATTGAACCACTGTACCTCTGTACCAAGATAAGGTCTGGTTGTCAATCTTGACAAAAGATTGTGTCACTATAACTATTGAGATCAATTGGTAGTTTCCTGGTGTCAATTCAATCAAGATTGTGCAACCACATATCCGTTTGGATCAATTCTCAGTTTGGTGCATCTGCCCACAAACTGGGATTTTAGACACCCCAACAGCCTCTAAAGCATTATTTACTGTGTATTATTGCAGGAAATGACCAAATTGCCTGTATTTAAAAACTAAATTAAAGGAATTTGTGAAACTCCTAAAACAGAAAAAGGACTTAAAAGATATATATATATATATGTGTGAGCTGTTTCGTAGGAGGCTTCGCGTAAAAGCCTCTCCAAAATGCAGTCCTGTCAGCTGTATTTCCAGGTTGAGATGAACTATTGGATGCCTCGTTATTACTAAAATATTAGAGGGCGTTTATTTAACTTGGATTTGATATAGAAGTTGATCTGACATCAATGAGAATCTGAGATCCTAAGACTTGAATTAACCTTACCTTCCCAATTTATTTCTTACTTCCTTTAAGTTTTTCTATGAAACATTATTTAACAAAGGAAAATGAAAGACATAACCATTGTATATGGTGATTCTAGCTTTTTAGAGTCACTCATAAGGTTCAACAGTTAAGAAAAAAAGACTAGACATTTCAGTCATCTAATATTAGTTCACAAAAAAGATAATAGATATTTTCGTCATTTAATATTAGGTCACATATTTTTTTTCTTTGTTTTTGGTTTAGATAGACAGATGGCTGATTGATTCTAGATAACTAAACCATACTTCATTTCACTTATATATATAAACTTTTGACTTCTTTTAATTTTGACCGCCTAACTACTGCAAGTTTCAGAAAAATCATTAAAATCATTTAATCATCTATATCCTAATTCAAGTATGTCATAGAAAACATTGAATCTCAAAGGCAGCTTCTGTTATTTCATCAAAAAGTAAGCGGCCTGAGAAAGAGAGAGAGAGAGAGAGGTGGGTGAAGTTTGTCTTACTTGTCTGGCCTGATAGGGTAGATGAGAAGCGGGCCCTCAAAGGTGCTGGGCGATATGTTCTGAAGGAGGAGGTCTTTGAAGGTGGTGATGGAAAAAGAGGGGACGAACAGGTTGAGCCAAGGGTGGGGGACCTCCCATGCCCCCTTCCTCCTCAGCTTCTCTTCCTCCATCCCCACCCTGTTCAAGAAATCGAAGTAAGTCACCTCCGCCCTCTGCACAAGCGATCCAATGTGATTCAGTCGCCTCACTACCTCTTCCTCCATTGTTGCCTGCAACGATCCAGGGAAAGACACACACAGAAAGAGAGTCAGCCAAACGCATCCAAGAGCAATGAATGTACAACATACAAAAGATCAGATGCGAAATTGATGAGTAAAACTAGAGATCAGATCATGGCGCCAAAAAGCCTTAACAATGGATGTGACGTTCGCTCTGAGATTGAAGAGTAAAACTTCAAAGTCATACACCTGCCACCTAAAGAAGACGTTGTTCCTCACCATTCAGATGTGCCACTGCCACCAAAAGCAATATAACCAAATCCTCCAAAGAGAACGCGGTTTCTTTTAATTCAGACTCTTCCGAGGACCGAAGAGAAGGTCATGGGCAAAAGACTGTTCTGTTATCAAGGGGGAAGAAGGATAATTCCACTATGCAAACAGACAAAGAAAGAGAGAGAGAGCGAGAGATTAATGGTAGCTAGCCAAAAAAAAAAAAAATGTTTTGTTGTTTTTAATTCAACAAAGAGCCTGCCGACAACTCTGACCACATTAGCAATCTTTTAGTTTTATCAAATCTTGCTTGTTTTTGCATCTTTAAATTTCATAAAATATGATCGTTTTCGAAAACTTGCTTCTAATTATTGGTTAATCAGGCCCGCTTATTCAGTCAGATGATGGATATAAATATTACAGGCTCATGGTTTTACATTCACAAACTACCGAAAAGAAGAAACTGTTCTCTTCACTAATAAATAACCACTTCTTCAAAAATTCTCTTGTCGGCTTCCAATTTGCTTTCGCCGAATCCCACAACCCATATTTAGTTTCAGGTAAAGAAATTAGTAAAATTAGCGATGCTAAGACTTTGCAACGATAAAGAAGATTTTATAATCGTCATCCAAAATTGGACAAATTAAATGTTGGTTATACCTCATGCATGATATGTCAAAGGACGGGATGAAGGGTTTGGTGGGAACTTCGGCATTCTTCTTCGGCATTCTTCTTTGAGCAGTGAAAAACTACACTCATCTAAAGGAAGAATAATGGATTCACCCCTGCCAACTACTCTATTTTGTCTCTAAAACTATGTTTTCCCCTTCGAATTTTTTGGAAGAAACGGAATCTTGTAAAGAAAGTGTGAAGAAAGGACTGCCAAGGTCGAAGAAACTCTACTCACGGAGCAGTTTTCTGTACTTCTTAGCAAGGGGAATTGGGAAAAGGTTTCCTTCAAGATTAGAGAGCACATGCCAACGTTGAAAACTATTTTTGAAACTTTTGTCTAAAGACCAAAAAATCAGAGCTTTGTCATCTTGTACTGGAAACTCCGTTACCTAGTCCTTCAAGTAAGACAAATTCAGACTTGTATCCTTGCTGTAATTAATAATCACAGTAACATTAACCGCCAGTAAAAAGAGCAGAAAATGCGTCTTTTCTTCTAGTATTCGTTGATGGCATAGTTAAAAAAGAGAAGATTGGTCGTTCCAATCTGTTTTCATTTTTCTTCATTGAATTTTTATGAATCTCGAGTTTCTTTGATCGGTTTTCCATCACATGGGAAACCGTTGTCTCTTGGAATATGTTGATTCTAATGCAAGTTTGTAAATGGTCAAAGAAATCACCATAAAAACGCGATATTCTTGAAAAGCGGTTTGCTTTAAAAATATCAGTGCACATATATCTTGATTTGATAAATATGATTGAACCAAGTTTTCATTTCATATTGGTTGAAGTAGTTTATAAGACTCATGGTATTAAATAAACCTTCAATAATTATCTTACCTTTTGAACTTTTAGATTCATGAATTTGAATAAAATGTGCAAATAAGTGGTTCAAAATCTCCAAATTGCAGGAGATCAAAAGTTCAAACTCGGAGCATCTCTCCGCAGAAAACTTCCAATCCAACTTCGAACTTCCCAACCTAAGAAGTATATTTTTATAGGTCTTTGCAGAGACCTATAAGAGCCATTTGGCAACAGTATGGCAAATATCTGGGTAGATTCATGTCTGAGCTTTTCACGAATCTGTCCTAACATTTGAGGCAGATACATGAAACAATAACAAACTTTTAATGTTGTCAAACGTGTCTATAACGAAGAGAAGAAACTCCATTTAAAACAGAAAATGTTGGAAATGGCAAATCCCTGCATAATAACCAAGAGATCAGGGACCGCTTGCCCGTAAATAGGTCCGTTTCTTCAAGTATAATGACCTGCGCATCTTTTTCAAATCTTTGTTTATTCATTTATTCCTTTAACCAGCTGTTGAGATCGAAAAGTTGTACCTTTTGGACATTGGATGCCTTTTCGTGGTGGCAGTGAACAGCAAACTCAATGCAGTAGTAGATGCTCGAGTTGCTTCCCCCGTGAAGGCTAGGAAGCAGATCAAGGTCAGACGGGAAAGCAGCAAAGGAGCTCAAAAGGGAATGCTGGTTCAAGAACGTTAATCCTTCAACGTAGTCGACCATCCCCTCCATTGCAGTCACCAACAGCTCCTGGTCCCTTGTGAACTTCTCAAATTCATCGTAAAATACTCTCACCCATTTCACCTAAAAGCAGAACAAGATAATCTGTTGATGCAGAGAGAGCGAGATAGAGAGAGAGAGATAGGGAGAGGTGGGGTTGTTGTTTGGTTGGTACTTACCTTATGGGGAGCTTCTTCAAGCACTATTCTAGCTCTTGTTATGATCCCAAACTGACCTAAACCACCCAAAACTGCATAAAAAAGCTCTGAGTTCTGGGCTTTGGAGCAAGTCAGGAGCTCTCCTTGGCCTGCTTAAAAGTCAGGACCAGCAACCCATTACACCATTATGTCACGCAGAGAAAGAGAGGGAGAGACAGAGAGTTTGAGAGAGGTTTTTCTCTTTTCCTGCAGGGTGGTAGCACCTTTACCTGTGATTACATCGAGCTGAAGAACATTAGCAACTTGAGGCCCATGTTTGAACGTCTGACCGCTGATACCGCCATTAGAGAGAGTGCCACCAATGGTGAGATAGAGGTAATCTGTCCAAGACCTTGGTGCCAGCCCAACCTTAAGAGACTCCCTCAAAAGATCAATCCACAGAGTACCACCACTAACATCTGCATAAGAACATCCACACTCTTCACTGTCCCTGTGAATTTCAATATGGTTAGGCAAAGAGTCCATCTCAATGACAATGCCATCGAGGGCCTGAGCCTGCCCATTAATGGAGTGGCCTGCTCCTCTAGCAGCCACAGTCACCCTATTGCTGAAGGGCGATGAGCTACGAAGGGATTTCAATAGGAAGGATATTTCTCTGGGGGATTTTGGCCTCAGGACTGCAGCCGGAAGGTTGAAATACATCCTCCCGAAATCAATAGAGGCACTTGGGGTTGCTTGCAAGATGTTGGAGACCCCAAAATCCGTAGGACACTGAATGAATCCACATGGAACACACAGCATAACAAGAAGGACCAGAACATTGATATGATTAAGCAGGAAAGCAAACTCCATTGCAGAGATAGAATTCCCGAGCTTAAATTCCAAAGGCTAATATTATTCTTCTTCTTCTAGACACCCGGAAAACAAAAGACTCGGATTGGTGGTATCTTGGAGCCTTGGCTAGTTGAGATAACAGGATGGCTGAGAAAATATGAGTCAGAAATTATACCATCAAATCCCAGAGCAAGCTCCGAGTCAGAAAATATGACTACGTTTTCATCTGCGATGATTCATTTGGTGACTTCTGTGAGTAAACAAAAAGGGAAAAGAAGAGGGCAGCATTTGAACTACTGGGTGACTGGGAAATCCAAGAAAAGAAAGATGTCGATGACAAAAATAAAAAGAAAACAGAGGAAATCAACATAGGATTTTACGAAAGAATATCAAAAAAGAAAAAAGTGGAAACCTGCGCAGAAAAAGAATCGAACCAAATCAGATGGGTATTCTATATTTTAATCATTAAAAAGGAAGAAATTTATGTGGGCAGTCTCCATCTTTTCTTAAATGCCAAAGAAAAAAAAGCAAACAAACAGTCCTGTTCCTCCCTTAACCCACGCTACATTGAGAGCTCCATCAAAGGGAGGCGAAAGGAACCAAGTTGGAGCCTTGGAGGGCGAAAGAACGTTAAAGGGAGTTGGAGGAAAGAGCAAAGTGGGTCAAGAATGAGAGAATTGATGTCTGAGGTAGGCAAGAAAGAGAGATGGAAGAGACAGTTAGAAAAATGGAATTCTTTGAGAGACCAAAAACCCCGAAGAAGGTCGGCTTTGTCCTTTTTATAGAGGACAGAAATGAGGTTTATCGGAAACAATAAGATCTGCTAAACATACCGACATGAAGATCATCTATGGATTTTTACCACGTTAGAGTTCATCCATACAGTTCATTTGCAAAGAAAGGCAATATATATGCACACATTTGGATTTCTCCGGTCGTCCGGATGTAGCCTGTCACGCACAGCCAATATATTTTCTCACTTTAATTTAAATGTTCAATTTGTCTTGTTCAATACTGAGAAAATAGACTACCAGTTTTTTGCAATAGTCGATTGTGACGATTGAAACCACAATTCTCTCCCTCTCTCCCTCTCTCTCTTGTGTGTGTGTGTTTATTAATCAATACTAAGAAGATGGACAGGCAGTTATAGCAATAGTCGATTGTGAGGATTGAACACGCAATCTCTCCGTGTTTAGGTGTATGTGTGTGTAAAATTTTCCGGTCATTTTGAACTCCGTTCAATCACGGTTGCCTGATACAATGAATCGGGTGGATGTGATTGAATTATACCGTCGGAATGGATTACATTACGTAGCATATTGTGAGAAATCGAAAGATTTTTGCTTCTAAAGCTGAACAAAAAATATCTTGTCAAGCGTTTCCTAGTATCTTGTCTTAATCAATAATAGCAATTTCATTTCTAGAGCCAACTAGATAGACTTTGAAATGGTGAGGAGCTACCCGGTGGCCTAGATGTGTGTTCCTTCTTAGTAATTTAGGAAATGGGAAGTTCTCGACAGAACTCCGATAAGCCCCGCAAGTGACAGGAGGTGAGGAGCCGTTGGGGTTTCCGTTGGGACAGCCAAAGTCACCATTCTCTCTCTCTCTCTCTCTCTCTCTCTCTCTCTCTCTCTCTCTCTCTATATATATATATATATATATATATATATATATATATATATATATATATATATATATATATATATATATATATTATTGAACTTTTATGTTTTCTGGCTCCTGTTTTAACAATACAAAATGTGTGCAATGCGTGTGATTATTGAACCACGTACACCCTAAAAATAGTTGCATGCCAATTTGTTGTTTCAAACTCTTCGTTGAAAAACTAGAAACTGAAAAAACGAAGAAAAGCATTTGCGATGAAAACTTTTCCCCATATTGAATGAAGAGAACAACAATTGCGAACATTTTTCGGGTGATCGCGATGTATTAATCTCACCGCCCAAAAAGGCCGGAAGGCCCCTCATTCCTTCTGCCTCCGGGGTCCTGAGCTACGTCGGTGTCAGTGATAACAGCGGTACACCATTTTACTTGGATGCCGCACCTTACCACGTTAAGACGCAGAAACATAACGCACACATGAATCAAACTAGAGAAATGCCTTAATACAAGTTTCTACCCTAACCAGCTAAGCTATGCCTCATGAGACAATTGTGAAGATTTTTAAGTTTTGTATCTTACACTGAAGATTTTTAAGTTTTGTATCTTACACGAACTTTTATCATGTAAAAATGCTTCTCAGATGATAAAGAATGAAACAAAACAATTTTTCTTTATGCCGTATAAACGAGATCTTTTAATTTCTCGCAAGTTTTTTTCTGAAGCGAACCGTCCGGTGACATTTCAGTGGAGACTTCTTAAATATATATTTAAGTATAACAGCGAGAAAATATCTCATATTTGTTCCTCCTTTCTCGTTGAAGAAGATGGGAGTCGCCATTCAAACCGGGGGCCAGGGTTTTTGGTCCATCTAAGTCCAACCAAAAGCCATGAGTTTGTTTTTTCCTCTTTTTTTTTTTAACCTGAGAATTTATGAACCCCATGTGATGATGTCTTCTTGCTTTATCCACATGAACTCAATAATTTGGATGTTATTAAGGGGATTAGATTATGAGGTGTGGAAATATGATTCACTCTAACATTTCAAGCGATTTCTAGGTATTTTTAACATAAGGGGATTAGATTATGAGGTGGTATACTTTTGCTGATGCGGTAAAGGATCCAATGTAAAATTCATGGTTTATCAAACTGAAAACTTTAGATCTGACCTAAAATTCACACTTGAAATCATTAATTTGCCTCCTTTGTATTGAGAAAATGCCTTACTTAAGATGAAAAAGGTGGGGAAGTTTGGTCTTAAATCCATGGATCTCAAAACATCAACATTTAAAATGACTGTCAATCAAGTTTCATAAAGGTAATTAATTCAAAGACCATAGTTAACGTGTTGGCTCATCAAATTTGAGTTAAACATAAAAAATACATAATTTTTATTTCAACATTTTTGGACATCAGAATTTACTTTATGGTTATATTTATTAATTATATATATTATATATTACGCTGTCCAAAATATAATATCTAGAAAAGCTGCTAACTATGTGAATATATTCCACGTCCTAATACGAGGAAATTGACGAAAAGCATGCACAGATAAAATTTTATCAGCTAAATATATCTAGACTGTTATTTTTTGAACTTCTATGAAGAATTTTATCCGTTCTAAAAATTGCCAAACTCTTTTTATACATGTGAATCCGCAGTTAAAGAAAAAAACTAAAGGAAACTGTGATTTCCGCCACCATGTTAGCTTCTTTCATTTCACATTGAGCTTTAGTTTTTACATATTACTTTTTCACTTTTACTACGACATCCAGCCATCCTGGTTGTAGCCGTCCTGATTGAAGGTTGATTTTGGACATAAATAGAAAAGAAGGAATTTCTTTGTAAACTATGAAAATCACACATAATATAAGTGCTCCTTTCACAAAAGGAACATACTGATGCATATATAATTGATGGATAAATAGGATTTTTTTTTTTAGGAATTGGCTCCGATCTTTCCATCCAAACAAACGATTGTCACATCAACTGCGAATTCATGCGGAACACATGTATTGGCCTACTTGGCTACTTCTTAAAAATAAAGAAACACTCAAATATGACCCTACACATCTTATTCATTAATCTGTGATTAAGAACAAAACTGATTTTTTTCGACAAAACCAATTCTTTTGCTTTTTTTTTTTCTTTTTTTGCTTATGGGGAACCCCCCAAGTTCTTTCAACCGAAGATGGCTGTGTCAAACATGCAAAAATAGAAGTTGGATTCAAAAACTTGAAAGAGGAAGCATAAATTTGAAATACTAATCAAGAAGGGATCATATATAAAGGATTACTTGTAAAATATTGCATTTGAAATGTTCTTTCAGGCTAGGATGGATAACACTTTCTTTTACAAAGCACTATCTAGTCATTAAGTTGTTCTTCATCCAACTAGCTAGGAGGTTGTTGTTAAGACCTTCAATTTGAAGAATCTCAAGTCTTTGAGTATGTTTCCAGGAAATGAAAAACATAAATAGAACTTGAGATTTCAAACCCCAATTGCATTAACAAAAAATTTCGAGCTTAGGTAGCGTGATCGTGTCTTCTGGATTTGGAAAGGAACATTATGCATTGAAGTTCCTCCAAAGAAGGTCATGGAAAAATATATGTATCATTAAAAAAAACATATATTAAAACACGAAAAGTGACAGATTCTAAAACTTCTTTCTATAATGTTTGAAATAGTGTCACAAAAAACATGCCCGGGTATTATATTGCGAGAAATTTCTCGAGTATAATACGACAAAGTTGTATATCTCGGGAATAAAACGAGAAAATATCGGTAATTTTTTAAAAAATTTAAAGCATTTAATAACTCTTGAAAATTATAAAAAATAAAAAAATATGAAAAAAATATGAAAACACATATAATGCACGTCGTATAATATGCGCTTTTTTCACATTTTTTATTTTGTGACATTTTTTTAAAAATACACGTTTGTACATGTATTATACGGTTGACTATGTTTTTGCATATTATACGCGTCTTTTTTTTTCAATAAGACGCATTTTTTTTGTGACACTTTGAAATGTATATCACAGTAAAAGACTTTGAAATATATATCACAGTAAAAGTCATGGTATTAACGCTTTAACTTGTAATTCCCATTATGCTTGTAGTTAATATTACAAAAGCTTGATATAACTCCGCTGCCCTGTAGACTAGTAGGTTACTGCAGAAGTGGACCTACTCGCTTGATTTGGGGTATCCGGCTTGTCTTTGAACGTAACGGATCCACAAACGACGACAAAGTGTAAATGGGTCGGTCCAAATAAAGTGATCATGATTTGTCACTTTTGGCAGCATTGGATCCACACTCTAATATAGATCTGTTTGCATTCTCGAGTGCGAGTGTGCGACCCCAATCAATTGGGATCCTCCACGGGGCTTATCTACGAAACTATACGTTAATACCGTCAATATCTCAAGGCTGTAAGTTAATTAGAACAAATTTGGCATTATAGATATGATCAATATAGCTGATTTGATAAGATTAGCTGTGAAAGGTACCAGAATCAAACATTTGATTTTGTGACATTTATTAGCGACGGAACATAATTTGGTGTTTCAGAAAAACAGGATCTAAACGTCTGTGTTTGTCAAAACTATCATGAAGATCATATGGTCAACATAGAGATTCAAATCTGTGCAGTCTTGAACCGAATCCAAACTGATCTCAGAATTAGTTGCCCCTTATCTTTAAATGGCTAAGGTTTGCACTCCACAATATTTATATCAGACAAAGGAATGGAACACACTTGAACAATTCTGCCTCTTTAAACTTTAAAACTACAGTTGCAAGAATTCAAATTGTAAAATCTATCCCTTCTAAACTCAAATTGCTCAAGTTTTGGTAATGACGGTTCTGCTTTATATATGGATCTTAGTTTGTTTTGTGGTTTTGCATCTAAATCTGAATTCGAACCTGAATTAAGATTAAATTTGACTAAAATCTAAACCAGATAACAAATGAAGTTTGGGTGTAACCTAGTTGGATATTGGTTTTTTATTAAAGAAATTGACAACTCCTTGTTCTGAACCTGATTATGCAAAATCCAGCTAGATTAGACTCCACAATGAATAGATATAATCTGAATCGAACAGTTTATATCCCCATAGATTGTAGGAATGAAGGTTTGCTATTCTCATGCACTAGCAACACAAAATCTAGCACAAGTCTACCTCCTTTTCTCCTCCGCTCCACCTCTCTCTCTCTCTTGTTTTGCGGATTGTTCTTGTAGTTAGGAGACTTCTTGTCCCCAAATTTTGTTATATATTTCCATTTTATCGGCCCCACCTCTCTCTCTCTCTCTCTCTCTCTCTCCCCCCCCCCCCCCCTTCTTATATGCAAAGAAAGAAAATTCTATGAATGGAGGAGTTTATATATACTGTACATAATCTATGGAATGCTGGACTAATGAAGAAAAAGAGCAAAGAATTTAAAGAAAAGTAGACGACTGTTTATACGAAACCTCGCATGTTGCAAACAGGAATCATCCAGAAACAAAGCAAAAGTTTCATCAGTTTTCCTCATGCTTTGTGTGAATGAATCGGGACAGCTCCCCACATGCACATGATCAAAGGCAGAGTGTGTGTGCTTCGTGCCCACCCTTTTAACTTTTTGCCCACAAATTAATAGGCCTCTCTTGTTTTGCCTTGAGTGTACTTTAGAGAGCACAGTTGGTATATGCTTCATTCTTCATGGTATCCCATTGGAAGACAAATCTAGTGCCAACTCATTCATCCATCTGTCCCTGTACTTTTCTTCTTTGTCCTCTCTCTCTCTCTCTCTCTCTCTCTCTCTCTCTCTCTATATATATATATATATATATATATATATATATATATATATATATATATATATATATATATATATATATATATATATATATATATATGTGACAATAAGAATCTATATTGTAGGTCTTATCCAGATGGCTAAAAACCAAAAGGTACGGCGAAAAATGGAAAATGAGAATAATTAAAATCGGTCACACCCTCCAAATCAATCACAAATTCCTCCTGTAGTTTATTAACAATAAACAAACACAATCCTCAGAAACAAACTATGTCATGTCTCTATCCTAGAGTCATCATTCACCTCTCTGCCTACCTATATCTGTTGCTTTCTGGGTTTATTTGTAATGCCCACTAACGCAAAAGCCAACAGGTACCAATTTCTTAAGAATCAAACATGGAAGACAAAAGATTGAACTGGCACCTAGTGAATTAGGTGGATTAATATCAACATTATTTATTCTTTTGTCTCCATAGTTTATTCTTCGTGAAAGCTCACAAAAACACTTTACACTTGCCATTATTATCAAACCTTATCGTTCATGAAAGCTCACAGGATCACTCTCCACTTGCTTTCGTCAGCCTAGTTCACAATGTTGTTTGTCATCCTGTAGCTCCCTCTTTTTACACTGCACTGACGACACACAATTATGTTTCTGGGACAATAAAATAATAGTAATGTTGTTAAAGTAGATTCTTTTGGGTGAAAGGAAGAATATATGACCGTCCAAACAAGAGCCAAAGGCTTTCCCTTTGTCCTTCGGGTCCAAGGCTATGAAGAGATCTGAATGGAAGGTAGTATACATATTACCAATTACCAAATTTCTCTGGCATTAATTGAGAATTTTTTTCCAAGAAAAACAACTTGGGACTTCAAAAAATTTAACAATATAACAAAGTTAAAAACAATGAAAAAATACATGAAATTCTGAATTCTACTAATTATCTTACATAACACCCTAAAAATTCAAAGTAGTTATTAAAGTGTCAGTACAAACCTCAAAAAAACTAAAATACATTTCAAAGCATTTAGGAAAAGAATAAAAACAAAATAAAGAAGCAATAGTCTCATTTTGGTGTTTTTTTCAAAATATTTTGATCTTTCATGTTTTTCCGCTTTTCCTAATTTTCTAGGTTTTAAAGCGATGCTTTGAAAAGAACAGCAACATTCGTGACAGTGATTGAAACTCAAATCTACTTCTAAGCATTCCAAGTGCAACTTAATTGGATTTTACATGAGCGAATTCAAACTTAGACAAAAGAGCGGAATTGAAAGATTCAAAGCAAAACCCAGGCGCAGCAAAACTGAGTCCTAAACGGATTTAGATTTCGATCCCCAAAAGAGTAGAAGGATAGAAGAAAAAGAAAATCTAGGTAAAACAAACTGAGGTAAGAACAAGACATTTTTTCATCAGAGGTGAATTATCACAGCAACACAGCAAAATCAACAAAGCCAGACAATTTTCATGTATATCCGACTCGCAGAAGATCAGGCTACTTGCAATTGATAATTTAGCATTCTACTTAGTGCCACTGTTTTAGATTTCACATCAACTGTTAACAATAAAGCCAACAGCGAGATTGGACCCTATTCCCCCAGATTTCACATCAACTGTTAATGATAAGATCCATAATGGAACAAGACCACATTTTCCCAGCCTTTGTTGGTGTCGCAGCAGAGAGGCAACAACCTGATTCAGGGTATCCAACGACCAAGTGACTAAAACCTAAAAATGAGTGTAAAGGTACAGTAACCTCGAATGATTCTCATGATACTTTTAGTGCCAGGGGCCATATAGTGGCATCTGGGGCTAGATTCTAGTGTAAAGGTACAGTAAGCTCGCTCTTTTCTCTGCTCCATTGTTTGTGCATTTGGCTATTTACTTGAACAGTCATCACTGTGGATTATTCATTCATGGTGTAGATCTACCTGTTTATTTACTCAAAACTACACTGTGAACTTTTTAAAATGCTATGAAAGGCTATCCCTGATGTAAGTAATCCCACAATTTAGGAAAGGAAACCTTAATTTTAATTGGATCTGACTGTATCTGACACTAAACATGAAAGCGATCTTAAACATAGAACGTGTCATTCTCATTCATGTACCGGCCATCCTCTATATCAAATCATAAAGAGTTATCAGCTTCAAACAGAAAATTTCTCCCCAGCTTAAAGAAAAGGTCACAATAGTAGATCTACTGGCTAAGAAAGCTTTATGAGGAGGATTAGTTGTAGACCTACTGTCAATAAAGCTTTATGACGAGGATATCCGCCTAAAAACTACTAAAATGGTCACAACAGGTTCATTGAATATGGGAAATTTATCTCTAAGGTCGATGACTTGATTGGCTTCTCTCCGCACTTCAATTTTTAGTGTTACATTCACAATCAATTCCAGGTGTCTGGCTAGGGAAGACTGCATAAGGCATTCAAGAGGGACATTGAAAGTTTGACCGATACCTGCGCTTGTACATCGCCTGCTGCAAGGCAGAAGGGTTGAGCACTTGACATGCGACCATCTAACCACCAGATAAAAAAGTGTGAATATTCTAAAGAACAAAAAAACCCTTATGAAAGAATGATAAAGCATGCTCATGTTCGAATACTTTACATTATAGTCGGATGAATTAGTTAAAAAAATGGTTAAATGGAAAACCTTCAAACTTGAGCATGGTTTTTGTTATGTTACTAAAAGTTGCGCACTCTTTTGTGAAATTTTCAAATATGTATATCATGATTTATTTAATAATGGGGGGCATAGTGTTGCGCACTAGGATGCCAAACATAAGGTCTAACTGTATAAATGTTTATGTGCCTCATGAATTATTCACAATTCAAGCACTAAAACATGGTGCCATGTGTAGGCTTAGGATGTGGCATGCTAATGAGATGTCATATTCATGACACTCATAGGTGTCATGACCTAGTAAACAATTTGTACGTCACAATCTTCTGCACTATTGCATGATAACAACCTTATTTTTTGCAAGCTAAAGTGGGTAAACCAATACTAATTTAAAAAATATAATTTGGTAAGGTCCACCAGTTTGTCATGCTTGTTACATGAATAATGTATCTAAAGAACACAATCTACGAAAATTAAACATATTTTCATGTGTTCCTCCGCATACAACAAAAAACACATGCTATGATTTCTTCTTGTCTGAGCCAAAACAGCGGACAAAAAACTTGTAATCAACTTCATTCTCCTCAATGACAAAGGAGAAGATCTTTGGTATCTTTCGATTTACTAGTGACATGACCCACCCAGATGTGAAGGACAAAACACAATGTTACTTGGACTTAAGTGCTCAATTACATGGATTTTTGGCTGCAAACCCAAGATCTTGGACTCCAATGCACATCAACCACCTGCTACCTGTTGAATTTGTTGGGGTTTCCACAAAATTGATAAATTCCGAAGGGAAGTAAAAATTTTTATGAGCGTGATGAAACCCCTCTTTCACTTTGCTATTTATTGGCACCGTTTAAGGATTTCCTGCCATGTACACCAACCTTCAACCTTATGCAAAAGATAATCTCTCATGGGACTCCAAGAAAGTTATTTGAACAGGCTAGTGCTGTCTCTCAACCAATAAAGAAGGGGAAGCTAGATTCGGTAGACAGGCTACCCTCGTGTTTCAACCAAAAACTGCAGCTACATAGGACAGAGAAAAATGAACTTGGAACTGCTGTAAATATTTTAGAGGTAAGGCCTCTGCACGTACAGGACAACGTTTGCTACCCTTCATGCGTTCAGAACACGTAATTTATTTTTTCTTTTCTCACAACTCACCATACAGATTTGAGCTCCATGTCCAAAACCCTAACAATAAAAAATTCCACAACCTAATCCTGCACATCATTACACCATAAATGACATGATTGCATGAATTAAATGAAATTAGACTGAGATGAACAAATACAACATAATATTTTTTATATAACAATGGATAAATATTTACATTATTGGGAAAACATTCATTTTCACATGTACATATATGCTCAAATTATAACCACCATTCTTCTTTTAGATAGATAAATTTCAACATCACCACACAACAAGACATACAAGTTACTAAAGAAAAAGAGGAACCATGGACGAATGGTGCTTACTTAACTGAACCATGTTTTTACCAACTTCCTGTGGCCTGGAAGAATATGAGAAAGGAGGAAGAGAACTCAACGAGCTCCAAGGGACATCGACATTGTGGCGTTAGATTTGCATGAGGCACTTGATGTTGATGTATCACCACGAACTCTGTTTGTGGCATCTATGAAAGTTGGTCTTGTTGGCTTGCTCAAACCCAACTCCCCTTTGTTTAGGAGCATAACTACCACCTCGGACATTGTTGGCCTCATGGAGACAGCAGACTGGGTGCAAAGAAGTGCTATCTTAATCACCTTAATCATTTCCTCTTCTGTGAACTCATTTGGGTCAAAGCGCTGATCCACTAATTCTAAAAGTGAGTCTGACTCGTATAATCTCCATGCCTGAATGAACATTTAAGATTTTGAACCAAAGAGCTAAAGTCGTTAGAGAACATGCACTGATATAGGAGCCTTAATACAAGAAAGATTTTATTTAACCAAAAGATCAAGCATAATCAAGCTAGAGCCTGGTCTAACTTGAACTCTATTATTTGTTAAAAAAGAGATGGTTTAACCTAAAAGAAACAATTCCAACAAGATAAAGACAAATAGAATGGGCACTCGTTCTGATGAATATAAATAATTAAACCAAGACCCATCGCACATCATTGTAGTCACAAATTCATGCAAGCCAACCAGGGAAATGACTGTGTTAGATCATTAAGAAAGGAATGATGGAAGTTTAACAAGTTTCAATAACTTGCTTGAATGCAAGTTATTGAAACTTGTTATAAGGTGTTATGACTTTTATTTTCTAGCATGAGAACAAATCTTATTATTCTTCTTCATTTTAGGCATGAAAAACTCTACAAACTTGGGTGGGTGGGCTCTCACAAGATCCTCAAGTACAAGGAGCTCAAGGGTTCAATACCTGGAGAATGTTGGTTGCATCATCTGGTATACTCCAACAAACTCGTTATTCATATATTTTTGTTCAATAAAAAACATCACTTGGTGTTATTGATCCAACATAAAAATGGGTTTAAATAGATGCTTACCCACTCAAGCAGATACTGAGTAACGGGCTCCAGTTTTATGTCATTGCTCCTTCGACCACTTACGATTTCCAGGACAACCACACCAAAGCTGTAAGTGTCCACTTTCTCTGACAATTGCCCATGGATTGCATATTCAGGTGCAGTGTAACCCCTGTGAAATAAAAACATACATTGAATCACAAAGAGTCTCATGATAACATCGACTTTTTAGAGTAATGACTGGAGAGCGGATTTTATCATGGTTGCCTACAAATTTCTCATACAAATATTTCCATCAAACTGTTTTGCTAAAGGACATACAGATATGAACAAAAGTTAGCTTAATGTATTACAGAAAGGCCCATAAAACACTTGCAGCATTTCTATTTAGCAGGGTTAGATGTAAATGTGTTGAATTTGTTGAACCTTATGTTTGACAAGTAAAAAGTATTCTGTCTTAGTGTTCGAGGATCATCTTTCACATTCAGGATTTACATGGCGACCTCGACCAAGCTCACATGGTCAGCCACTAGTTCATCATGTTCACTACTTCGCAAGCAAGTCTGAGAGTCTGGATCGTTGTTAGGTTCAATGAAAAATCATTTATGCCACAGTCAATCTTATTTCTAACAGCAGCTAAGAAAGTACCAATTAAAACGCTGAGGTCCATCAGATAACTATATCAGGTTTTTTAAATTTCTACATTCAGGACCAAAAACTTGTTAGCTGCAGTCCCAAAAGAACTACTGCCCTCCTTCATTTGTGGAATTCCTCTTCTTTTTTAGGAAGTAGTTCCTGAACCAGGACAGTAAATACATTTTTAATCTGAAAAACAGACACACTAAATTTTGGTAGATTCAAGAAACTTTGAACAAAAATCACTGGTAAAAAATGTTGACAGAAAATGAAAATTCCACAACTCAACCAACAGAAAATGAACCATTCAATAGGAAAAAATTCCTCACCATGCAATGCAAGGAATCAAACTGACCCATATTTTATGTTTAATTATGCGGGACTGATCTCCATGCATGTGCAAGTCATAACACTATAACACGATCGTAAATGTGCTATGAGCAGTAGGTTGCAATTTAACAAGAATGCTTCTCTGAGAAAACATTACAATTTCTTTGACATGGGAAAAGAATTTGTCCTAGTAAGTGAAATAATTCAAGCCGCTGAAGGGTGTTTTTGGATGTGTGTGCCTGTAAATGCATGAACATGCATGCATAAGCAGCACATGAACAAATTACTTACAAGGTTCCTGCAAATCTGGTGCTAAGATGGCTTTGGCCTTCTGGAAGAAGCCTTGCAAGTCCAAAATCAGCAATCTTAGGCTGAAAATCGTTATCAAGAAGTATATTGCTTGATTTGATGTCACGATGTATAATGCACACATGGAATTCGTCATGCAAGTACGCAAGGCCTCTTGCCATCCCAACAATTATGCCAAACCGCTGCTTCCAGTTTAGTGTGCCTTGCTGGTCACCTACACAGATTATCAAAAAGGAATATTTAAAATATAATGATGTTAAGAATAGTTCTGCATAATCTATCCATTTATGCATGTATATGACAGAAAATTTTGGTAAAGGAAAATAAACAGAATATGCTTTCAGACCCAAACATGCTAAGAAAACTCCTGTCAGTAACAAACACTGTCACAGATGAGGGGACTTGTAATAAAAAGTTGCAGCTTAGCTATATTGAATCTCACAGCCAACATCTGCATCTGCCCGTTGGAGGAAACACAAGGAAATATAATCCGTCTTCAATACATTGACTAATTTGAAACATGGAGAGGGTCAAAATTAACTTTGGTTGCAGGATATGCCTTGAAACAGGACAGAATGGATAGGTCAAAATGGACATCCGCTTGTTATCATTTCAAACAAACACCAATACAGACTAGGGAGACAGAGACAGAGAGATTAGAGAGCAAGATTTGGAAGATTTTTGGGGCAAAAAAAAAAAATCAATCCTACTGACATGTCACCAGAACTATTCTCAATATGAGACCTATAATCCAACATAATGCACGTTAGTAGAAATGCATGCACATGAAAAAAGAAAAGAGAAGACAACTCTCAGTCTAATGGATGATATCCACAGCATCAATCAGGCGATTCAGACATGAAATTCTCATCTACTATCTATTGACAACTGGAAACAAAACTCTGAACATGCCATCTTTAGCATTTGAGAGATAAAATTTCCTTTCAATCGGTGCAAAACAAATTAGATGTACAAGAGTTTTTGAAGTTTTTTGATATACTGCTACCATGTAACCATCTAATCCATATCCAACCCACTTCATGCTCATGAAGTGCAAATGGATCAGATCTAAACCAGACTGTACCAAAGTCGAATCCAACTCTGAAATGCTTGCTTGAATCCAAATTCAGGAAACCTAATTAACTGCAACCATGTCTGAGTCCAGAAATTGTTTTGTATACTGGAAGGAAAGGTGCCCAAAGATATAGTGACTATGATAAAAAGATGTGTCAAAACACACCCCTTAAATGTAAATTAACAATCTAAATTTATAAACAGGCAGATTAGAGTTATTGAATTATTGAATTATCCAAATCTCAATCCAATCCAAACTGTACTCATACTCTACTTAACATATAAATTTATAGCTAAAAGATTGGATTTGGATTGTATATCTGAGTAAAACTGATTGAGTTGAAGACGTTATTTGAATTACTCTAAAGAGGCAGATTAAACATATTGAAAATAATTGACAATAAATGTCATCCTAGAAACTATTCAGATGTTAGAGACTTTACAAAAAGGAAATATCAATAAAAATTATCTACTGGCACTCGCTCAGACAGTATTGATGAAGTTATATGCCAACAGTTAACCAGAACATGTGATGTACGACAACAACCTCGACAGCTTGTCACAAGTTAAACAAAAGATGACTAGTTAATTCTTGCAAAAATGTTTCAGGATAAATCGGAAGTTCAAAGCAAATACCAAATAAGAATATGTCAAGGCTTTTGTTAGGCATGTACTCATATACAAGCATCATATCAGGGCCTTTGCTGCAACAACCAAGAAGCCGAACAAGATTCCTGTGATGCACATTGCTAATAAGTTTCACTTCACCCTCAAATGAATCCTTTGCTTTCTGTGACTTCTCTATTGCTAGTTTCTTGACAGCTACCACCTTTCCATTCTTAAGGATACCCTGTCAGAAATTAAACCAATTACTGAAAACCAAAAGTTTAGCATCTAGAGTTTACCTACGTATGGGGAAAGAGCATAGGAACAATGGATATCCACATCTAGCAATAGCAAGATGCAAAAACACAGTAAGCCTTAACATTACTTCTGAATTTCTAATTCAACATGTATTTTTCCTAAATACACTCCATATTATGCTACAAAGATGTCCACATGAAAATGAGAAGCATGCATAGACATGTACACAAACCCAAAGGATCAATTAAGTTTGGTAATAAATGTAAAAGTCTCCTCCAACCTTACAAATAAAGTCCAAAATGACTTGATAAAGAACCTCAAGAGACAGCTCACAGTGATAAAGGTCCAAGAGAAACCACTCATAAGATTAAAAATGCACTAAGGCACACAAAAGCTGAATATTATTAAAAAAGAAATTATTACAATCCACCAAGGGACAGATTTACAAAACGGGAGAATCCCCTTATTATGGAGGAGAAGAAGATAGACCAGCTCAACAGCTCAAAATAGAGCCACTGGACAGTCCAATGGCTAGGTCAGCCAGGTCAAAGCTCAATTCTGACGAGACTGCAACTAAAAGGTATACTTACAAAGAAATAAGAAAACAAAGCTACATTGTCTCTTATATACGTGTATATACATTACTATACATATATATGCCATATTACATATGTACTTATAGAGATCTGTATAAAAATATACATAAAAAGGATATACGTGTACAATGACATATATATATATATATATATATATATATATATATATATATATATATATATATATATATATATATATATATATATATTCACATGATTTTCAGCATGGTGGTTATTCCAAGACATTGAATAGATAAGGTTATGCCGTCAACAATAATTGTTCCAATGCGAAGCTAAGAATATAAAATTAGAAATTAATCTAGAGAACCACTTTTTTGCCATAAACCCGAATATGGGCCTGATGGTTTTCATTTTCCAGAGATGGGCCCCAACTTTACTGATAGTTATGAAATCGAGGCCTACATTTGGCATTGCCTTTAGCATTTCCCTTTAGCATCTCAGTTACAACAGAGGAAATGAAGGTTTTTTTCGATTAAGAACGCTTTGTAACTGGAAAGGACAATGTTAAAGCATACAATATCTTAACCTCCAGCTTTTATCCAAACAAGGGAACCTCCTAGTAATCACAGATTCAAATATAAGAAACATGAACCATGAAATCTACGTGTGGTACTTGGAGATAAATTAATACAAAGTAGATGTCTCAACTCAATGGTTTTCACCCTACAAAGCTACAAGAATAACATGTGACTGGAAACAAAAGAAAAACCTTGTAAACCTCCCCAAAGCCTCCTTCACCAAGCTTGTTCTCTAGGCTGAAATTACTTGTGGCAGTTCTAAGATCAGAATAATGGAAGTTCATTGGGCCTCGCAGTTCAGTCGCAACTAATGTCTCCTGCAAGCATAACACTCAGTTCTTAATATATTCAGAACGGAGCTCAAGTGCTCAACATTATGCACACAAAATGGAAATAATTAGGGATTCAACATAACAGAAAACCAACAAGGTTCCAAATTCCAAGTTTTTGTCATTTTGTCTCTATTGATCCATTTGGGCTTACTTCCTTGCAAGCTTATACAGTCTTACAAGCTAAAGTTTGAAGTTTAAACTTTAATACTTCAGAAATATAAACAAGTTCCACACAAGAAAAACAGAACAATCTTACAAGGTATTGCATCCACAGCGCAGAAAATTAAAAAAAAAAAAGGCATTTTACCATTTCAAGACAACTCAAAGTTCAAATCTTGCTACCTGAGAGGCGTACAAGTGGAAAGTTCTTAAGACACAGAAAAGATAGTCAACTTGGAGCATGCTGTAACATATGGCCAGCTAAGTTCTCCTTAATATCGTTATAGTCATGAATTAGGGGCAAATTGATCAAATTTGGTAGGAGCCATGATCTGAGTGCCCTAAATGTTTGCCATGTCCAACAAAAGTTTATAGCCAGTACATCAGGTTCATGTGATTGTTTCTCACATCCATTAATAGTCATTTTACCGTGATATCAAAAAATTGCATCAAAATAATATAACAACTCAATTATTAAAAAATGCATTATGTAAATCAATCTTGAATGCTTTCTAGGATATACTACAGTTTTAACCATTTAATACAAATGACATCATACATAAGATGTTTCTATTTTTACCTTTAGCAGATGGTGCTTTTCTAGATTGCCGCCAAAAAAAGAAGAATGAAAGAGCTAAGATAACAACTAGAGCTCCTCCACCAAGGACACCTCCAAGGATATATTTCTTGCTTGAACCATCTGAAGTTACCAAAATAGACAAAAAATAAGTTCAACTACCAAACAAGTTCAACAACTTCTTTTTTCCATACTTTAAAACCTAGTAAGTGCCCAAAAGTAAGCACGGGCATTGGGCCGGCCCGGCCCGATAAGGGTCAGGGTCGGGCCCGCCCACAGCCCGAAACCCAAGACTGGTTAAAATAAAAAAATATATATATTTTTTTAAAATATAAAATAAACTTTTATTTTTAATAATAAAATATATATTAAAATATATCGGGCTCCGTCGGGCCGACTGGGCCGGCCAGATACGTTATTGGGCCGAATCGGGCCCTGTCGGGCCAACCCGGGCCGATTTTTTCGGGCCCAAACCCAGGCCAAATCTGGCCGAGTACTGCGGACGCAATAGGCAAGTCAGCTTAAACCATCAAGTTGAAAGAGACACATGCTCCAATACCTGAAGGTGCTACCCTATAATACAAGGCTCATGCGAAGAAGAAACTTTTCTGATCGGCAAGGGAGAGACATAAGTTGGTTTACACTAAAATCTTTTAGCTGAGCCAGTCCAAAAGGTCAGTTGGTTTTCCTTGTCAGTGAAGGACAAAATTTTGGCAGGTACCTTGTGGAGTCTGGCCTCTTATAACAAGGCTCTGCTGGACTAACTCCTGTAGATGCCGTAATTTATAAAGGAAAACAGTAGCAGGTTGAAGATCATATGATATACATAAGTTTCTGGCCTCTTATGACAAGGCTCTGCTGGTTAACCTTGTTCTTTGTACCATATTTTATTCAAGATAGAGTATACTTCTCATCTTGGAAAATCCAACCACTGCTGCAAGCCTGCAAGTTAGTACATCCCAAACAATGATCCCACAGAAAGTACAAGATCTGGTAAATATCAATTTCACAACAGAAATCTTTTTGGAGAAAAAAAAGACACGAAAAAGTTTTGGCAGGTTTAAGATTTAGAAATAAAATAAAAATCTGGATACACATGAAGAGAAGAGTATATAAAAATATAGTGACTGATTAAGTCATCTAAAACCTAAACTTGACAGTGTTGTACAATTTTGTTGTATTCCTATCATCCTGTGCATCTATGACACAAGAAAATGAAAAATTATCCAAAATATTTCCTATATCACACAAATATTTTCAAGATACTGCCAATATTCATCAAACAAAATATAACCTGACAGAATGCTCTTGAAGAGCATATGAATTCGATGTCCTTTGGCTTACAGGACACAACCATATTCCACTTTGAAGCCCAAATGACACAAAGAAAGAAGTACAAATCAATAAAGGAGCTCTCTCACCTCCTTTATTAATTTATTAGACCGCAATTAGTTGTTATTGGTGAAAAATCTGGCGATGGATCAGTAATATTTCCATGTCTATACCAGGTTCATAAGTGGCTCACATAAAAATATGTTCATCAAATTCTAAATTGTTGGCGGCTGTTGTAAGTTAGAGGCCAACCAAACTCATACAGGCACACGTATTGGCCATTCAGCTAATAGTATGGCCCAGAATTAATGATAAACTGTACATCTGGCCAAGTTTTACACTATAAAGAATCATATAGTGCTTAATTTTCAAATATTAACCAAAGATTTAACAGACTTCAGCATTGACACTGTCAACTAGGAATTCCATCCATAAATTATGACCTCATGTGAATGGGATTGTTATAGCTGCAGTGAAGATCATCTTTATGTAAGTATAAATTATGAAAGGAAAACATGTCAATTCTTCAGTTCACTCTGAGGTTTTAACTAGAGTCAACCTAATTCACTCCTAAGGAGCTGCACACTTTAGCTGATTCCTTCTGAAACTGAAATGAACAATCTATTACTCACTTTTGCCAAGGAAACTTGTGATATCAACGGTCTGGTTGTCCAAAAGAAAAGGTGAACTTGAATATCTCATGAAACACCCAGCATCCACAGCTCGTCCATCAGCCTCTGGTGGACAACTTTTTATGTTGGTATACGCAACATTCAGGCAATTCGTACATTCACTTTCAGAAGCAGTCAGTATGCATTGAGCAACAGCATACACAACAGTATTCTGACTTCCTTCGGACTTTACAGCAGCAAAATAACCAAGGATTTTTGGAGTCGCAGAAGCTAGATCACTTAAGACTCTATCAGCCAGTTCTGTAAAGGTCCCTTTCTGGGTTGCAGTCTGGTTTCCACACAAGGCAACATTTCCTGGTGAGGTTGTCTGGTCAAAGAAATTATTGCTTTCATATCTTATGAAACAGCCATCATAGATGACTCTAGCACCGTTGGCAGATGAACAATTGCGTATCTGAAGTTCAGCTGTTGTGAAACAAGACAAGCAGTCAGATGTAGAGAGGTAGTCCCGGCACTGTGCTAAGACATAGACTGGGTCTGACCCTTGGGCTTTCTCGGTTGTGGCAAACTTTTTCGAATTCAATTGGGCACGTAGATCATTGAAGGAAGAATTAAGGTTTTGGAAGAAAGTAGCTGTGTTGGCCACATTGTATTGGCTGCAGCCTTTGTTTAGGAGGACAGACTGTGGGCTTGCATCTGCAGGGCTCAAAGGACAAAGCCCACTGATTAGTAAATTAACTAGAAGAGTTAAGAAGACTTTTCTCATTTACTCTGCAGAGTTTAAACTGCTTAAAAATACAACAAGGTCAGAGAAGAGGAGAGATCAAAAAGCAAAGCAGGGGAAGGGAGCAGAGGGTGGACTAAGCTGGATCACTTGTATGTATACATCAGCTCGATTCTATTGGTCACCTATGGAAGCAATCAGCATCTGATTAAAAGCCTGCATAAAAGGTCTAATACAATTCCTTGTGACCTCAACAATGTGCAACGCTAAGGCACAAAATCATCTGAAAATTCTGCACCTTGAAGTAGTAGTTGCAGGATCAACAGTAGAACCAATTCATATTCATAGTTCAAAAGCTAAATCATAATTATATATTGAAGAAGACTCAATCTACTGAAAATCCTGAAAGTATGAAACAAAATGTTCTGCATAAGGGCTTGCAAGCAGAAGCCAAAATGCTGCCTGTGGAAGGAGCTCGGACGGTATCCTGCAGAGTACATACGAATATCTGGATCAAACACCGTAGGAAAAAAATTGAAAAGAAAGCAAATCATTGATCACGAACTGAATAATGGATTTCTGTGTGTTTAGAGTTTAATGTGAACATTGAAAAGTGAAAAAAAAAAAATCGTGGATGCTTGTCAAGGAAAGAAAAATAATGTTAGGGATGATGGAACAGATTGATCACGACTCCTTTTCATCATGAGACAAGCAGCATCGCAACGTCAAAAATATAGGTTAAACAGCGCCTTCGCTTTCAACTGAACAAAGAACGAAATGTACAATAGAAGACATATATGTTCTCAGTAAGGAAATATCAAATGCCAGGGCTCCATCCGTTAGATTTGTCGACATAAACATTTTTCGGTGCGTGAACGCCGAGTGATCCATCAGTTAGACCTAATGACACTGTCACACATAATACTTCGCGGAATCGCACCAAATCGAAGGCACGCCTTTGTGTCTCTGTGTTTTATGTGTGTCGTGCGAAGTAAATCCTGGCACCACGAAAGCACGTGAGGCCACGCACACTAACATATTAACAGCGCTTGCATGTTTGAGAGAGAGAAGGAAGGAGATAAGATGACGAAATAACCAAAAAAGAAAGAAGCTAGGAAAACTGCAAAACACTTCCTGATTATTGAGAATCTCAACATATGCTGTCAGCACTCTCTCCAGAAAGCATTATCATCAGGAACAGGAAATTTTCACCAAAATGAAAGTATATCAAAGATCGGATATGCGACCTAAATCCTTGGAATTATAGTCGAAACGAGATCTCCATGCAGATGTCCCTGGACACTCGAAAATAACGCTCTATTTTTATCGATGCCTCCAATAACCAGGTAGGCGGATAAATTCAATTGGTCAAAAAATTTTTTTTTGCTCAAAACTAAATTAGCATGTATCTCTTTTATGTTTGTTATCATTCTTTCTCTTTTAAATATCGTGCACATTTTTCTGATAATAATCTTTTACTTCGCAGTCAAAGCTTCCACTCCGATCCCCGGACAAACTAAACTCGCGATTTTTGAGTAAAACTCCGATAAATAACAAAAGAATTATCCCAGAGAAAACCTCGGATAAATTTTCAGATAACTTCCGCGTCCTATACCTAAAGGCCTACAAGAACACAATCGCAGGAAATCATGAACTTGTAAGAATTTGATGAGCGTAAACACAAAAGAGGAAGAAACGTAACATACCGTACAAACCCGCCCAGATGACATGAAAGAACGTAAAAAACAAAAGAAAAAAAGGAAAGTCCGGAAGAAGCAGCAATGCATCTGAGTTGCTGCGAAAACCTCAAAAACAAACGCGACAAATTTTAGTTTCATCGCGATTGCGTCAGGAACTAAAGTCAACACCAAGGCATAAATCCACAAATCGAGATTGCGCGAGATAGATTCTAACCTCAAGATAGCTTGCTTACGATCGCGAAGAACGAAAGCGAGCACAAGAAAGACGCCGCCTAGCGTAGGAAGAAAGGCGTCGCGAAGATGATGGAGGAGGAGGAGAATTCTCAACGGAAATTAAAACTACCGCGCCAGAAGGAATGAGTGGGAACAATCCATCGTACGAGGTGAGGTCCTTGTCTCGAATATAAACCGCTTGATCTCCCTCATCCTTCCACTACAACGTGAAAGGAAAAGGCGATAAAGCTAGCTGCCCGTCAGACATGAGTTGGACTGTGATAATAAAGACAAATTTTGCACTCTATTGAAAAAACAAAAAACAGTTACGATTGGATGATGAACAGGAGAAAAAAATAGTGTTTGTTGCAATAATTTGCTTGAGTGAGGACAAGGAGATGGGAGCAGGAAAGCCGAGGAAAGCAAAAGCCAAAACAAAGTAGAAGGTAGTCTGAATGAGGGGAGTGAAGTCTTCTTACTCTCTTGGTATGAATTATAGAAAACTTGGTATGAATTATAGAAAACTGCTTGACCTTTGAGTAATGACAGATCAGGGATTCGGCTGGAACTATGAACATTATTATCAAAAAGCCACCATGTACGTACCTGGTACCTGGCCCAACTCGTGCCCTACTCATGCCAGTAAAAAAAAATCAAAATGATTGATAAGTTATTGGGCTGGCCTGGGTGGACCCGATAAAAAATTTTTAATACATATTTTATTAATTTTTATATATATGATTAATTATATTTATATATTATTTTTATATTAAAAATATTTGTTTTTTAATTTAATTAGGTGGAGCTAGAGACCGGGTTTTAGGTGTCGGGTTAAACCCGAGCCTGGATTTCAGGTGTCGGGCCTGCCTGAGCCCAACTCCTTTATCGGGCCGGGGCCGATGCTAAGTCTTACAATTATAGTAGATGAAAAATGTTCATGTAGAAGCAAATTTATGGAATTACCTTACTACACATGTTTTTTGAGGAGCCTTTGATATATTTAGAATTATGGAAATTTGGAATCAAAATGTTAAATTTTTAAAATTATTAAACAAACGAGCTATTTTGTTTTTGTAATTAGGAAAGTGAAACCAGAAATTTTGATTTCATTTTAGTTTGAGGAGGAATTATGATTCTGAAATTTTTATTATTAAATCAAATCTTCAAATCACCAAACACCTCCTTAGTTCCAAGGAATTCAATGTTCCCCAAGTATTCTATTGACTATTCCATTAAGCAGCATCGATCTAAGACGAAGACACTTTCTATATTATTTCGCTCACATGGGAAGGCATGTACTATAGGGGCATTTTGGTAGTTTATATATCAATGTGTTGCTGCCAAGCGCCCCCATAAAAGCACTAGATAGACATGGGAGTAGCTTTTACCAATGAAGTGCATCAAGAACTCCCTAATAGCAATCTAGTGAATTTTTATAAAAAGTAGAGCACTTAATTGGTTAAGCTTTGAAAGTTGACTACTGATTCGTTATTGGCTCACAAATGTTACTGTTGTCTGCAATTTATTCTTAACTATATCAGCAAAATGAATTAAAATATTTGCCTACAATTTATTGGCAAACTATGCGTAACTTGTTCACGCTTTTGACGACATAGTTTGACAAAAAATATACATATTGGTATGGTTTGTCTTGCTACTGTTAGACTTGCTCTAATTTTTTTTTTATAATGCATACTGACGATTAAATCGTTTTTTTTATGTTTTTCATATCATTTCTGACCTGGTTCTTGCGTCAGTAATAGTTGGGGCGGCAGGGACCTTAACACCACCTCAAAATAAAAAATAAAAAAAAATTACATGTAAGTTTAAAAGTTTTCACTTAGCTTATATAAAACTTTTGAAAAAATTTATATCAGCTCTTAGTAAAATTTTGAAACTGGACTCCCCTAATGAAAAATTTTTGGTTCCGCCCTTGGTAATAATTGGTCTTCATTGGCACGTGCATATTTCATCAACAACTCTTCAGTAAGACCACTTTCAGTGGCCGGGCCCGGGCCCGATAGGGCGGCCCAGCCCAGCCCAACTCCGGCCCTCGGGTGGCCTCCGTCCCCCGTTTGGCGCTCGCTTCCCTCCCTCTCCGCTCCCCCTCTGGTTCCTTCTCCCTCCCCCTCTCCCTTTCGGTCTCCCTCTCCGCTCTCCCTCCCCCTCTCCCTTCCCATCTCTCTCTCCCTCTCCCTTCCCGTCTCTCTCTCTCCAGTCTCCCTCTCCGCTTTCCCTCCCCCTCTCCCTTCCCATCTCTCTCTCCCTCTCCCTTCCCGTCTCTCTCTCTCCAGTCTCCCTCTCCGCTCTCCCTCCTCCTCTCCCTTCCTGTCTCTCTCTCCCTCTCCCTTCCCGTCACCCTCTCCGCTCTCCCTCCTCCTCTCCCTCTCCCCTTCCCGTCTCCCCCTTCGCAAGCACTCGGCCCGCCAAACGGGCTGGGCTGGGCCTGACTTTTGGTGGCCAGGCCGGGCCCAGGCTTCAGGCCCGACGGACCGACCCGCGCGATGCCCACCCCTACCATTAGTTGTTCCAACAAAAGCTTTACTGACAGCTTGCCTCTAAGTAGTAACTTTTTTTTCTCTGCGTCGTTAAACATCCAATCTTTTATGAGTACGAAAATCCACAAATCCACACTTGTTTGACAATTGAGTGAGAAATTAATAATAAATAATTAGGCATGCATCCACTGCAAATTCTATTATTGAAAGATTTTCACCAGTTGCTTTGGAAAGTTACTTGATAAACTCTCGATTATGCTAACTAGACATGCCCCTTGGTTATGCAATTTTTTGACATTTATTGGCATAAAAGTCAAGTTCAAATATTACCCAAGAGGGCATGCGTATAAGCTTATAATTGTCAAAAAAATCAACCAAATTAATGCTGATGATTTTGGTGATCTTAGAAAATCTGATTTTCTCATCACATTTTAAAACATTTGTCTTTTGAAAACACATAGCGTTGGAACATCTTAGTAAGTTAATATGGTTAGGAGCGAGGAAACTGTAGAATCTGATCAAGGAGGAGACTAACTCGTTGGTAGTTGAATATTCATTGTTAAAATCTTATACAAATGAGAAAAATCGACTCTGATTAAGGCCGTTTGATTAGATAGACATTATTTTCTCATCTCTAACATACATGTCAATCTATTGTAAATATATTTCTTAACATGAAAGTCTTGCACAAGTATAAATATGAGTCATGGATTGAAGACTTTTTTCCCGTATTTATAATTCCTTCTAGTGAAACTATGTCTTCTTTTTTTTTATTTACTAACTTTCACATGGTATAAGAGCCAAAATTTCCAAGTCAGTAGTTGTTATTCAAAATCATGTTCCAATTTCCTTACTACTATTCGATTAGGTTTCTAACATCTTTAGCCCACATGAAAAAATTGTAAACATCAACTCTCTGCATAATGTCGTGACTCGTGATGTCCAACTTCTATCAACCTTCCTTATTTATAATGCATACTCCTTTTGTTTGTGCTTCAATTGGAGGAGGACCCTAATTAGAAGATGCAACAAATGGAAAACAAATCAATACTAGATCTTCTATTAAAACATTTTTGACAAATGACATTTTCATGCACATCCTTAAGATTGACTCCAATCTTCTGTAGATGCATTTTCCAATTGTAAGGTCCTAATGCATGTATAGATGCATATTCAATTATTAAATCAAGTCACGAGGAGATGGATATTTTGCCCGTAAATGCAAGCCGAACCAGGTTCTCTCTCTTAAATCATTTCTCCTCCTCGATCCATCTACTTTTCTTTTGTAACTTTCGATTTGTTTGCTCGTCTTTGATACCTATTGTGTTGATTGGCGGAAAACCAGCGAAGCCATTGACGACCAGAGAGCACTCTCATTGTCGATGACATTTTGAGATCGGTAATATCAGAGATGAATGGCCTTGGCGTCAATGGCAGCAGCCCCAACACTGGCGGCAGCAATAGCTACATTGAACCCTGCGATGTCACAGTGTCTGAAACTCTCCGGAAGATGGAGGTTCTCACCGCCTTCAGCACGATGCTGCTCTTTTACCAGGTTCTCTTCGGCACTTACAGACGCCGGTACGCCTCCGAAAGCCTGGTGCACAGACTCCTCTGGCTTTCTTCCACCATGTCCTACGGCGTCGTCGCCTTCACTCTCGGACTCATGAACACAAGCAGAAGCTACCACGACCTTCTCGGTTTCTGGGCAGCTTACTTGCTGGTCTTGATCGGCGGCGCCGACACTGTCTCCGCCTTTGAACTTGATGACATCGAGAAGAGGAAGGCCAATTTCCTGTACTTCTGTGCTAAATCTCTCCTTGCAGCTCAGATAATCGTCAACTATCCTGTTTCCGGCAAGCTCCAAATCGGTCCCTGGGTTCTTTGTGTTCTTGCATTCACCAGGATAAGAGAACTGGGGGCTGCCCATCTCAACGTCAGTAGATCGTTCGGGTTGGGCAAGCAATCGAAGTTAGTGGCCGATTACATGAGGGACATCGAGCCCCATTTGAGCGCAGACGCAGAGGCCGAGCCTACCTCCATGACAGGGTACAAGTACATCTTCTACGGCGAGAAACACGCCGCCGGCGCCCGGATAGGTCAGCCTCTTCCCCTCTACTTGGTCACCATCGATCAAGTTTGGCAAGCTCTGCACGGCCTCGGCGACCGGATCCGGGACACCTGCTTGTCCTTCGCCCTGTTCAAGATGATCAAGAGAAGTCTCGCCGGGTTCGACATGGCCGAGAAGGACGAGTCCAAGACCTGGAGGCTGGTTCGCGACGGCCTCCTTTCCAAGGAAGACGGCGAGAGAGCCTTCCGCGTCGTGGAGGTCGAGCTCGAGTTCTTGTTCGAATACTTCTACACCAAATACTCGCTCCTTCACTCCAGGGAGTTCATCTGCATAAGGATTCCGGTCTCCCTCTCCGTCATAGTTTCGTGTCTGCTGTGCATCATCTGGCTGGGAAACTACGAGCCAACAGCCGACCACTGTGCATCCTATCCGTACGGAGCGAACGGCATCAATGTAGACGCAGTGGAGACGAGGGTGATCCTCGGGGTGCTTGCCTTCTTGGAGGTGATTCAACTCATCAATTTGGCGACCACCAACTGGTTCAAGATGTTGCTGGTTTCAATCTATGTGAAGCATGATTCGATTCTACAGAGCAGCAGCAACAGCCGCATTGCTGTGAGGATCAGGATGTTCATACAGATGATGTGCTTGAGATTGATCAAGATCATCGAGGCGGTGAATCACTCGTTCAGGGTTCTCTCTCTCTGGCGACCATGGATGAGGACTCTTCGCCAGTACTCCCTGCTCGAATCCCACAGATATGGTCGTCACAGGAGCATAGGGGGTCGTCTTCTTGGTTTACTGCTGCGCGGCCTGATAGACAAGCCTAGGCAGGGCCTGAAGCCGGCCAAGTTCGTGCCGCTGTGTCCAGAGATTAAGCGGGCAGTGGTCGACCGCCTGAGGGGCAGCTGGCCGCACCTGAGGAGAGGCGAGTTTTCGCTGCTGCAGAACAGCGACCGCCACGAGCTTTCGTGGGCATGCGTTAATCTGGAGACCTGCATCCACACGATCCTAGTCTGGCACGCCGCCACCACTTTGTGCGAGCCTCCGCCGCCGGTCCGGCCCTGGTGGAGGGCCGTGTGTCCGGGCGAGCAGCGACTGCTGAAGCGGAAGGCCTACGCCGAAGGAGCCTTCCATGGTACCCACCAACTCGTCGCCACGCAGTTGTCCAAATACTGCGCCTACCTCGTCGCCTTCGCGCCGGAACTATTGCCGGGGAATCCGTATCTCACCGGAACAATCTTCGACGATGCGGTCAAGGATGCAGGCGTTCGTTTGGGGAAGTGCAGGACGCTGCGGCGGAGGCACGAGAGAGCGAGAGCGCTCGCCGGAGAATGCAGGGAGGAAGCGGCGGCGGCTTCTGGATCCGTCATCTGCTTGGGTTCCATTTTGGCGAATCAACTGGAGATGATGGAAGAGGGAAGGAAGTGGAAGATATTGGCGGATTTTTGGACGGAGTTGATCTTGCTCGTTGCGCCGTCCGGCCAACCTTGGGCTCACGTTAAGCACTTGACAAGTGGAGGTGAATTCATAACGCACCTATGGGCCTTGCTTTACCACTCCGGCATATCCAACGACAACTCAAATTGCTTAAGCGAGTACTGAAGACGAGAAGATCATTGGTTCTCCTGGTGCAGGCGATTTTTCTTTATTGTTTTTATCATAATTTTGGCATTACGATAAAAATTGTAAGAACAGTATACAGTACATCTAAATTCAGTAAGATTTACATGTTTAGAAAACTAATCCGTCACCGTTTCTCAGTTCTATTAAGCTAATGGATATGAATACAAGTGAGTCTAACTATCTAGATTTGCTCAGCAGGTCGTTCAATTACCATGATGAATGGTAAAGAGAAAAATGTGTGAATTAATATTATATGACAAAAATATATCATAGGGGATCGAATGACCCTCATAAGTGAGTTAGGTGACTTGAGATAGTAACCTCTATATATATATATATATATATATATATTTGTTCAATGTCGTCGTTTACCAGATCTTGCAGGTAGTTAAAATTTTAAAATTTATCACCAAATGACAGTCACTAAATTTGCACTAGCTATGGTTTATGTGTGGTGATGGTTTATAATGAGTTTAGTGATTTTTATGTTCTTTTTAATGATGGTTTTTTAAATGTTAATCATCGGACAACTATCTAGTAGCATCTACTTTTTCATTATATACATATATATATTCTTTAATTTGTCCATTTAAGTTTGGATAAAGAAATACTCTGGCCTCTCACAGCACACTAACCAACGTAGTTTGTCAAACTATCTTGTTTAATCACAAGGGAATGCATTGCATCATGAATAGGATGGGATGCATATTTGGATAGTTGGAGGGCTTCATCTCCACTATATATATATATATATATATATATATATATATATATGTGTGTGTGTGTGTGTGTGTTGCATTCTATATTTCTCCCTTGCTTTTCACTCTTTGTTGGAGAAATGTAACAAGAAGGGCATAGTTGGTTATTATAACTATGTAATATAACATTATTTAGCTCAATGTAACTGAATATCAAACAATTTCCTTAATGAAACATGTTGTGGTACCTTTAGAAGGCATTTGGGAACTGGAACAGTATAATTCTTTTCCATGAATTTGCCCTTCTTGAATCTATCCTAATTAAAAAATATATATATATTGGAACAATTTATTACTGCTTCATTGCCAAATTAAGAAACCCATAGATTTGTCTAGCATTTTTGCCACCCCACAATTTAATTGTCCACTATGAACATGGTTTTGGATACTGAATCTCAAGTGATTGTTTGGCAGCAAAGACATTCTATTAGTGTTTCACAAATCTGCTCAATGAGCAGATTCATAAAACACTAAAACTAATGTTAGATGAATCTGCCATAATCTTTGAGCCGATTCAGGTAGATTTATGGAACACTGAAATTAATATTTTATGAATCTGCCTTAATCTTTGAGCCGATATATGTTCACTTATTTATTTAGATCGAAGTAATTTGATGTCGAATCAGCCCTATATGACATGACCGTTCGATATAAATACTCCATAACTCCATCCTTCGTCGTATATTTGTCACCCTCCGATTTTTTTTTCTAGCTTGGCCGCTGCTAAAAGCAAATCTATTATAATTATGTTCTAAAAAGCCTTAATTGAGACTAAGCCCATATACAACTCCTTGAATCCGAGCCATTTACATCGATAATCAGATCTATATCCAGATCCATATTGAGTATGACGAATTGGTATCTTTTATACGAAGTGGACAAGCTTGCTGCCCATTGTACGTGGAAATTAAAATGAATATCTCGGAGTTCGAGTCTATTTTGTTACGACATCGAAATCGGATTCGAGTTCTCAGTATCCAAGTATCTGAAATGGATCTGGAGCGATCCCATCCGTTCATGAAAGGGAAGCATAGACCGCAATACTCAAGCGAAGGAAGGTTAATTATGGATAGCGTTAGATGCATATAAATGGGTGCAAAGCCTCGTCCCTAACCTTTCGCCTCAAGGGTTTTTGGTGGAGCCGGCGACGGGAATTCGCGGTAAAGGTTATTCTGTTGTTTGTTTACTCGTTTCATAGACGAGGTCCATTGCCTCGATGATTATGATTGTTGATTCCATTGCTTAGACGGGTGGATTTTTTTCGAAGTTTCATGTGCAATTGTGCGAGAGAATCGTCTCCAGTGGTGCATTTTTGGTGAAGAAAATGGTTGAATGAATGTTTTTAGATCAATAAATGTTTGCTAGGTTTCTGAAATATGAGAAGGGGCGGAGTGGGTTTTAGCTAGGGGAAAACGAGAGAAATTTGATTGGGAATTGCGGTTCGTGCTTGCGGCGAAATGGCTTTTAGAGGGGAAATACATGAAGACTCAAGGTGTACCATGGAATCGAATGAGTGAGTTATATTACATTTCGATGCTTTGCACGATCGGTTGTGGACGAGTGTTTGTTATTATTCGAAACAGCCACATGCAATGGCGCGAACAGATTAGAGAGGGTAATAACGGGTTTAGAAGAGTTGCAAACCGGTGAGTTATAGTTACATAATCCTGGAGTAAACGTGGGAAGTGTTGCATTTGACCGTAAGGATTTGTATTAGCACCTCTTGATATTCCGGCCCTCTTTGAAATGCATCTGTACCGAAGAATTATTTTCTTTATATCATTGTAGCTTGGATTTATTAGTGCTTGGATTTATTAGTGCTTGGTTGATTTGATATGGGATGTGAATAAAATTAGGCCATTCTGTGTTAAAGTATGCTAAGTCCTAGTGTGTGATCCTTGTCAGTTTTTACTGTTTGTGTGTCCATGACAGGAGTGGAGTTTCCTCGGACTGTTTATCCTGTCTGATGCGCACCTTGCGTTGTTATAATGGAACAGTAAATACCAAAAACCCGTTTCTTCCTCTACATAACCCTATCTCCCCTCTTTTCTTATTTATCTCCGCATTGCTGTTCTCTGTCTGGGAGCCTCTTTCTCTATCTATATAGTTTCAATGCCAGCACCGCTTAGGTGAGGCCTCTCTCGATCGATGATTGGGGTCGCATACTTGTGGTTTTAAGTTGTTTTATCTGGCATGGTAAATGTAATCTGATTGTACTTTGCATGTGTATATATGTATGATAGATGTTTAACATTAGTTAAACGTGTTTTATATTTATATATATATATAAACTTTTGTACTTGTTATTTTAATTGTTTTAAATATGTTTATGTCTTTATGGGTATTATATGGTTCACAATTTTGATGCTGAAGCTTACCTTCAAGGCCTTGAGGCCTAATCGTTGCTTGCAATAGGCTCAACGCCTTGCTTTCCCCCGTTGCATTTTAACAACATTGCTAGTTCGTACAGTTCTTTGGTTGCTTTCCTGCAGAATCTTACATAGTTCTCTATACTTGTTCCGTGTGTTGACTGCATAGAATCCACAATTTATGTCAAATTAAGTAGTTTTGTTTCTTGGGTTCCTTGATCAATCCATCCGTTTATTTTATGCATATTAGATCAGTTCTGAGTATATGAATTTCTGTATCTTAGGAGCAGTTTTGCATTCCTAAGTTCGTTAGTCATTAAATTGCCTTGGTGTGAACGAGTGAATCAAATTGTTATTATTTTGTCCTGTTGCTATTCCAGTTCAAGCTTGTTATCTCTAGATAAACAATCTTTATTTCTCTTGTGCTCCTTAGTCTGCCAATGTGGTAGACTGTAGATATGGGTTGATGATTAGTTGCCTTTGTCAAGTTCTGGGCGTTATTTTAGTCGTTGCTTCTGAAGATAGCAAACTGCTTTATATTTTTCTTTGCTATTAGTTTACGTTTTATTTGGCTAGCTCTACTAATTTTGAATTAACTTGTTTGCTGCTATTTTGGGTGGGACTAGTTGTCTGGTTTTGTGGTTATACAGAAGAGTTATCATGGAGGTCTTCATTGTGATAGGAGCTTTGTAGACCCTTCTAGTAGGGTTTGAACGTCATCACTAGGACAGATTAAACAGAAGCATGTGCTGGGCAATGGGCATGAACAATTTTCTCCTTTTTCTTGAATTCCTTGTTGCTGCTATATTCTGAATGCTCAAGCATTTTTTTGTGTGTCGGATCGTATATTTATAACTTGCTGAAATCTTAACCTGTTGCCTTTGGCAGGTAGCATTTTTGACGTAGCTAAATTGCAATAGAATGGCTCCTCCTGCAAAACGTATGTCCTCCACAATCTTTCTTAGTTGATGCACAATTTATTTCTTTACCCTACATATTGTAGTTTGTAGTATACTAGTTGTGGCTTGTGTTTCTCTCTCTGCTTCATGTTCCTTGCCGGTAATTTGAAATTTCCGTGTACAGCTCCTGCTAAGAAACCTGATGCCAAGGCTCAGGCCTTGAAGGCAGCCAAAGCAGTGAAGTCCGGGTCCTTCACACTGAAGAAAAAGACAAAGAAAATCCGAACATCTGTTACTTTCCATCGACCGAAGACACTGAAGAAAGAACGTAATCCAAAGTACCCTCGTATAAGTGCAGCACCAAGAAACAAGCTTGATCAGTATGAGATCCTCAAGTATCCGCTCACCACTGAATCAGCAATGAAGAAGATTGAAGACAACAACACCCTGGTCTTCATTGTGGACATCAGGGCAGACAAGAAGAGGATTAAGGCAGCCGTTAAGAAGATGTATGATATCCAAGCCAAGAAGGTCAACACGTTGGTCAGGTGATATGCTTTACCATTGCCTCCATTTCCTCATCTCATTGTTCCGAATGCTATATTTTTCTGGTTATTGAAACTGGTGAAGTTTTTTTCTGAATTATGTGCCTTGTCTTTGATTCCCTGTGCAGGCCTGACGGAACAAAGAAAGCATATGTGAGGCTTACGCCAGATTATGATGCTTTGGATGTTGCAAACAAGATCGGCATCATCTAAATTGGTTTTTTTGCGATTATGGAGTTTCAGATGGATGGGAAAATTTCTGCGTCTTGTGTTTCATTCTACCCGTTAGGATTTGTTAACCTTTTTGTTAGTATTTTGAGGTTCGTAATCCGGGAGCTTTATTCAGTCTAACTAATACCTCTATCTTCAGTCAATGAATTTTGCCTTGGAGCACGACGCATTGAAAGTTTAATCAGATTGTAGCTTGATTGACAATTCTTTTGAACCATGTGAATCGCGGGCATGGTCTGCTGGGATGCGGATTTTTTTCACGGGGTGGGTCTCAATGTCCGATCTCAATAACATTAACAGCAGGGGCGATGCTAAGATTTTTTTTCAGGGGCGGGCCAAATGGGGGTTGGGTTTTGTGGGTTGAATTTGGGTAATGATCAAACTGAACTTACATTAGCAAAAAAAAAAAAAAAAAAAAAAAAAAAAAAAAAAAAAAAATCAATTTTTACATTGTATGTTTTTTTGTTCATTTGGTTGGAGGTTGGAGTTTTGGTTGGAGTTGGGTCATGGCCTAGGCGGACCCCCTCCCCTCCGTCCGTAATCAATCAGGTATGGCCATTTCCCAGTTTAATTGGTAAAATGAGCTGGACCTTCTGTTTTTTATTCGGTCTAAATATTGTTGTGCTAGAATATGTTCATTTGCAGACTTGCTTTACAGGGTTCCTATGGAAAAGTATTTTGTGGCTATGGTCAAACGAATCGAGTTGTAGTTACATGAACTGACTTGATTAAATTTGAGTAATTTAATCTAGGTTATCCTTTTCTTTTCGTAATTACCGAACTTAAAATGAAGGGAAGATGTCACGTCAAATGGAGAATTGGTGAAATTGAGCTTGAGCTACCACTTAGTTTATCAACTCGAGCTTGAGTTAACCTTGTACGGCTTGGCTCTTTCTCGATTTTGAGATGAGCAAGATATAAATTGAGTCAAGTTTGAGCAGACTGAGCTCGACTCCACTTGACTAGAGTACAGCCCTGCATAAGGGGACTTTTCTTGCAATAGAATTTCACTTTCTTTTAAGATTGTCTGCTTTCTTAATCAAATGTTTGCTATCTAGATAGTTGTAATAGCACTTAGCAGATGTCATGTATGGGAGGTGCAAATGACAATATTTTGTTAATAATGTGCTTGTTCATATTTTCTTATACAAACTGCCTTTTTCGGATATTCTCACCCCTTTTCACTTGGTTTTCTCATTTTATTTTTGAAGTATAACTGGTAAGGCTGGGGGTGCGTCAAACATGCATCTTTGTACTAAAAATAGGGTGAGAGTGTTGTGCTAACCAATACTCTTCTTGCTCTCTTGGAACCTTCAGCATTTTCATGCATTTCAAATCAATCAATCTCTCTTTCTCTGTTCAAGGGCTTTTTGTTTGGAGCCCCTGATTAAGGCAACATCTGGTAGGCTGTGATTCGCTAATTTAAATCTCAGTGGCGCTAGCTCTTAATCGAATCTATGTATGAGAGAATTTTAGGACCCCGGAAGCGGGAGAATCTCCTAATCAAACCTATGTATGAGAGAATTTTAGGACCCCGGAAGCGGGAGAATGGCCTTGGGTGTTGTACGCTTCAACAAGCAACACAGTCTTTCAGGTAGTGTTTGATGGTTAGGAATTTTAGAATTGAAAATATATTTTTGTGATTGATGATAAAGAAATATATTTCCAAAATTATATTTTTGTGTTTGATAATAAGGAAACATATTTTCAGATTTACATAATCTTTATATAATTTTTTAAACACATACATAAATAATAAACAATCTACCAAAGCACGACGAACGATAAAATGAACATGAACATTACTAAGCAAGAGCTCCATTATCAAAAAGAAGTTGAAATCGAATATTGCTGCAACAAGCGGATCTTTGTCGTAGTTGCAAGTGCAATTATCTGACGGAATCATCTTCGATGGTGTAATTTTGGTGAAAAAAAATTGATCGAACGAACGTTTTTAGATCGATATATGTTCACTAGGTCTCGAAACTATGAGATGAGAGGTACATTAGCTATGGGAAGTCGAGAGAAATTGGGTCAGGAGTTGCGGTTCATGCTTGTGGCGAAATGACTTTTTAAGGAGAAACACATGAAGATTCGAGGTGTACTGTGGGATCAAATGAGCGAGTTAAAATAGATTCAGTTGCTACGTTTGATCGGTTGTGGATGGGTGTTTGTTATTATGAGTCAGTTGGAGCCATAAGCAACGGCGCAAAGTCCCAGTGTGTGATCGCTTTCCGTTTTCGAGTCCATAGACGGAGAGGAGTGTCCTGGGGCGCGGTTCGCGCATCGTGTCTGGTGTGCACGGCACGGTTCCTTTCGCTACGTAACCCTAAAATCCCTCTTCTCTCTTCTTTCATCCCCGGGGAAGCGGCCAGCAGTTCTCTCTTCTCTGCCTCAGAGCGTCTCTCTATCTCTCTCGCTTCAACGCCCGCATCGCTCAGGTGATGGCTCTCTCTCTCCCTCCCTCCTTTCTTCTGCCTTCGCTTTGTCTCTCAGTCTCTGTTACTCTCATGCTGCAAACAAGGGCTGCCGATCAGGAATGGGGACCAGAATCCCTTCTCTCTCTCTCTCTCTCCCTCTCTGTGTCTCTCAGTCTCTATTTCTCCCTTCTCTTTCCTTCTCCTGCTGCAAACAAGGGCACGGGGCAACAATCGTCCACCGACAGCCCTCTCCCCTCTCTTTCTTTCTCTCTCTCTCACTGCTCTCTCTTTCAATCTCTATCTCTCGCTCTCTCTCCCCTCTATCGTTATTTTACTGATGAGTTATGCATTTCGTTTGGTGCATGGTATGAGGAGGTAGGGTAGTTATGATTGGTTTGAGTGCGTAGACTATGTTCATAATCCGGTTTGCGAGAGACTTATTTCAGTTGAATACCTTAGCATGCCCTGCTAGGAGCTGTTACTTCATTGTATTGGAATATAACATGTCATGAATTAACCACCTACAAAGGCTTGGCGGGCAATAGTAGATCTTCTTTTTTTACCAACCCTCCAAAGTAGACTTTAGTGCATTGGCGTACCTTTATGTAGATTTTGGTGTCTTGATGTTGATTTTGGCTAGCACTTGGTCTGATATAGAATTGTTGATTCTAATTTCCAAGGGTTGAGGTTAATACAATGTGTGGAGTGTGCATGGTGGGTAAGAGTGATCAGTGCTTCAAGCTTTTCAAGCTTCGCATTGCTTGGAAATTGGATCAGTAATAGTCTCATTTCATTAGTATTTAGTGCATCAAGCTTATTTTACGAGCATGCTACATTTAATGAGCTGAGTTTGCACTACAGGCACATGATTTGGCATTATAAAATTACGCTGAATTAGGCTTATCTGAACGTCATTGCAGCTCGGTTTGAGTTTTGTGATTGTATTTGTGATCAAAGGAATCCAAGCACGAACAGCAGAATCACTTATCCTGCTAGTTAGAACAGGTCAAACATTAAAAAGATCTAATCTGTATTTCCTATAAAAAACACATGCTTTCTAGGTAAAAATAAAATGAACTTCCTGCATTATGTCTTTTACTAAGTTCGATATATGGCCCTTTTTTCTCTTCAAATGACAACCAGGTGTGTAGATTCACCACTATCTTTGAAATTTTATGTCTTGTTACTTTCATACTTTTTCATATGTTCTTTGAGTATATTTAGTCATTTGAGTTTTTGCACATTTCTAGTTGAGCTTTTTTGTCTTCCTTAGGAAATACATGGGCAGAAGATGTAACTTGTTTTCCACATAGAAAGTTTTGTTAGGACATGTGAATTTGGGAATGACCACAAAGTTGTTTGAGGTGTTCTTGTTATGGTTTCGCAATTGTGGTTTTAAATTGTTTTATCTAGCATTGTAAATGTAATCTGATTGTAGTTTGCTTGTGTATATATGTATGAAAGATGATTAACACGAGTTAAATGTGTTTTCTATATTTTATTTACTTCTGTACTTGTTATTTAAGTATGTTTATTTATATTATATAGAGTACAATTTTGATGCTGAAGTTTGATGCTGAAGTTTTACCTTCAAGGCCTCGAGGCGTAACCCTTGCTTTGTGATGGGCTCAATGCCTTGCTTTGCCTCATTGTATGATAACATGTTAGATCATTGCGTCTGTATCAAAACTGCCTTCTATTTTGCTTTGCTAGTAATTTACTTTATATTTAGGTAGCTGTAGTAATTTTGAATTGTACTTGTTATATAGTGTGCATATTGCATGTATCTGATATCTAGAGCTTTGTTGACCCTTCTTAGTGGAGTTTGAATGTCATCCCTAGGACAGATTAAACCGATGCATGTGCTGGGCATGAACAATTTTCTCCTTTTTCTTAGATTCTTTTGCTGCTTTATTCTGAATGCTCAGGCATCCTTTTGTGCGTCTGATCTTATATCTATAATTTGTTGAAATCTTAACCTGTTGCCCTTTTGCAGGTAGTACTTCTGAGGTAGCTAATTTGCGATAGAATGGCTCCTGCAAAAAGTATGTCCACGTTTTTTCTTAGTTGATGCGAAATTCATTTCTTTACCCTACATATTGTAGTTTTGTAGTATACTAGTTATAGCTTGTGTTTCTCTCTCTACTTCATGTTCCTTGCTGGTAATTTGAAGTTTCTGAAAGTATGTCCACGTTTTTTCTTAGTTGATGCGAAATTCATTTCTTTACCCTACATATTGTAGTTAAGTTTGTAGTATACTAGTTATAGCTTGTGTTTCTCTCTCTACTTCATGTTCCTTGCTGGTAATTTGAAGTTTCTGTGTACAGCTCCTGCTAAGAAACCTGATGCTAAGGCTCAGGCCTTGAAGGCAGCAAAAGCAGTGAAGTCCGGGTCATTCACGCTAAAGAAAAAGACAAAGAAAGTCCGAACATCTGTTACCTTCCATAGACCGAAGACACTGAAGAAAGAACGTAATCCAAAGTATCCTCGCATTAGTGCTACACCTCGGAATAAGTTGGATCATTATGAGATCCTAAAGTATCCGCTTACCACTGAATCGGCGATGAAAAAGATTGAGGACAATAACACCCTGGTTTTCATTGTGGACATCAGGGCTGACAAGAAGAAAATCAAGGCAGCCGTAAAGAGAATGTATGATATTCAAGCCAAGAAGGTCAACACGTTGGTCAGGTGATATGTTTTACCAGTGCCTCCATTTTCTCTCATGTCATTGTTCCAATTGCTACATTTCTGGTTGTTGTAACTGGTGAAAGCTTGTCTGAATTGTATGCCTTCTCTTTGATTCGCTGTACAGGCCTGACGGAACAAAGAAAGCATATGTGAGGCTTACGCCAGATTTTGATGCTTTGGATGTTGCAAACAAGATCGGCATCATCTAAATTGGATCAGTTCCCTGCCTCTGTTTTCTTGCTTTCTTTCCAGAAAAATTTTGTGGTTATGGAGTTTCAGATGGATGAAAAATTTATGCATCTTTTATTCATTCTATCTGTTTGGACTTGTTATCTCTTTTGTTTGTATTCTGAAGTTCTTATTCGGGGAGCTGTAGTCAGTCTAACTAGAACCTGTATCTTCAGTCAATGAGTTTTGTCTTAGAGCCGAGGCATCGAATGTTTAATCATATTGTAGTTTGATTGACGTTCTTTGGAATCATGTGAGAGTCGCTGGCATGGTATGGTGGGATTCTACCAATGGGCAGGCTTGGCCCATGGGGCGTGATTCTGCTGGCCCGATTTATGGCTGAAAGCTGCCCAAGCCCAAGCCTAAATTAACCAAGTGAGCTGGACCTTCTGTTTGCTATTTGGTCTATATTGCTTAAAATTATATGAGTGGCGGGAGACAAGAAATTGAGTTTGCCGGTCTTGCGCCTTTATAAATTCTGTCTACGTTTGTATAGAAATTTCTTTTTTTATATATTTATGATGGCTTAGATGCAAAAATCACATGCATGGTGCAGGTTATTGGAAAAAACTATTAAATTTGACGATAGAGAATGAAATTTGTAGTGGTGGAGCTAATTCTTGTTGAAAGGTTGAAATATATATATATATATATATATATATATATATATATATATATATATATATATATATATATAGAGAGAGAGAGAGAGAGAGAGAGAGAGAGAGAGATACCATATTTGTTGAGAATTACTTGGGCCATTGATTGTTGGTTGGATATTCGAGTAAAGAAATTGGGTTTGTTTCTGTAGTTTTAACTTTTAAGTAATCAGGTTGAATAAGTAGAGGCCCTGACGGTACGTATCCTCTGTTTCTAATTGGATGGAATTTTTCTTAATGCCACCGGTTTATGTCTCTTTTCGTTTTTCCTCTCTTCATCGGGTTCAGTTTATTTTCTTTCACAAATCAGAAATTGTAGATATTTAAATCAACTAAATAAAATCATCCATGTATTTCTCATGCTTTGGAATATTTGATATTCTCTACCAAGCACTGCTCTAAAACTGCCTGCTCACATATTCTTATGTTATATTTTTATTTTAACAAAAATGGTAGATATTTTATAACATTTAGAAGCACGAAAAATTCGAAGTCGTTATCAGTCAACGTTGTTTTTCAACATTTGTACCCAATTCCAGAACTCGACCCTCACTCCCTATAAAGCCACAGATCTACCGTTATGGTATTCATCACATATTGCAAATGCTTAATCTTCGAACCTATTATTTGATTAAATTTTATTGCAGTATAATTCTCAAATCATCTTAGATTGAATACTAATTGAGATACCAAATATACCACATGGATATGGGAAGCAGAGACTTATCCTTAGAAACTCCAAGTTAGAGAGCAAGCCAAATGTCAAACATCAGGGGGACATCGGTTTCTTTTTAGATGGAAAGCTTCGGGTGAGCACGATGTATTAATCCCACCGTTCAGAAAAAGCCTTATTTCCTTTTAGATGGGAAGCTTCGGGTGAGCATGATGTATTAATTCCACCGCTCATAAAAGGCCCGAAGACCTCCCATTTCTCTTGCCTTCAAGGTTTTAAGCTGTGTTGGTGTCAGCGCTAGCAACAGTACACCCTTCAACTTAAATGTCGTGCCCTCACAAGAATCAAACTAAAAACATGTCTTAATACATGCCCTTAACCCGACTAGCTACCCCCTTAAGAAAACTTGAATAAAGTAAAAATAATTACAGAATTTCCCAAATAATACGAAATTCACGAGCCTCTAATTTCGGTGGTACAGAATAACAGAAGGAGCTTCTATTAAGCGGAGATTGCGGCAAAGAATCTTAAAAGCCGGCCTTACATTCTCATTAAATCAATTGAAAATAGTTTACATTATCTTGAAATTTATAAGACAAAAAAAATCAATACAAGCGGATATTAAAGTTGTCTTTGATAGTTCCATATCTTAAATTCTAGGTTACGTTAAAAGGTTATCCTCAGTTTGATCTTAGTAAAGTGGATCTTAAATCCACATTATATGTAAAAAGTTATGGATTTAAACTTGGAAGTGGGATACAACCTTACATCTCTGAATCTAAAATCCATGAATTTCAAATCTGTGGTAAAACAAACACACCCTAAGGCACCAAAACATTTAAGTGAAGACTAATGTGATTCTTTAAAAAATAAAAAAAAAGCCCTTGAACTGAAAATTGGATATAATTTACCTATGGATGCTATGAGTTTGGGTTCAAATTGGAAATAATGTATACCCAAATTTGATTATATTAGATCCTACATAATGAGATTCAAATGTGCTTATAAAAGTAAAGAAATTGGTATGGGGCCAATTTTATTTTAAGATAAATAATAGGAACCTGATTGAAAGTTTCCATTTCCCATAGCCTTGGTTAGATAAAGTGAACCATTAACCCCGTCTTCCATTTTTCAACTCTCTCTCTCTCTCTCTCCCTCCCTCCCTGACTGCAACGTCCATGGCTGCAGGCAATCTCCTTCCTCAAGTTATCCTGCTCATCTCGTTGATGGGCTCCCTCATGGGAGTTCAGGCGAGGCCTGGCTCTCACTTCCACCCTTGCAGGACCTTCCTTATTTCCTATTCCTACTCGTTCTCCTCCCCCAAGGACTCCTTGAAAACCCTCGACACCTTCAACCCGTCTGAACTTCTCTTGCCCACCATCCGATTCGACGACGGATCATCTGAATTCTCCCTAATTCGGTCCGATTTCTCCCGCCTTGGCCTCACCCGTCCCGCCGATTTCTTCCCCTTGGTGACAACCAACGAGCGGGAATTTGTTATCCCCTCCAAGCCCGCCATTTCTGTGACGGCCGATCCTGTTGACATGAGGAGCTCGCTGCATGCCCGCGCCAGGGATATCCTCACTGTGGTGGTTTCTCTGCTCTTTGGTGTCGCCTGTGGCGCCCTCACCGCCTCTACCATGTACCTTGTCTGGTCCCTCTTCAACAATGGGTGCGATTTCCACTCCCAGGATGACGAATTTTCCGGGCACGAGGAGTACATCAAGATCCCGTCGATTCCGGAGCCAGTGAAGCCGAAGGAAGGGTACGAGGGAAATTAGGGCTAGGGTTCCACGAGTTGTACGTTGGACTATGGGGCATCTTATCTTGTGGGGTACCGCTCATCATGTCCTTTTATAATCTATATATGACGCTTTATCTATCAATTGTGGAACGGACTAAGTTCTCTGCTTTAACCCTGTATCGTCTGTGTCCTGTCCAATGGATTACAGTTATATGTGACTTGGTATCGTGTGTGTCCTGTCCAATGGATTACAGTTATATGTGACTTGGGTTTCTGTATGATTCCTTGTTATCTGTTTGGAACCGTCGGTCTGCCTCTCTCTTGGTTGAAGTTCGTTTATATTATTGCTTCTGTGGGGTGTTTGATTGGTTATTGATTTTTTGAAGAATCTTTCTTCTTATTAGGTTTGGTTGATTTTTGCACCGACTCCCTGTCATCCATCGCTTTAGTTGTGAAGTTTTTGGTTCATTTCATCCCCTTTTTATGATGCATGGAATTTTACCTGTTCGTTCGTTTGGGTGTCTCTGTTGATGTTCATCTTCGAGCTCGTTACTTGGTTCGCAATTTTGGTTATTTTTGGCAAAAAAAACTGCATGGTTGTAGTTGAATTGATAGTGTAATTGCTATTTACCTGTTGTGTTATGGACTAGAAGTTCTTGTGATATGGTCTATTTGTTGTACCCGTGTACAGAGTTTTATTTTGGGAAGAATCCGGATCTTAAGTCTTTCTTGTTTGTCCCATGGCTGCTTATTCCCGAACATTGTCGTTTCTATAAGAAAATTATTGGAACTAAAATCCTGGTTGAACTCTATACATGGTCGATATTGATTTGGAACTTCAATTTTACTTCTGTAAATTAAGCAGGATTGCGGTGATTTTTTATAAGCTGCCTGTCCTCTTAACGTTCTTGATTCTATAATTGAAGTGTTTTATCCTGTACTTGTTTGGTTCGTGTTGCTATAAGTCAAGGTCCTTTAATGTGTGGCATAAATGGGGCTGCATGTTGGTTAGTGGTTGCATTGGTAAAGATCCATATAATGCTAAGTATTTTGATTTCACATCAAGTTTGCTTTGTGCTGGAAGTGATTTCTGGTTCTGTTGTAATATTTTGAGGGTGACAGCAGTTATTCTATAACATCATGTTTATGCATTTACCAAGACTAGTTCCAAAAGCTTGCCAAGAGGTGCACATGTCGCTAGGCAGTCACACAATTTTCCTTGGTTAAAAGGACCATCCCGGGATTGAAACATGGCATGCACCTACCTGTCTCAAACAAGAGCTGCTAGCTACCTGGCTACATACTGGTGCTTATAGAGGTGCATTGGTGGTTATTTTTTTATGATGATTGTTTTAGGCCTACTGAACATAGGATGGGATCCCCATGGTCGTGCGCTCTTCATTCATCTATCTTGTTTTGATGCTTGGGTTGATCTTTTGGTATTGATGTTGCTTTTGGCCTTTAACACTGCTTTCGTGTTTTATGAGGCTGATAAGTGGTCATGTGCTTTGTTGCTAGTTATTTCTTTTGCTTATTCATTAACCAGTGCAAGGTCGACTCAGTTGTCTAATAATTTGGCAAGCTAATAGAGTGGTAAAAACAGCTTGTGTTTGAAAGAAACATGAAACTCCTAATCATCATCCAGATGTATAGAATCTGCTAAGGTTTAATATATCTTACGAAGCAAGTAGTTTAATACTATGGCAAAGTATTAGAGTGGCAAAACATGTCTTCTGTCAAGAATTGTGAATCTCATAATCAACTTAAAGCTGTATAGAATCAGCTATGGCTTAATACATCTTGCAAAGATGGTATGTTTGCTTTCATATGTTCACATTTCTTTAAAATTTAAATCACACATTTTTGTGCATGAACTTGCATAAGATGGATGATAAAAAGTGTAGAACTTGCTGCTAAATATTCTCCTGTGTATTTTTTATTGTACTTTTTGATGAAACGTTGTTGCAATGATGATCTCTATGATGAATGCTGGAGTAGAATGTACAAATATCTGATCATATTTGAGGACAAACTGCGAGGAGAGCTCTCTTATGAGCATCCAGAACAATTAAATTGCTTCTTTTTGCCCACAAGCACATGCACCCCAAAAGGAAAGGAAATATCGAGCTGCTTTCTGTCAGCTTGTGGGAGCAGGTGAGAAGCTCTCTATAGTCATTCCACAATTAAACTAGTCATCAGAGCAACTGTAACTGGTTCTTTTTCTACCTCTCTCTCTCGCCCTCTCTCTCTTGCACACCCACATTTACACAGACACGATGTCCTTCGAGGATTTTGCCATGTTTCATATGCATGAGAAACAGTGAACATAACTCTCATAAAAAGGATCATAAATTTGCCTTGCTGAACTTCCCTTTCAAATTCGAGTGCGTAAAGTTTCTTGCCCATCTGGTTGAATGGCTTCAGGAAATAGCCGGTGGGTCCATGTTTTTGCTCCCAAAAGTCTGAAACTCACACTGGCTTTCATGCAAAAAAGCATGGAAAACACTTTCTATTTGGTTAGAGGAGGCGACAGTCTGCCCGTAGTAAAGGATTTTACTGGCTGCTTCAAGCCTTCAACCTTGTGTAACGGTTTGTTGCTCAAGAGCTTTCTCAAACATGTGTTTTCTGAGAACAGAAAACCCCATGTTGTCGGAGGAAGACCACCAAACTTTTTTTTATTGTTGAGTGATGGCATTGGAGGTGCATGTTCATTATATCCTACTTGAATTGTTCCTTGATGTAGAACTTGAGTGCCCCGCTTTTCACTCTCCTTAATGATCTCTTTACTTCTTTTGCTTTATGCCAAAGGACAGCGCACCTACGGCATCTCATTTGATTGATGGATTTAAGTACCTTCTCATTTCCTCCAAACGTGTAAGTCATATGCTGATTTACTTAACTTTAGCTCTAGATTTGAAACCTGTAACTCTGGTGTTACAAACTTTATCTCTGATAAGCTGGCAGGTTTCAGTACTTGGAGACATGGCACGCATTCAACGCAAACTCCAATTTTAGTGTTGCACATATTTAACCTCAAAATCGTTCTTATGTTGTCTGCACGAGCAGCAAGTCGGTTTGAAAAAGCTGGTTAATAAAACGCTCATGATGTAACTCTACTTTCTGCACCAGGTAAAGTTGAACTGTACAATCTGAGATCGAGAGTTCACTACTGCTCAGAAGAATCTGTTTTGGTTTGGGCTTGTTGGTATGTGTGTTGATTAACATGGAAAAATTATTGGGTCTGGCTCTAGATGAGAATTGGATGAATTAATGTGGCGAACATCATGTCCTGATAACTGACTGTCCTGGATTTGATTTACCTTTGCTTTTTGGGCTGTGCAGACCCCTACAGATTATGTTTGGCACCATACTGTACAGTTTACTTTGAATTTGCAAGGCGACCTTAATCAGTTTTAGACGTTAACAAAGGAAAAAATGTGAAGAAGAAGACAATGGTTTATATAGATTACTGCAAATTTGATCCCCAGTACACTTCTAGAGTTTGACAAGAAGGGTGTCGTTTGGATTTTAGAGATGAATGTTGTGCTACATGAAAAATTCCAAACAACAATCCTATGCCTATTTAAAGATTTTTTGGAAAGTGGGACATGACATCGAAAAGAATTCTTAATTGCTTTGTTTTTAGCATTTCGAATTCTTAATTGCTTTGTTTTTAGCATTTCAAAATGTGAAAGGCATGTATTATAATTCTGTTATAGTTGCCTCCGTTGTGATATTAATACTTTAATATAAAGACCGAGTATTTCACTTGGGCAAACACCAGGAGCCGTGCCACTCGAAAGGCCGCAAGGAGATTATTATAATTTTAGAGAGGGTACGAGGGAGAATTTCTAGAGTGAAAAGGATATGCAAATGAGCCAATGGTGGGTAGAATAAGTTGGACATGGAAAAGTACACACTCTCTAATGACAAGCGACAAACTTTCTCTGATTTTTTCACAAGAAAAATATGTGAACTGTCAGTGTACAAGTTCTAGAAAAACGGGAAATTTTCAACGTGATAAGTGACATTATGTTTTTCAAATCACACGGCAGATTTTTTTTTTTCTTTTTTCATATTAACAACTTGAATAACTAAATCTTCTATAAAGATGATAAATTAACTGCTTGTTTTGTCCTTTTCACTGATTTTTTTTAAGTATTCTATGCAGACGGAGAGATAAAAAGTAGCTTTGATTGTCATGTGGATCCAAGTTACTTTCAACCCCTTATATGCAATTTCCTATACTTCTTTCTATTTTAACGTTGAAAAGAAACCTGATCAACATAAGTGACATGAGAACTTTTTTTTTCTATGTTACTCGGGTTGTGGATTCTTGTGGGGCGGCTAGTCTTTTGGGTGAGCGCGAGGTATTAATCTCATCGCTTGAAAAAGGCCCGAAGGCCCCTCTATTCCCCCTGCCTCCGAGGTCCTAAGCTACGTCGGTGTGAGCGATAGCAATGGTACATCCTTCAACTTGGATGTCGCGTTCTACCACCTTAAGACACAGGAATATAGCGTTCATGGGAATCGATATAAAGACATGCCTTAATACAGACCCTTAGTCCGACCAGCTATGCTATGCCCCTTGAAGTTGAGGCGGCTGGTTTTTGTTTTCAGCTTTTAATGTATCAATTCTATATCATTAGAATTGATATGTTGAAGGAGGCACCGATATGCATGTTGAAGGATCTACCTCGAAGCACTGAAACTAAAACTAATACTCCAAAAAAAATAGAAGGAAAGGTGGGGGATTCAACTCTCTTATGGAGCAGGGAGATGAATTACTTTTCCTTCTCACCCTTATTAAAAGCACTCTCTTATTGAGCCCCACATGATGCCGGCACCGCCTTGGACCATGGGGTTAAAGTGGCTTAGCTCTCATTTGGGCGGTGGGATATTCTTCGTGCTTACCCGATAAGTATTACTAAATATAGAACTTTGTAATTTTGTGCAAGCCATCAAGTCTCGCGACACGTGTGATTTATTAAAAAAATAATAAACAAATACAAAAAAGGAAAAAACACTAATGCAACATTAATATCACCTCTATGTGCATATACTTGCTGTTCTTGGTCTCTTAGGAGATGAACTTAGAATAAAAAAATAAAAAACAAAACCACTTTAGTATTTTTTGTTATCCACCTTTTATGTGAAAATGATTTGAATTAGGAGCTACCAGCCAATGTACGAACATCACCGGCTGTGGATTAATATGAGAATCCAATGTAGATTAGTTGCTACATGAGATGAAAATGTGACATTTGGCAACTTAATTGCTTATTTAAACCTGCAGAACCGTCCCATTTTGGACTATTATGTCGCAAATAAATTAATAGATTAATTGCTCACTTAAACCTGCAGAACTGTCCTATTTTGGACTTTTATGTCCCTTTTCTTTAGTGCCACATAAATAAATACATTATACATATAACCGATCAATTTTGACCTGCCATTACCTAATTTTTCAGCCCATTTTATGTATACTATATTACCGATCCGAGACATGTTCTCTCTCTCTCTTATATATATATATATATATATATATATATATATATATATATATATATATATATATATATGTATATATGGTTTAAAACCCAAAAAGTATTCTTCAATGTGTCGATAAGATTCTATAACCGGAAAGGTTCAGAATACAATTTTTAAATCCTTAAAGAACCTAAACTTCACATTGGAAAATAGTGATTTTTTTTCTTACCAAAAATTTTAAACATGAACATCACTTTCATCCAGTCTTTGTGAAAAAGAAGAACTTGTAAGTTGGTGCGGAGCCAAATCTCTTGAGAGGAGGAGAGGAGACTGAATGGTCCAAGGAATGACCATCACAAAAGACTATTTATCATAACTTTTACAAGGGCCGAAATGAAATTTCTAAAAAATTTTAGTAGGTATTTGATTTTTCAAAATTTGGAGAAGACTATGGTGTGTTACAATCTTTCATTTGCATTACAAGGGTCACAATTTAGTTTATTTACATATAGGAGCTTTCACATAATTTAGCTTATTGCTTCTTGGTGCTTCTCAATTATAGTTTTTTTTCTGAGGATCTAAAATTTAGTCATTATAGTTTTCCTCAACCAAAAATTTCTAGCTTCACCACAAGTTAAGTTTCAGCTGCGGGGGACGGATCCGCCGGGAAATTCTTAATGGAAAAAATTGCATCCAACCACAGTTGGATTAAGAAGAAACTTCCACACAACATGTGCTTAGATTGCAGTGCCCAACTTGGCTTCACCTTTTCTTGTGGCCTTTCGACGTTGCGCTACGAGAAAATCGTACTTATGAAAAACTTTCTTAGTCGCTGTTTGCGGCATAAAACTCTGAGCCTAATACCCTTAACCCTAAACCCTATAGCAAGTGGAATAATAAACAAAGACCACAGAATCTTGGGCATTGAATTCATAGTTGCCAAAGCTTCAAAAAAACAGGAAAAAAAAATTGAAGGGTACCCAATTTTTTTTTTTCTAGCCTGATATTATCCTATCAACAACATAGTAAATGGAGAAATTGAAATGGATTTAAAAAAAAAAATGTTTCTGAAAATCCCAAAAACCGCTGCTAAATGCCTTGAAAAATCATAATCTAACTTTGCAACGGTTTTTAGCAATAGATTAAAAAAATCATGTTATTAAGATTTTATTGAGCACAATCTTTAGATATTATTCATTAATTAAGACATACAGTTTATGTTATTTAAAATTTTAATGATTCGAGAAAATTATTTTATCCCTTGATTAGAAAAAAGGCGGGGGTTCCTGCTCAATTGGAAGTGCCATCAAGTGGACTCAGAGAGCTAGAACTGCACTTTGTATTCGAAATACTAATTTATTTTGAATCTTGGTGAAAAAATCATATAAGTTCGTTTTTCTAATAGTTTAATAAAAAAGATTCTTTTAAGGACATGCTCAGTGCATATTTTTTAATTGATGAGAAGGAAACTACGAAATTCTCACTTGTATAATAAAATTCATACAGCAAAAAAAAAAAACAAAAAAAAAAGCGAAGAGAGAGAGAGAGAGAGAGAGAAAGAAGGAGAGAGAACAGTAATAAGTTATTGTATCACATAATTGGAGTCACGAACATAATTTGGCAGTAAAAGATGCTGCACAATGTTCCCATTCCTACGTCAAATATCCAGAAAACAATTTATCCTGTTTGCCTGAACTGGAAGGAGCTGTATTGGATCCATCAGCTAATATCCAAACCGAATTGTCCTGCATCAACTGATTGATCTATGCCCGAATTTGTGAGCGAGTCAATTATTTTGTCTTCCCATTTCTTTCACTAACCCTTCGGGGTAAATATTATTCCAATATTTTGGTATATATATATATATATATATATATATATATATATATATATATATATATATATATATATATATATATATATATATATATATATATATATATATTATTCTTCAAAGATCCCAGCTATGCTTTTATTAAAGAAAATAACGTGCAAATAAACTACCATTATACTTACATATTAAAAAATGACTAACTAACATATTTAATAAGGTACTCTTCGCTTTTGGTTTCAGCTGATTAATATATTCCTAGAAGGGCTCCTTCTTAATTGACATCTGGTATAGAAAATATTTCTTACTTTTTTTCTCATTATTTTTCTCTCAACCATTTGTCTTGATGAGTAGGACATTCATGAGTAAGCATAGGTGACTTTTAATAGCCAAAATCATTATTATTATTATTATTATGATTATTATATATATATATATATATATATATATATATATATATATATATATATATATATATATATATATATAGAGAGAGAGAGAGAGAGAGAGAGAGAGAGATAAAAAGGAGGAGGAGTTATACTTAAAGCTGATTACATCAGGGACCAAAATTGAGCTACTTAAATTAAGTGCATGCTGAAAAGGCACTTTTTGGTGCAACCATACCTTCTTAAATATGATTAAAGAGTGATTTGGTAAAAAATATATATTAAGTTAATTATTTTCTATGTTCAAATTTTCTTTTTTAACTATTGGACTGAAACTTTGGTAATAAAAAAAATTAAGATTTTTTACAGGATCAACTTGAGCTACCTTTAAATTTATAAGCACATCTCACCCTATAAATTAGTAGTCGCAAAAATATTATCATGTTAAGAATTTTCTTAAATTATCTTTTATTATGCGTCTTACTACAAGGACAATGAAAGTATCATGATTTTTATTGACGTGCCACCTTTGCTATTAAATAATTTTAACGTAGTAAGAGAAATGAGATGTGATAGCTGGAAGATTAGGACGCACAATCATAAATGGAGTCTTTTCTCCAATCACACCGACCTAGGGCGACTTGCCAACAATAATAATAATAATAATAATAAATTAAATATATTCATTTTCAGACCACTTTTCTATTTTAATCTCAAATTCAGACTTTGATTTTCTAGTTTTCCCACGCGCCTTTACTGGAAAACCTCTAGCGCCCCTTATCGTTAGAGTTGAACTCTAATTTAGAATTCTGGTAGTTTTATGGTACACCATCAAATTTGAGTGTTATGCATGTCACCTAGTTTTATTGGTGCGTATGCATGTTTTATTGGTGCGTATGCATGTTTTACAGTATTCAACCGTCTGTGATTCTTTGATTTTTGGTGCTGCTTGTTTTTATCACGGGCGAGGAAGAGGGGCCATATTTTTTTTTAAATTGCATGTAAATTTTGCTTATTCTATATAAAAATTTTGAAAAATGATATTTTTATCCATGTCAAAATTTAAAAACCTTAAATTGTTTCTTTTAATGAAAAATTTATGACTCCACCCGGGCATATAGTGTTGAAGCACGTAAATGTTGCTCACTTTTACAGAAAGAAAAAGAGCACTCTCTATTGTTTTTTTTTTTTTTCATGTTCTAAATTTAGTGCTAAATGTAGGTTTTTACACGGAAATTGTCTTATAAATGAAGCCTCTAACGGAAAAATATGAAATATAGTGCTCATATTTGAAATATAGTTCCTAAAATAAATTAAAAGATTTGGTGGGGGCATCCAAGAACCATTGAATTTTTTTAATTACAGTAAGACGTTTTAGTCATTAATGTAATAGACAAGGGTAAGACCGTCAAATTGCACTATCCCCGTTCTCGCGTCAATGGTTTTTTTTTCCTCTCAACGCATATATAACGAAAGGTGGTCGATTAATGGCCAACCAGCCCTCGGCAAACCCAAGAAAAAAAACCAGCGAGGACGTCGCCGGGATCGCTTTCCGGCAGGTTTTTCCGGGGCACGCGGCTTGTAAGTAAAGCCCCATGAGCTCATTGACGAGGAGAAGGGGGTTAACAACAGGGATGGGCTCACCGGCTGCAGAACAGAAGAGGTCGGAGGATATCTCAGTGGGGCCGTCGTGCCCCCGACGGGTTCCGGCAGCAGGAGACTCGCCGGAGCTCCACGTGTTAGCGGTCGACGACAGTCTCCTCGACCGCAAGGTGATGGAGAGGTTGCTCAGGTTCTCTTCCTACAAAGGTTGGTGGCCGGAAGAAAATCGTCTTCCGGTGTTACGGCTTTAACTTCTTCGGCTTCCTGTCGCCGGAAGAACGGATTACGGCAGACGGGTGGCCGGAAAATAAAAATTTTCTTTGTCTGACGATAAATGCTTTGATCGTGGGTGCAGTGACGGCCGTCGATAGCGCGAAGCAAGCGTTGGAGATCTTGGGGTTGGGGGACAAGTCATCGCAAAATGTAAGTGGAAAAACGACATAATTAACGCGTTATTTTTATATAAAGGAATGACAAAAGCTGTTTTTCTTCTTTAGTCGTCGTCGCTTTTAGATCTAATATAACGGCCTGCACATACACAATGGATTTTAACGGGCTTTAAACTCACCAGTGTGCCGGCATCCCTCAGTAGCAGTAATATATGCACTCAGTAGGCATCAAATAATTAATTAATATAAGCTGTTTTATTAATTATTATTGTTGTTCTTATTAGATGTTGTTTATATTCATTGATTAAATAATTGAATTATGTGTTCATGGTCGAAAACACTGAAATCTTTTCCAACCTCTGGTCACTAATTTAGATAATCGGTGAAAATTTACAAACATTTACATATACTATCTCAAGTATGTTTATATATATGTGCACATATTGGGTTTTTGGTACTTTGAGTAGGAGTTTAAGCTGATCATTAAATTGAACTATGTGTGTGTGTGTGCTTGTCAACAAACACTTAGTAGCTCAATAAACATTTGGATGACAAACTAATCTATTTCAGTTTCTTAAAAACGTAGTTTTATGAAAACCAAGTTTTTTTTTTTATGAGCTTTTAAAACTTGGTTTGTTTGTTTATGTGACCTCTAAAACTTGGTCTTGTGAATAACTCGAGAGAGTGAGGTTTTTCACTTGTTCTTACAAAACCAGGTTTTGTCAAAATTGAATTTTACTTGATCCTAGTTTCGATTACATCTAAACACTAAAAAATCCTGATATTCGAGGTAAAAACCAAATTTTGTTTACAAAACCTAGCTTTGAAAGGTCATCCAAACACCTCCTGATCCGAACATGACAATGCCAATTGTCAAAGGGCCATCGTGACAACATTGACATAGCCTGCTTTCTGTAAATATTTTCTAAAGCAAGCACCGTATTGTCCTTTCCTTTTTTCTTTTTCCGTGGTTGGATTCTCGATTCATTTCACGCTCACATCCCGACGCCAAGATTCGGCGTATCTGTTAGTTGTTCGCGTTAAGCGATGAGAAATTAATTTATGGAAAGGTGTGGAGGGGTCTAACTGCAATTGTTGCAATGGTTTCAGGACGTAAGCGTGAATATGATAATTACTGATTACTGCATGCCGGAGATGACGGGGTATGACCTGCTCAAAAGACTCAAGGTATCAAAGTCTGTGGAATTTAAAAACAAAATAATAAATAGTTAATATATATATATATATTTTATTTTTTAAAATAAAACAAAAAATTAAATATATTGAATTTGAATGAATCAGGAATCGTCGTATCTGAGGGAGATCCCGGTGGTGATCGTATCGTCAGAAAATGTTCCGACGAGGATCGACAGGTGAGCCCCCATTTTCTGTAATTGAAAAAATTATTTGCCGCCAATTCTTAAATATGCGTACTTAAATCCTCGTTTTGTAATTATCGATAATAAAATGTCACAGAGACGGCCTCGTTTCTAGTGGGGCGTGGGCTTCACACAATTGACGCGTAACCACTAGGTACTATGGTACTGCACGATAAGTGCGTTTAAATAATAATTTTTGTAATATTTTTAAAACAAATTATGCGATGTGCTTTTGCTATGATTGCGCATATTTAGTTACATGATTCAATTTTCTTTTTCATTTTTTTGAACTTTTCCATGGATTCCACATGTATAGTAAGATTGTTGGAGATTTTAACTTTTGAATCGTTCATAATTTAAAAACAAGTTGCTCAAAATTCATTGGAAAAAAAACATTTTTCAGAAATGTATTAAAAAATGCATTGTTTTGGATGAGCTAGAGGTTCACGACCTAAAAAAAAATGACCGAAGATCTTTTTCTTCTTTGTGTCTTTAGGTTCCTGAGTTACATTAGCATTAGCATAAGATAAAACAACGGTGCATCTGTCAACTTGAATGTCACGCTTTATCACAGGCCCGAACATAACATTCACAAGGAATCAAACAAGAGATATGTGCTTTCGCTTAAGGCATAAAAATGCAAAGATATTAAAACTGGATAAAACAGGCTGAACGGCCTGAATAGGCCGATTCAAATCGTGTTGGTATCTATTAACCGATTCATCTCCGATTCAAGGGCGCCATTTCTCGCATTTTATTGTTATTTTGTTTTTATCTTTTAATCTTTTTGTGTGTGTTGAAGTTGCTCCCAATATGTTTGGGTGAATCGGTGAATTTTCTAAAACCCGAAACGATTTTCTGCTTCTCTTCAGATGCCTCGCGGAGGGAGCCAAGGAGTTCCTTCTCAAACCCCTCAAACTATCGGACGTGAAGCGTCTCGGGATCCACATGAAGAGATCGAACCGGCATTCAGACAGGTACCGCGACGCCGAGCAGAAACCGATTCTCGGTTCTCTCTCTAAAACTCTAGTTAGAGAAAAGAAAGATTAGTGTATATTCGTTTGCCAATAAACACGACGGCAACTCAGCAGTTGCCCGCGTGATGTGCACTCATGTATTTTTCTCGAAACAATAATGGTATTTTGGTCCTTTGAAAAGGTTATTGACCAAATTACCCCCGATGGAGGCTGGAAATGGGCAGATTTCTTTTGGCAAGAGCAAGGGCATATGGGCCTTTTTGTTGCATGAGGTATAAAAGTCAAGTATAGTTAGGGAATCCAACTTGTGTATTTAGGTTCCAGCAATTCCATGCCCCAAAAACAAGAAGAGAAAGTTGATGTAAGCAGATCTCAAATTGGAGCATTTTTTGTTGTCTGGAATCCAAGAAGGGCAATTTAGACCTTTTTTCGCAGCAGAGGTCACAAGCCAAAGTAAGGGGGTTTTGTCATTTTATATTGTATTCTTCTTGAATTGGATTAGAATCTCAGTGTATTTAGTTCCAAATTCAACCTGTTTGCATCCATAATCAATCATGGAGGTTACATTTTCATTTCAACATTCCAAATCTGTGTGTGCCACAAGACCCTTTAAATAGGAAAAGTGAATTTATGGATCTAAATCCAACCATAAGAACACGGATTAACCTAAATCCGCCAGTCATTGTAATCTTAATCCTTCTGCCTGAATCCTTTTTAAGATGAACATGAAAAAATCTCATTACCTGAGTGCGAAATGAAGGCGCCCCCTCCTACCTTGTTCCAAGAGTCCATAACTGCGTTGGAGCCCGGGTTGGAGCCAAAGCCAAACATCCCAAGCTGCTGCACGCTGGAGCCCGGGATGTAGGCATCCATGCCAATTGAAGGAACAACCAGCTGCCTACCAGCTACAGGGACAAAAGTCGGTGAGCCAACACCCCTTGGGGCTCTACATGAATGTGTACATTTTGGATTCAATTTAGAGTCTAAAACCAGACAATAATAACCAAAGATAAACAACATTATAAGTGCAAAAAATCTTCGATTTAGCTTCTCTGAGTCTGATTCTAGATGAGCTTATGTCTGCCCAAAATCTGCTTCACTGGAAAGATGTTGATCCGACCACAAAGAAGCCCAGTGAAGATTCCTCTAAAATGTGATACATCACAATCTCCTAAACAGCATTTGCTTGATCCATTGGTCACCAAAGCCTCTACCAAAATGACCCTCTATAAAGAAAGAGAGAGAGAGAGAGAGAGAGAGAGAGAGAGAGAGAGAGAGAGAGAGAGAGACTAAACAGTCTGAGTGTCTGTCATCTTTGAGTCCCGATAAACGTGCCATTTTTCATATCTTTGCTGCCCAGGTAAAACTGGTCTGAGCCTGGGAGCTGATGTGCATTCCGAGGAGCAACATCCTCTAAACTCCTCGACACAGTTGTTACAACATCTGCAAACGCAGCAAAGAGTATTCAGTAAAAATTCCAAACATGCATACATGCACGCAATCACACACACTAACTGCAATACGAATTGTATGATGATACCATCTACAAAGAAAGAAAGACGTGTACATAGAGCAGAACCAATGTGCAAATTTTATATATCAGAATCTTATGCAACATACTTTACACAGTAATACCTTCAGCTTAATATAACATTTGGCAACTGGGACAACTTTACTACAAAACCCACAACAAAGATCATCCAGACTCAGCTACCTTTTGCCTTCAGGTTTCCGTGTCTATTGACTTCATAGATGACATATGTCAAGGGATACAGAAAATAAAACCCACAACCAGTAGCACCAACTCATCAATACTTGTTTTCTGAAATGATGTCCTTGCAATTTATTTTGTGATATTCAAATGAGTTCATTAACTTCACGTTTTCACTAATGATCGATCCAAGCTTAATGATCTCATGAATTTGGAAAATGAAGTGTGATGCATTAAAATTGCATGGAATGCCTACATTAGCGTTGGGCAGGTGACTAGTGCCCCTCAGCCAAAAAATCCTGGCTACGTCACTGTCCCAAGTACATAGGCATGTATTCAACTTCCCACTTCCTTCCTATTTTAACCAACTTTCAGTTACCTCATAATTTCTCATTACCACCTTTCACACATTGCTTCAAAGTCTGCAAGTGTTCTTGAGTTAACCATGTAACTAAATTACAAGCATATAATTCATGCCAAATTGCCGAAACTGATTAATATCATTTGATTGTTCAACCAGTCTGCACCCGATTGAAGTTCTCATGATTGTCTCCATTCCCTTGTATGTGTTTGAATTCAAAGGGAAGACAGAGTCATCTTTTGTTTTGAGTAAAGGAAGAATGATTTCCATCCACTGTATAAAGTCAAAGTTTTTCCAACTTATTCTTCTTTTTTCCAACAATAATTCTCCAGAAAATGGACCGATGAGAGCACAAGGTTCCTTTTCCCTGAGTTGTAGTCAATATGCCAAGCCAACACGATACTGCTTGGACAGTAAAACTCATGCCCCACAAGAGGAAAAACGAGTACCAGTAGCTGTAGCAAGAACTTACAGGAAAAGGAAGTTGCAGTCAAGATTTGCACAGTTCCGATGTCTGAGTTCAAGCAGTGAAGATCCACATAAATAGCATCTGGCTGATGTTAGTTTGTGGGTTAAGCCATTCCCTTTCTGCTTTTCATGTGTGTTTGCATCAGGCTTAAAGGTGGAGGGTTGAAGAGCTAGACGTGAGTCAAAGACAAACAAATTCCCTTCCCAATCTTCTCCTGGACCCTCTTGCTCAAGAAAATGTGAGATGCCTCCCTTCAAAGTGTACAGATTCTGGAAGCCTCTTTGTCTGCCCATACTTTAATAAAAATAGTTAATACACAACATCCATGACTCTTAACAACTTCAAGAAGAAAAAAATATCGCGAGCAGCACCCACCTAAGTAGAGTGGAATACACATCACATCTGATGCCCCCAGTGCAGTACATCATAATATCTGTAGTTTCTTTGTCAACATTGGACAGAGGATCTGAACAATCACACTGGATGTATACCAAAAGCACATCTTCCATAAATAAGTAATAAAGCTAGGAATGTTCCATGATCCATCTCTGCTGTATCAGTCTTTAGAAAATCAAAGGAAAATGTGGCCGACATGATTCAGAAATTTTAGAGCTTCTAATCCAGCAACATCACATTTAAGTTCCTCATGTTCCAGGAATACCACATGTAACTTCCACAATAATAAATAAAAGTATCTACCCCCTTTATGCCATTTAACTGACCAATTTTAACAACATAAAACATGGTTAAAAGAGCTCAAGTATTCTCAGAAGAGACACAACAAACACATGCAAATGGATTAATCCTTCAAATAAGAGAACCTTAACTATGAAGATCTAAGAAATCACATTATCTCATCAGTCAAATCCTGAAATGCAGATTTCCTTTACAATGATTTGACTCAGTTCAAATTTGTATCTACCTGAGACCCATCATCTTAAAATCTGGTTTGCTTTTCAACGTTTTACCATTCAGAGACCACCAAGTGGCAGAACGTACTCATATTTGTTTTCCTACCTCCTTGTAAAGTAGGTTGATTGATTAAAACTACTGAAGCAATTGCATAAACTGGGAAAACTGAAGGGCAAACCTCTCGTTGTCATTGCCCTTTCAATGCATTAGCTTGAACAGTTGAACTCTTACCTCTGAATCAGAAAGCCCGAATGAGGTGTTCCTAAAGCAATCAACAGATGGACGCTGAGCTCCACAAAAATGACCAATATCCCATTCATAACCTGTACATGCCATAGGAAGCGAATGCCAAGAATAAAACAAAGTGAAGAGTTTAAGCCTTCGAGAGTTCCAAAAGCGGCTAGACAGATTGAGGAACATGATAGCGTATATTCATGGTCTAAGTAGATAACATATAATAGAATACTCGTAAAAAGAAATTGACAAAAAAGAAACAAATTGAATACCAAATTCATCGAAAATAAGACAAATTCTAGCGGGGAGAAGTTAAAAAATACCATTTCTAACATCCAAAAGCAGAATCTGCCTTGCCTGGGCTGAACTGATAATTTCATCTGAAGATGACGAATGTCTTGCCATTTGCAGTCGTTCCTTCCACTCAGATGGATCCAATGGTAGTGCCCTCATTTCTGGATCCAGTATAGGAAGGTGTGAGATGCCTCCTTCCATCTGAAACAATAACATGGGGCACTCATATCAATCAAACTCAACAACCACATAGAACAATAATTCAAATGAAACATTGAAAGTGCCGAGTCTTTCATTTTCTCAAAAAAATGCCAGCACCAAGTTCGTATATATGGCCTTGCCTGGACTAATGAAGGTTTATACCGCAGTTTAAGGCAAGGAAATGCATGCCCACTTGATGCTGGTGTAATCTGAACCAAAATATCAGAAAATCGGTCGTCTTCCTTCAACCAATCCACATATGCCAATGCATCGCGGGATGGGCCGCTATACTGCAGCAAAGGTGCACATTAGTCCTTACTCCTTAGAGGCAACTTGATGGGAAATTTTACTTGACCAACACAGAACAGAAGGGTTAAAAAGGAATTTGCATGCATTTTCTTCCTATAAAATGATCCGGCAGCTTCAAATTCAAAACCTGCAGTTCCATATTCACAAGCAAGGCCACTTGAAGAGCGATATTGGTAACAATACAAACGGAAACTAGTTTATTTGTTTATGTCCTATGAGTGTTACTTATTACATCCTGAAGTAGCAAACCACATTTACAGTTAGAAGTACACTTATACACGTGAAATTATTTCTGAAGTGTCATACATACAGATTCCATGGATGATATAAAAAAGAGAAAAATCTTCATGCAGATCGCTGCAGACAGCTTACTATAGAACTAACCACATTGTGGAACAGTAGCATGAGACAAGCATGAAGACAATTCAACAACAAGCTTCTTTTTCGATAAATGAAGACCGCCATATCATGACTGAGCAGAAGACCAGCATTCAAACCATCAAAACCATGCGCCGTTTGCATTGTCGGATAACCTATTAAAATATTGTCCAAAGTAGCTTTCCGTTCATCTTTAACTTGAAAGGAATGGAAGGAAAAGCCAAAAAAGTCACCTGGGCGTTGATGCCCTGCTCGTTGACGTATATCCTCCCACGAATGTCACGACCCTGCAACACCACCAAGATTAACACTAAAATGAGTGTTCAGGCCATTCGTTTGACGAGATTAACAACAGAAAATAACACTAGATCGGAAGAACAACCTGTAGGAACGAGTGGTGCTTGGCAACCTCCTCTTGAGGTTGTTCTATGTGCACAAACCGATAGAAGTTCACCACTATAAACTCTTCCTTTCCACATTTTCCGTTCTCTATGTCAGTTTTCCTGCAGTTCACTCCATACCCACAAAGAGTTCTCCTTCTCTTCACATAAAAAGATGCAGAAATCGACTTCTTGTTGAAAATGGCCCACGCGTGAGAGGACTTGAAGGACTCCGGTGCAAAGAAGAGGAGATTTTTTGTTGTAATTCTGCAGAGGGAGGGCGTCAGTGAAGACGCCACGATTTGGAATCGATTGGGGAGGTTGAAAACCGCAGTTGCGACCTCCATTTGGAGGGGATTCCGGAGGGAGGCCGCTAGCTCGCTGGGGGACGCCTGGAAGATGCATTTTGCTCCTTTGGATAGAACCGTGTCGCTGCAAGTCGAGTCGTTTTAGAATCGGACGTGAGAGGCGCACCAACTTGGACCCGGTGGGCGTGGCTTGCCGTGGGTGCGACCTGGGCATCGGGTTCGATAAGAATAGCGTTCGGTTGATCCGATGTCCGAAATTTGAGCTGGGGCATGAGTCCGAAACCCAAGCTCTGGCTCAGTTCAACCCGGTTCGGTTATAATAAAAAAATATTTTTTGTAATATCAAATAAATTTTTTTAATATAAATATATTTTTAATAATAAAAATATATTATTAATAAAATAAAAAATAATATTTAAAAGTTATCGGAATTGATCGAGCCCCATCGAGGCGGCACGGGTCCGGCACCCGATCTGGCAGAATACTGGGTACCCATTGATACCCAGCCCGATGCCCAGGTCTATATGTACACTATATTGATTTGTTACTTGTTAGTTCATAGGGCATTTCAATGCATTGGCTCAGTCCATAGGGCATTTCAATGCATTGGCTCACTGAGTGAGTTTATCTTGAGTTTCATGAATTATAATTAAATAGATCCGCAACAGATATATAGATTTTAAATATGAAGTAAACAAACACCTCTCAAATGCAAACGGTAAAATCGGCCAAATATGAAGTAAAAAAGTAGACTATATTTATGGGGACAAAGAAAGGAAAATAAACTTAAACCGACCTAGAAAATCTAATTTTAAGAAAAGGATACAAAGTTTCCTTATAACCATGAAGACATTCAATGTGGCAGGGCAGAGCCAGAAAATTGGTTGAAAGGATGTTCATTTAAAAGTACTCATATCGGAAGGGTCACATATATATAAATATATATAAGTACATATTTAAATATACTGCATAAAAAAAAAATTAAGAAGTTTTAAGAGGCTGCATGTGACTGTGCCACTAGGGACATTGAGCCTTGCCTTGAGACAACTGACATAAAATTGTGGCTTGTTAGTGAGTCATTTTGAACCAATACAATAAATCACGAAGCGATAAACATCCCTTTACCTCATAAGCCATGGCTGATTTCAAATCCACATTAGGTGAAGTTTTGGGTGAGAGAGAGGTATTATCTCACCGTTCGAAAAAGGCCTCGAAGGCCCCCTCATTCCTCCTGCCTCTGGGGTCTTGCGTTGCGTCGGTGTCAGCGATAGCAACGGTGCATCCTTTAACTTGGATGTTGCGCCCTACCATCTTAAGACACAGGAACATAATGCCCACGGGAATCGAACTAATGACCTGCCTTAATACAGACCCCTAACTCGACCAGCTACGCTATGCCCCTTGTACAAAGTAGATTTTAAAAGCCGAGCACTGCTGGCCTTCGGCCGCCATCAGGCAGCAGGGAATAATTTCTTTCCTTCTTCCACCACCACTTGAAAAAAAAAAAATTGCATTTAAGACTCAGCCTACAAGTGGGATTAATTTAACTGCGATTATCATTACTTCCATTATGGTCATCACCATGTCCCACCACTACCACCCAACATCATCATCATCATGTTGTCCCACTCCTTCCACCCACTGCCATCATCATTATCATTTATCATGTACAACCACCTCCACCATAAACATCAACATCAACATCATCTTCCACATCATCATCATAACAAAATACGACACGTATGTAGACTATGCATCCTTATGTTCCCACCAATTACTCTATGTCTATCATAAGGCCACAAATGGATCCAAAACCAAAGGGGATCGATTGCTTATCAAACTGATAAGTTTGGTTACTGCTAAATACTACAAATACTAAGAGCATCAGTATCTCAGTTTCAATTCAAACATGGGTTTGATTCCCACTTCATGTTCTCATAAAGATTTACCATCCCCACCAAAAAAAAAAAAAGCTGATTTTTTGTCTAAAGAAATGCGTTGAGAAAGACAGATGTTGAAAAGATTTATATCCGTGGGAACAAAAAAAAAAGAATTTATTTGTATATGTAACTATTATCGATCAATATAAATAGTAAGGCCATTCCATTTCGACAAAAGACCTACACCCGAGTTCCATAGCTTTGCATTGGATCCAGATCGGATTCAAAAGTGACAGCACGACAGAACTCCATAGATCTGACCTGTTTGTCGACTTGCACTAGGCTGTCTACTGTTTTAGGTTTGGATCCATCTCTATCAAGGCTCATCTTGGCCTCTTCTTAACTTTTAGGGGGCGTTTGATATACCCAAGATCATGAATCAAAATGTTTACTTAAAAAAAAATGAAATTATTAAACAAACGGAGTTTTCTTGTTTCCGAAACTAAGAAACTAAAACCTGAAAGTTTGATTTCATTACAATTTGAGGAGGAATTATGAATCTAAAATTTTAATTTTTGAATCAAAATTCCAAACCACCAAAAGCCCCCTAATAAAAGGAAAAGAAGAAATTGTCTCAATAGAAAGACTACAAAATTTGGTTGCTCTGAAGAACACTCTATTTGTTGTTATGTGTTTTGATTTAAAATATGTCATAGTTGGTACTAGTTATTTAAACCTAATCAGCATTCAGTAGAGTTGTTTTTTCATTTTAGAGACTGGAGTAGGTCAGAGTTTTATACTATTTTATGAACCTAGGGAACTTAGCCCAACTTTTTTTTTAAGATGCCATAATTGATCTCACAAGACATTTCTCTGAAGGCCTTGAGTTTCTCCTTGAAAATTCATTCTATACCATTTAGCTAAAGATTATTAGATGGAGACCATGATGGCACTAAGTTTTGTTTAAAATGTTAATCAAACATGACAAAATTATTAAACTAGGGCTGTTGCATAATGAACTATACAAAGAGGCACTTTGGGTGTTATGTTCTTGCACCGTAAAGGGTGGAACGAAGTGGCGGAGCCAGAAAATTTTAATTGAGGAGAATTGATACATCTTATTATTGCAACTGATTGGGTGCACGTAGAGCTACTACAGGGCATTGGCATAGGTCTAGTGTGAGCACCCCATATGGCTAGGCCGGAGTCCAACACATGACAAATAAAAATTTTATAAAGGATTATACCGGCTGGGGTGGACAACTGCCCATCCCAACCTCATGGTAGCTCCACTACTAGTGGAACGAGTGGCCCTCCGTGTACCACGCATGCCGCATGTCAATAGGGAGCACTTTTTTTTCATGCAGCGCGTACTTGACATCACTATACAAATATACATCCTTGAATTTGTCGAAGATTTTAGGGCTTTTTCAAATATCAAGAAAAACAGAGACTCAAATTTGTGGTTTACTAAAAATGGGTGAAGACCAATGTCAATTAGTCTCCAACCCTGTCATCATCACATTCAGAAAATAAACAACATCAATTAGCTTTTTTGAGTTGACAATGGAGATGGAAATTTAGGCACAAATTTTCACCTATGCTAGCAAGTTTAGCACAACATGAGCAGTTTGGAGCTTGATTTTCTACAAAATGCAAACTGGAACTGGATTTGTTGGTCAAATTTTTTTCAATGTTTATTTATTCCTCTTATTTGTAAAGGCTGGTTTTGTTTTTAAACTCATTTTACTTTTGAGAGTTGATTATAAAGTTACTTCCCATGGCGTTTACTTTAAGAGAAGTTCTAAGTAAGTGGGAGAGACCCATCATTAAATAGAACTTAAAGTTTCCACACAACCTTTTGTCATTTTAGAGTAAAAGATCTGCTTTTTGTGCTTTCAGGCATCGTCTCTGATACACTTCAACTTGCATATCAGTGATCCTTTTTTATAGTAAAGGAATTTTGATACCTATGTTACTCAAAAAAAAGGTTGACTGCCAACCAACCAGCTTCCATAGTAGCTAAATAATCTCCGAAAATTAAAAAAACTTTTAATTTGTTAGAAGCAAAGAGTGCTCTAACATCCAATAGGTTCTTTTGATAAAAGATGGGAAAAAACCCTTTTCTTTGTGTAGTCCCTCTCAAAGATGGTGATGATCCATTACTATTATGGCCTTTGAAGCAACACTGAGGTGTATTCTAAACCTTTAGGTGTTAGACTTATCAACTTATTTATTTATTTTTGCAATGATATTCTAGAAAATTACTATTTTAAAATAAATTATGAATTAACATTAAATGACGAAAACATCATTTTTTTTTTCTTCTATTGCAAATTAAATCCATTCCTAGAGAGTCTATTTTAAAAAGAACAAACTATCCCTCAAATGATTCAAGAGTCTCCATTATAGGAAAATTCGTTTTCCTTTGTATTTGTAGGAGCAAATGAAAAAAATAAAAATAATGTGAACCTTCTAATTTTTTTATAGACACTAGCTTAATATAAATCACACTTTAGCTGAAGTCATTTTATTAAATATAATCCAACTTTGTAAGATCTTCCTGAAAGACTGGGTTCTAGTGCTCGAGGAATATATGCCACGATTTTTAAAGTAGGTTTATTAGACACTCGCAATTATCCAAACACTCCTTAACGAGTTGTTTGGTAGTAAGAACAATGCATTGATATTTCATGAATCTGCTTTAAAATTGGCCGAATTCATATGAATCTACCTTAAATTTAGGACAAAGTCATAAAACACTCACATGGTGTTCCTAACACCAAACTGTCATAAGATCTTCATAAAACATTGGGTTATAGTGCTCCACGAATATATGCCACAATTCTTGGGGCAGACTCATTGGACATTTACAATTATCCAAACACTCCGTAAGGGGCTGTTTGATGATAAAAAACAATGTGTTGGTGTTTCATGAATCTGCTTCAAATTTAAATAAATTCATATAAATTTATCTTAAATTTAAGACAGATTCATAAAGCACTCACAAGGTGTTCCTAATACCAAACTGCCTATAAGATCCTCCTGACTCTGTGATAGGCAACATTGCCACGTTTGTCTATCAAGGATCTAATGTTTATGAATTTGATGGCAAACACAACCTCCAACGCCACCAATAAAACACACACACACATATAAAATTATCAAATTTAGATCCACTTTGCAACGACTAGCTGAAATCCTTAGTTAGTTTAAACTATGGATTTCAAGAAAATGGATTTTGAGATACCTTCCAATATTAGTGCAAACAAGTAGCATATGGATCATGGTAGGCTCGAATTTGACAAAGTGTGGATTTAAGATCCACATTAAGTAGTAAAGCACCTTGCATCTAGTCGGACCTCAAATCCTTGGGTCTGAATCATGTAAATAAGCATAGGATTATATTGGGGAGTTTTTTCAGGTTTAAGTCGCTAAAAAGAAAACAAAAAATCGCTCACTCAAACACGAATTTGGACGCCTTTTTATTGGCATCTTACAATTTTTCAGGAACCTAAGGCTCACTTCGTTTCCAATTTTTCGGTCATCGTTGAATGCAAAACCAAAAGCAGAATCCAGATCCATTTTTCTGTAACTGGATCTAGATAAGTTTAATTTCTTGTAAATGAATCTAGTCATTCGCTTGAGTTTTATATTGAGTTAAACAAACAATGGATTTCATATGTCAAATCATAGTAGAAGACAAAAAAAAAAAAAAGCTATTGTAGTTTTTATTTATTTATTTACTATGAATCATATGTAACTAATACTATGTGATAAAATGTCACACCAAACTTTTTGTCATTATTTTTCTTTCCATGGCCTAGTCCATCTGACGGCAGGGAAGAATTTCCTTCCTTCTTCCACTACCACTTAATATATATATATATATATATATATATATATATATATATATATATATATATATATATATATATATATATTATAGAGCGAATAAAAGGAGATGCAAATGGTATTAATTTAACTGCGATTATCATTAGTTCCATTATCTTCCATTATGGTCATATCACCATGTCACACCACTACCACCCAACATCATCATCATCATCGCCATCATGTGGGACACCACTACCACCCAACATCATCATCATCATCGCCATCATGTTGTCCCACTGCTTCCACCCATGGCCATCATCATTATCATTTATCATCTACAACCACCTCCACCATCAACATCAACATCAACATCATCTTTCACATCATCATCATAACAAAATACGACACTTGTCCATCCCAACCACCTACACGTCCCACCACCACAACCCCATGCCTTTCACAACTGATGGCTGCATGATCCATCAAGGCTCATCTTGGCCTCTTCTTAATTTTTAAGGGTGTTTGATATACCCAGAATAATAGAAATTTTAGAATCAAAATGTTTATTTAACAAAAAATTTAAAACTATTAAACAAACAGAGTTTTCTTGTTTTCGAAACTGAGAAACTAAAACATGAAATGTTAATTTCCTTCCCGTTTGACGAGAAATTATGATTTTAAATTTTCATTTTTGAATCAAAATTTCAAACCATCAAATGCGCCCTAATAAAAGGAAAAGAAGAAATTGTCTAAGGCTACAAAATTTGGTTGCTCTAAAGAACACTCTAGTTGTTGTTATGTGTTTTGGTCTAAAATAATGCCATAGTTGGTACCTAGCTACTTAAACCTAATCAGTAATCAGTGGAGTTGTTTTTTCATTTTAGAGACTGGAGTAGGTCAGAGTTTTATTCTATTTTATGAACCTAGGGAAGTTAGCCCAATTGTTCTTTTTTTTTAAGATGCCATAATTGATCCCACATGACATTTCTTTCAAGGCCTTGAGTTTCTGCTTGACAATTCATTCTATACCATTTAGTTAAAGATTATTAGATGGAGATCATGGTGGCACTAAGTTTTGTTTAAAATGTTAATCAAACACGACAAAATTACTAAACTAGGGCTGTTGCATAATGAACTATACAAAGGAGGCACTTTGGGTCTTATGTTCTTGCACCGTAAAGGGTGGAACCCAGTGGCGGAGTCAGAAAATTTTAGCTAAAGAATATTAATTTATCTTGTTATTGCAACTGATTGGGTGCACATAGAACTACAGAGCATTGGCATGGGTCTGGTGTGATTACCCCATATGGTTAGGCCTCCGTCCAACACATGATAAATAAAATTTTTATAAAGGATTACATAGGTAGGCAACTGCCCACCCCAGCCCCATGGTAGCTCTGCTACTCCTGGAACGAGTGGCCCTCCATGTATGATGCATGCACCGCGTGCCGCGTGTCAATAGGGAGCACTTCTTTTTCATGAAGAGCACATAACAGACAACTTACCTGTCATCACTATACAAATATACATCCTTGAATTTGTCGAAGATTTTAGGGCTTTTTCAAATATCAAGCAAAACGTAGACTCAAACTTGTGGTTTACTAAAAAAGGGTGAACACCAATGTCAATTAGTTTCCAACCCTGTCATCATCACATTGAGAAAATAAACAACATCAATTAGCTTTTTTGAGTTGACAATGGAGATGGAAATTTAGGCACAAATTTTCACCTATGCTAGCAAGTATAGCACAACATGGGCAGTTTGGAGCTTGATTTTCTACAAAATGCAAACTGGAAGTGGACTTATTGGTCAAATTTTTTTTTTTTCAATGTTTATTTGTTCCTTTTATTTGCAGGGGTTGTTTCTGTTTTTAAACTCAATTTACTTTGAGAGTCGATTATAAAGTTACTCTCAATGGTTTTTCCTTTGAGAGAAGTTTAAAGTTTCAAGTAAATGAGAGAGACCCACCACTAAATAGAAAGATGAAGTTTTCAGGTGTCATCTTTGTTATACTTCAACTTGCATATCAGTGATCATTTTTTAAGTACAAGAGTTTTGACACCCATGTTACTCAAAATGAAGACTGACCCTATCAGTTTCTCACAGATTATGAGCTTCTAATTCAAATAGATACTTCAAAACTGGGTGACTTTATTAAAGTTGGGGCACTGATCTCTACCAAAAGGCAAATTCGAAACAAAGAAGCGCTTTCAGGTTTCTTTTTCATGTTCACTTTCCAACCTCCCTTCCATAAAACTACTAGCTTGGAACAACTTTTGTCCATCATGCAAATTTGGGGGCAGAGTGTGCAAGTTCTTTCGAGCAATAGGCAGTGGGTTAAAGCTATGTAGCAGGCGATCCGTGGTCAAACTCAACTTCCTACAGGCTTCCACAACATAAGTAGGCTGAAGTCGCATCTCAAGTTCTGTTGTCGTAACCCATCTAAAGAACTTGGTATCTTTTTGTCTTATTCATTGCAATCTAATGTTAACCTTCATTGGGACCCCTCTTCTTGTGCATGAAATTTGAACTCGTCGCTTAGCTTGGCACCATAAGTGACGCTTTTGGGTTTTTTCTTGTATACATTTCATCTACTTTTTTGTTTCTTTTGTTTCTTGTGTATCTTTTGTTCATATCTCAATAAAATGGTTGGGAAAATAATTTAAAAACTTTTAATTTGTCAGAAGCAAAGCAACATCTAATAAAAGTCTTTGATGAAAGACATGAAATGGCCAATTTTTTTGTAGTCCCTCTCAAAGATGGTGATGATTCATTACTATTGTTTGAAGTGTATACTAAAACTTTCTCATTGATGTCACCATCATAATTAGCTAGTAGACCTTTAGGTGTTAGACTTATCAACAATTATTTAAGTTTATTTATTTATTTATTTTTGCAATGATATTCTGGAAAATAACTATTTCCAAATAAATTATGAATTAACATTAAATGACGAAAATATCATATCTTTTTTTCTTCTATTGCAAATTAAATTCATTCCTAGCGAGTCTATAATGCAACCTAATATTTTTTTTTAAGCTGTCACGGGCCGACTCCTTCAGCCCGTGCGGCGCGGCCAAACTCTCGCTAGTGTCTGCTCTGATACCAGTGGCATTAAGTCGAATAAAAATAAAACTATTTTAAAAAAGACCATAATATCCCTCAAATTATTCAAGAGTCTCCAAAGCTAGTTTAATATAAATCACAGTTTAGCTGAAGTCATTCTATTAAATATAGTCCAACTTTGTACTATCCAAAGCTTCATGTTATGGGAGTCATTCATTTTTTTATTATTAAAAAACAATATTTAAGTTAAAAAATTATAACTTAATATATGATTCTCATCAAATGACTATTAAGATCGTATCTATAAGGTTAGATTGTAAAAAATATTTTAATAGTTAATTTTAGTAGGTATGGGTTTTTTTACTCAAGTGGTCTTGTTTTTACAAACTTTTCCTGTAAACAACTTTCTAATTACAATAGACATGTAGCATGAGAGGAAACATGTTCAACTTTAAAAAACTAAAAATAAAAAAGTATAAAGGTTGCTCCATGGATCCATGGGGAGGCCATGCAATCCACTACCAAAAAAATTAAAATTAAAACAAAAATATAAAACAAAACAAAGCCCACTAGGCAGGGGCTCGACTAATGAAACATTGAGCTCGACTCGGCTCGAGCTCAAGAATAGCTCGACGGAAACAGCTCGAGCTTGACTCGGCAGTTACGTGTTGAACTTGAGCTCGACTCGATTAAGGCTCGACAAACTCAGGAATAGAATTGATATTCATTGTTACGTGTTGAGCTCGAGCTGCCTCGACTCGATTAAGGCACGACAAACTCGTTTGAATAAAATTGATATTTATTGTTACGTGTTGAGCTCGAGCTGGCTCCACTTGATTCAAGTTCCACAAACTCGTTTGAATAGAATTGATATTTATTGTTACGTGTTGAACTCAAGCTAGCTCGACTCGATTTAGGCTTGATAAACTCGTTTGAATAGAATCGATATTCATTGTTACGAGTTGAGCTCGACCTCGACTCGATCAAGGCTCGACAAATTAATAAACTCATTTGAATGTATCGACTTGATTAAGGTTCGACAAACTTGATTAATACTCAAGTTTGACTCGACATTTAAGTGTTGAGTTCGAACTCAACTTGATTATTTGAACGAGTCGACTCGTTAAGCAAATGACTCGTCTCGAACTCATTCACGACCCATGTTGTTCATCCCTATTGTGCCACCCTAAAAATTTTTTGGGGAAGAAAGAGGTCTTCAGCTCTTAGCCAACCGCGCACCATACTCCTATAAACATTGAGGAGCATTATGTCTAATTTTATTTTTTTAAGAACAAGCGTTCCTATTACGCTAATAATGTGACTATATATATTATATATAGTGATTAATTAATTAATTAATTAATTATCAAAGCAATTTAAATTTAAAAAAGGTAAGAACCACGCTAGGCGCTATGATCATGATCACTGCCACCAAAGACATTAGTGATGACTGTCATCATGTGCTTTTATCATCATCGCCCGTGGAAGGATGAGTCGATGTTGTCGCTATGTTCTCATTCACCGTTCCACCCATCCCCATTTTTTGTAAATGACATAAATGCCCCTCGGCAACCACACAAGCAAGCGCGTTAATATTTGAGATAAAGTGACTTTAGGAAAGAGTTAAGAATGCACTTACATTATAAGTTTTCAAATGTATACATGAAATTTTAATTGCTAAGGTGTTTGCTATTAATTATTCAGATTTGCAATGTATTTAGAAGCAAACCCAATTTGGCACGTAATGATATGTATTGTCAATTTAAGCATTTAAATCTTTTTGGACCATGTCGCAGTGAATATGTATTTAATGTGATATTTTTAGACGACGATATCAAGAAGCTGTGGTCACTGTCACACTCCAGTGTGTTATTTTTATGGGATGCAGATAGACGGCAACAAGCGCAACAATTAGGTCCACCCATACCTCGAAACAAGCTAAAGCTTCGGAAGCATAAGGATATGCTCTTAGAGTGTTTATGCCGAAGGTAATTTTCCCAAAGTAAACATTAAAAAAACATCCATAGATATAGATTCATTAGATATTTAAGTAAAATCGTGCTAAGTTATTGCTACTATTATGATCATATTTATGAAAAAAGTGTGACAGGAAAAGGACAATATTTACAGGATTTTAGAAGCCAGAGTGTAGTTTCCTTATATTCAATGATAATATGGCATAAGTCTATACAGTAAGGTTTTGTTGAGCATATAAGGAGGCTGTCCCGATATATATATAATGTCAAACTTAGGTGTGTGGGACATTACAAATGTTATTCATGCAATTATATATACATATGTATATATCCATCTAATAACGACCTATGGGCCAACCACCCAATTATGAGCCGGGCCAGGTGGTTAGTGGGCTTGGCTCCTGACCAGAGCAAGGGCCAGTCAACGCCGGTCAACAACCCCACCAATTTAACGGATTGGATAGAGCCTGTGGAGTGGAATTGGATTTGGATCTTAACACAGGTGTGTCAGAAACAATTATCCGAATCCAATACCAGTCTGAAGTAGTCTGACCATGCAGAATCAGATCCAAGTCCGAACGTACAGTTTGGGTCAAGCACCAGGAGTCCTCGGATCGAGAGAATCAGGTTCGGTACCAGATCAGATCCGATTCGCGAAGCTGGCCACGGGGGAGTCCATCTTGGCCCCATTGACTGGGGAGAGGGAATATTCCCAAGTGCAAGTCAAACGAAGCACAGTCCAGGATATCCTAAAAGGTGGAGGGTATTTCGGTAACTTGATCGCTCACTCACCTCGCCGACGAATAGAACATGTTGAAATTGCAATACTCTCAAAGTCAGCAGGGAATTCTCAAATCCTCTCTCCATTTTCAGTGCGGCGTCAGACCTTTGGAGGGGTTTATGGTAATTAATTTTGCGTAGAAGGTACGTAAATGATAATAGTTAAGTTCCCAAGGATGTCGAGGAAATTCAAGTGCGGCGCTTTTCGGATCTCCTTTGGAGTAATTTGCGTGCAGCGACCTGTATTTGCCACTAATCAATATATCTACCTTAGTGTTTTCTTATTTTTTGAAACATGTTCAGAAAACTTTTAAGTTTTAACCTAGCCTTAAAGTCCCTAGCGAGACAAAGTCGAAATTATAAATTATGATTACAAGCGCCCATTTAGTTAAATATTTTAATTATTTTATCTTTCCTCCAAAAAGAGATTGAACATTTGATTTCCTCCATTTATTTGTTCTAAGTGATAAAAGGGGACGATTTATTAAAACTTGCTTTATTTTGGTAAATTTTTTTGCTCAAGAGGAAAAAATATGAACACCAAATTTCACATGATGAATGTTTTTAGGTTTTACTTTTGTCTTTATAAGGAAAGTCCTACATCCAATTAATGGAGGTATTTTAGTTATTTTTAATCCATAACCATGGGGAGACAATAAATACAAGAAGTGGTGGTTACTCGAAAAACAAAATTCTTTTTGCAGTGTTCCAATTAAGGTGAAATTCGTTCATCGAATGTGAAATTTTCGCTTTGGTTTCCTATTTCCATATTATTATTTAAAATCCCTCTCCGTATTTCGCGAAAACCCCTCGATGGGACAGTCGTCGCGGAAACTGAAAACTTCCTCTCTTCCCCTCTCTGTCTGCAACCCAAACCCTAAACCCTAATTTTTCACTCATCTTCGATTCTCATCCACCATTGGTAACCTTAAAACGAGGAACAGTCGATGTACCCGGACTCGAAAGCCAAGAGGGAACAAGAAGAAACCATAGTTCCTGAAGGCCTCTGGCTTCTCCGCTCTCTGTCGGTTCCTTCCGTCATAGTTATTGGAGAAGCACTAAATCCTACCAATTTTCTTTTGCTACTTCCACTACAAACCGCAGTTGACGCGGAGACATGAGGAAGGCGAGTTGTAGATGATTGTAATGCGTATGATTTCTGTCTTTCGTTGGCCTTCTTAGGTTATTCAGATTCATAAGGCAGAGAATTCGTGTCATTTAGGCGTTAACGGCGCTTGAGTTGGTTCTACAGCGGCTGTGTATAAAAACGAGGAATTGGTGACTGAGGAACGGGTAGTTGAATGTACTCAACCTCCTTCTCCCTGTGGGACGGTCCTCGGGCCTTTCAAAACGACCCTTTGAAGCCTTACAAAAATGCTGTGTTAGCCGAAGTAAGACCATAATCCTTGGTAGCATAAGCTCAGAATCTCAGAGAAGAACGATCGATGATACGAATTGGGATGCAGGTTCTTGAGCAGCCCCCTACTCTACTGCGTGTATCTTGGAAAGGCAAGAGGTTCTGCTTTTCTGCCGGAGAAAGTCCGACAGTCGTCGAGAGTTTAAAGCGGGAGAAAGAATGAGTAATGTTCGAAATTGGGATGCAGATGTCTGCAATGTCACCGTCGCCCTTGCAGATTCCACACAGCTCCGTTCCGAGATCTTCCTCCGCTCCTCTCCAACCACAACTTCAGCCTGGCCTTTCTGCATCATCTCTCTCTCTTGGCCTTCTTCCTCTCCCTCCTCCCGCCTCTTCTCATCATCGTGCTGACCACATGATCAACGTGGAGCCACTTGCTGCAGTGCACCCTCTGCCTGAGCACTCCGTGCCCACGGCAACACCCATATCATCGCTACCGAAGATAAAGCTTTCAGAGATCACTTCATATGATGGCGCTCCCACACCTATGTACAACAAGGCAGTAGAAACCCTTTCTTCGTCGTTGACAAGGCACAACGCAGCTGTGATCGTTGTAGGGAGCGAGGAAGCTGCTCTGCTTAGGTGCGCTTTGGAGTCCGGAAAGCTATATTTCCGAACACGCTCGCAATTTGGTGGCAGTTGGTCCAAGCCTGCTCGCCCTGGTATTTACATGTATAGAGCCGGAAGGTAGAAATGTTGCCTATTCCTTGCCACCTTTTATTTTCTCATTATTTTGTCAAGTTTGATATGTTTGCTCACATGCATTTAGCCGTGGACTGTTAAATTGAAAATTATTTTGTCAAATGTAATGCAAATGAATCTTGTTATGAAAAGAATTGGACCACTCACGGCTGATGGCATAGGGAAGAATATGGGGATTCATCCTTCGTGCCAAAATATTAAATTAAGCACCTTATTGAATGATAGTTAGTTTCCATCGATTAATGGTCTTAGCAGTAGGATTTATGATAGCGGGCTTCTTGCTTGCACATCATGCTAGCTAAAAAGCATTGTTATAGTGTAATGGCCTTCCTTAATAAGTTGCCCGAGTCTTCGCCTAGATTCCTTGCAAGGTAGAATGCATAGTTGTTTTTCAACTTTACACCAATCATATGAAACTGTTTCACTGCTCTTAAATTCTAGGGCACTTGAAGAAGGGGATTCTTCACCACCATGTTTGGGGGAGGCTTTCAGATGCATGGGGAAGGCTTCTAGAGTGGCACTTTGTGCAATTGCAAGGCATCTTCGCCTGCGGACCGAGTAATAATGGATTTCAGTGTTGAGGTTATGCTGTGTTCTTTTTTTCTTTTCATATCAAGTGATGGCTGTGCTTACGCTGTTGTGTCCTTTTTTATTTTAAATGCTGTTGGCAGTGTTTTCAATCATTTACTGGATGATACACCGTTACCTGCTAACGAAGCTTCTTCATCAGTATTGGTCGCAACTTACTCACACACTTCAACACAGAACGGCAAAGGTATGATGGGAGGAGTAAAGCCTGTGACAAACGGCGAAGTTGAGAAAGGATTACTTACGTTGATTGCTTCGGATAATCCAGGGCTTCAGGTAACCCACTTTTAGCTTTCTGTACTTCAGATACACAATAACATGAGTTAGATGCTGGATTTGCACAGTCACTTTCGTTAACTCTGGGTTACAGGTGAAATGTTTTAAAGAAAAAAACAATCCTATGGCTCACTTGAAATGCATGCAACTCATAGTAGCTTTAGCAGGACTTGGTGTGATCCTCAAATCATTTTTTCAGTTATTTCTTGCATAGGTCTGTGACCCAAATGGGCGTTGGTACCTGGCAGATGGTGGTTTGGGACCTGGGGATCTGTTGCTCCTTACAGGAAGAGCACTTAGTCATGCCACTGCTGGACTGAGACATGCTGCTTCATACAGGGCTATTACTGATTATGGTGTAGGAGCTACGGCTGGGGGCAGGTTTGATGGTGCCTTATCTGTGTGTGTGTGTGTGTGTGTGTGTGAGAGAGAGAGAGAGAGAGAGAGAGAGAGAGAGAGAGAGAGAGAGATTGAGAAATTACATGGTTGTGGTATCTCATGTTTAATAACAATAGCAGTTGAAGGTAGCATTTGCTTAATTAAAACCATGTATATGCATGAGCTGAGGTATCGCTGTCAATGGTTGGGCATGGCTATGCCAAGTTGTGAGTCCAATGTTATTTAGGTCAACAAAAAACCAATCTGAAAAATATATGGCAAGTTTGTGAATCTGTCTGGACAACTGACATAACTCAGGTCACCTGTGGGCTGTGTATTTTACTTGACCGGTGACCCATGTCTCGATGCCTTTTCAGTTACTTGGCCTGGATTTGGCATTTCTTTTCTTCATTTAACAAATCTGGGATCAATGTCCATCTAGTGACTTTTTCAGCGGTTATAGGAAAGCCTGATTTGAGCCATACACAACCTACTGTCAGCCTCAACAGTTTGTCTAAAAATTTGTGTTTTTTTTTAAACGAAATATATACATGTGTATGGACATGTCCCATCTATGGAAACAAATGAGTTGAGTCATGTATGTATTAGTAAAAATCATGTTCATCTAAGTGATAATCAGTGTTGGATTTATTGGTATGTTAAGAGCATTGTCACAGAAAATGCATTTTATTCGAAAAAAACACATATAAAATGTAAAAAACAAGTCAGTCATATAAAACGTGAAAAAATGCGTTTAAAAAAAACGCAAAAAAAAAAGTGGTATAATACGCCAAAAACTAAAAAAATGAGTATAATACAGGTATAATACACAAAAAAAATAAAAAAATGGGTATAATACGCGTTTTTTCGTTTTTTTGTATTTTTTTTATAATTTTCATGATTTATTAAATGTTTTAAATGTTTTAAATTTTTTAAAAATTCGCCGAGATTTTTCTGAGAGATACAACTTTGCCGTATTATACCTGAGAAATGTCTCACCGTATAGTATCCTATTATACCTGAGAAATATCTCATCGTATAATATCCGTGCACGCTTTTTGTTACAATGGTTAAGAGATAGTACATTTATAAACTATGTAATGCATGGATAATGTTTACACCAACTTGTAGATTCTGGCTGGCTCACACCTTGTGATTTATCCATTATTATTGTTTTCAGTTTTGGGAAGACTAACTGCGTAGATGTATTCTCTGTGCCCAAAGAGCCTGAAATCCATAAAAAATCATGTTTCTTTTTTGTATAGAATTTGTTAAGCCAAGAAATTCCAGTTAATTGTTTTTAAACCCTTTTAAATCTGACCTACATATGGGAAGGCATGATTTTTTTCTCGAGGTTGGTTTATAGGTTTTCGGACATGCAATCACATTTATGTAGTTAGTTTATGAAAACACTTGAAAATATCAGTTCTGGCTAGAGGGCTGATGCACTCTGATAATATTTTATACTTGAATACCCTGTACTTTCTAATTGGAGGTAGAAAACCTAAGAGTTGCGTCAGGAGTCATATTTTTGAATGTACAGATTAGGGTTTTCTTAAAAAAAGTTCAGTTAGTTGCTTTTAATTTTTTGCAAATTTGACCAATACATTGGAAAAGACTGAATTTTTAGTCAATTTTTGCTTTGCATATTGATTATGAATTCCAGAAACAGTTGACAATGCACCCTAATAGAGATGATTTATGAGTTGATCTCAATGCTTATGGGCAATTATATTTATAGTGTTTAAGTTTCAGCTTGTATGCACGTGTGTGTATATATGTATATATCCCACTTCATCCTACCTGTTTTACTGATACGAGGCCGTTCTATAAAAATATAGGACAACTAGTAAGCAAGAAAATGGTAACAATTGTTTCAAAATATCACAGTGGGAAGGACTTCTTTTTCCACTCATTGCTCATCTTCCTCTTAGATGTCCATGCTCTTGGCTGTTGGATGCAATTATATATGTTTCCTTTTGTTGTTGCAGGATGTCATTATTGTTTAGGCTTATGCCACAAAGCAATGCTATACTGGACTGTTCTCCTATAGCAGCAGCTGGACATATAATCCCCCAAAGCTTTGTGCCAATAAGCGTTAGCCAGTTTATGGATGATTTATCTACTGAAGAAATGACAGCATGCAATCATGTAGAGAATAACTATGTAAGTTTTATCCAAGGCTTTATGCCAATGACCCTATTAATTTAGTGCTGACCTGTGCGTTAGCTGTAAAAACTTGTCTTGCTACAAAAAGAAACGTCCAGTATCATCTCAAACTCAAGGTGGGCTTGATTCTATTTGACCAAACTTGTGCACCTAAGATGATGTATCATTCATTGCTAATTAGTTTAGTCATTTTTGGCTCTTGTACTTTAGAAGGCAAAAAATAATTTCTTCTTGATAGGATATTAGCAGAAGATCATGTAGATACTGTTCATGAAATTATAGTTTATATGATGTTTCTCCTATTTTTGAACTGCAGGAAGTGCAAAATAACGTTAACCCAGAGCCATCATTGAGGAGTGTTCTCTCAGACCCATTGTCGTAAGTGGTGTTTTTTTATTTTAAATGTTTAGAGAAGCTCATATTCTTTCTGTAATTATCTACTATTACTGTCTCTGTGGCCCTTTTCCTTAGTGACCGCTTTTATGTAGGAATGTCTTACAAACCTTCTTCAGAGGCACTGCTTTTAACAGGTTTTCTTCTCTGTTATTAACTGAGTCCTATTTATCAGGGACATGTTATACATATTTTTGTAAAAGAGTTGAGTGCCTGGGAGGCCATTTTACAATGTCATTTCCAGATGCATAACATTATAGTGTGGATAATTTTGTGTGCGAGGTGCTGCTTTTAAATTTCAGGATTGATCTTTTTGCTTAGTTTGGTACAAGTACGTGTGCGTTCTGTATCGTATGTTGCAATGGATTCAAAAAATCATACTTTGTAGGAAAAAACTAAACACACATTGAGCATGTATGTTTCCTGGAAATAGATAACAGATTTCCTTTTACATTTTCTTGGACTTCAAAATTTTATACTTCAAATATGGACTTCAAGATTTTATACTGCAAATATATGATTCTTAGCTTCTCTTCAAGCTGTCCCTTTTCCCAACAGACTCAATATTAAGTTTCAAGCATGTCAGATTAGATAAAGACACTAAAATGGATGAAGAAAATATGAGAATAAGGAAAGATTAAAAAAAAAAAATCAGAGACTCCTTAGTACCACAAAATCTTAGACCTGATTATGTTTATGCTTTAAGCTCTGTGTGTACCTGATTGATTTATATATTATGGATCATACTGCTCAGGTAATTAGTTTCACATTGAATATGATGGTTGACGACTTAATGTGTAAGTGGTTGGATAACATTTTTCTGAAAAGATAAAGTGTTATCTAAAATTTATGTTTGTCTCAATTTTTGTCAGTTTTGTGTTCTCTTAGCAGTTTTGATTTTTCAACCGCTGTTTTCTGATATGGTTGGTCCAGTTTGTTTTGTTGTTGATCCATCGATTTGGTGTTATTTCTTCTTCTAAATGTGTGGAATGTGACATTGTTTATTGTTTGTGATATTATTGGTTGATGAGATATTTGCATTGCAGTGGTGCATTCCTCGAAGATGCAATGGTTGTCTCCTGTGGTCATTCATTTGGTGGGATGATGCTAAGGAAAGTCATTGATATGGTGAGCTGAGATGACCTATTGTTAAAAAAATGTACCTTGTAATCTTCTTTTATCTCTGTGAGATATTTCTCATTGATTTGTAATTTTTTCAATTTTTCATTGTTGAAGTCTTCTAATGATGCTTATAGTTTCTTTCCAGGTCTAATTGCCTTATTTTGGATCATGGTGGATGAACCTGTTTGTAACTTCTATGTTGTTCACAGATTAGTTATCTGGCTTGTGAAATATTTCTTCAAAATTATAAGACGGCATTCTACTCTCAATACTTTTTTGTATTTTGTGGAGAGCCGGCCATAGAACAGTCTTACTTTTGAAGTATTTAGTGGGATCTAGACTTATGTATTGAGGATTGAAGACATACATGTAGGGATGTTCACGATCTAAGCTCGAGCTCAGCTCAAGCTCGGTTGAACTAAGCTTGAGCCAGAATCTCGCTTAAGCTTAGCCGAGCCATATTGAAAAATTATTTTTTCATGAGTAGGGGACAATCAAGCTCGGTTGAACTAAGCTTGAGCCAGAATCTCGCTTAAGCTTAGCCGAGCCATATTGAAAAATTATTTTTTCATGAGCAGGGGACAATCAAGCTCGGTTGAACTAAGCTTGAGCCAGAATCTCGCTTAAGCTTAGCCGAGCCATATTGAAAAATTATTTTTTCATGAGCAGGGGACAATCAAGCTCGGTTGAACTAAGCTTGAGCCAGAATCTCGCTTTAGCTTAGCCGAGCCATATTGAAAAATTATTTTTTCATGAGCAGGGGACAATCAAGCTCGGTTGAACTAAGCTTGAGCCAGAATCTCGCTTAAGCTTAGCCGAGCCATATTGAAAAATTATTTTTTCATGAGCAGGGGACAAGTGGACTCGAACATTGAACCTGCCTCTTGCAAGTCCCGCAGAAGCCCATTGAGACAACTTCTTTTACTTGATGAAATGTGAAACATGTTTTACATGTACATATATTTAGCCCACGAGCTTAGGAGAGTTTAGTCAAGCCAAGCCTGTCTAGCTCGAGTTTGACTTGTTTATTTGAACGAGTTGAGTTCTTAACTCAAACCCAACTCATTTATTAAACGAGTCCAGCTTGAGTTGAGCTTAGCCATGTGAGTTCCAGTCAAGCCTGAGTTGGCTTGACTCATTTAACATCCTTTCATACATGATAGAAATCCATTTTCTGGAAACTCCGTGTTACATGTTCTCATTCTCTCATGCACACACATACAGACAAATGAAATGATATGTTTCCGACTTATTTGAAAGGAATGGCAAGAGACAATGTTTAGTTTTCTCTAGTTGCTTGTCCTGGCTATCTTGTGTCAAGGGCAGCAGGTTCCTACCACACGTATATGTGTTATTACTGTTTATCTTCCATCTTCGTTGACTAATATATCAGGCCTTCATCTTGTTCTTTTCTTAGTAGGCTTGTACCTGGAAGGTGTATGTTGCTGTTGATGTGTTGTTTATGTGACCTGATGCATGTCAAATCTTCACTCCTGCATGGATTATTTAGATAGTCGCTGAGTTGCATCCTTTGGAGCAATGCACAATAATTTGATTTCCTGTTTATTATATAGTCCAGGTGCAGTACCTGTGGCGTGGAGATTGATAGTGGTTCATTGATCCCTAATCATGGTATGTATTCTTAACTATAAGTACACTTCTCCATAATCAGATAGGAGGAAGGAATTGATGAGACCTTGTGCAGCTTTAAGGGCTGCTGCTGCAGCTGTAAAGCATGAGGACGACCGGAGGCTATTCCACAATGCAGCACTCCGTAAACGAAGGAAGGAAGGCATTCAACATGTGGATTCAGTGAAGAGACTAAACAAGGTATTTTCTGGGAAGCTCAAACTGTGCTATCATGATTTATGAAATAAAATTTTGCCATGCTATTTTAAATGTCTTTTTTTCTGCTTGAAATATCTATCTTGGTGCTCATTCTTTCATTAACTGAGGATTAGCTAATGTGGTTCCGTTAGCTTGATTCTTACAAATTTAGCAGGCTTTTGACTTTGCTATTTCAACTACAGGAAGATGGGGAAATGAATGCAGATGGTGAGAACCTTGGACTGAAAGCCATACAATATCCATTTTCTGTGAATGAGAAAGTGATAATTAAGGTCAGAGTTCACTCTTGCATATTTATTGGAGAACTATCGGTAGCCTTGAAACTATGATAATTTTGAATATTTAATTCATATAAGAGAAGCTTTTTGCAGGGGAATAGAAGAACACCTGAGAAATTTGTAGGAAGGGAAGCAGTGATCACCTCACAATGTCTAAATGGCTGGTAAGTTGATCAAATTAAAAATTTTTCCCATCAGCTGCTTCAACTTCGTGCATTGTATGTTGAAATCTCATTTTTAGGAGCTAAAAAGAAGAGATGTAATGACTTCTATTTTCCAACAAATGCCAGTTCTTTTAGACATGCTGTACTGCTATCCAACGAAGTGCAAGTTGCTATTCCCTTGTATTCGTTGTCTCTGTGTGGAAGATGTTTTCCAGGGTATTGTTAATTTTGTGGAATATTTTCATGGAATCCTTTTAAGCGAATATATCCACTTGCATCCCTAAAGGCTATTTATTGTAGATTTGTGCTCGACACTAGAACTTCATATGATTGTTATGGTAAAACTTTTTAGTCACTGTTAAAAAGAAGATAGTGTTATACATTCAACAAAGTGGGCAGTCATGAAATTTATCTGTCATGAGATTAAGCGGTTTAATGATGCAATCTTTTAGCATCTTTCAGAAACGTGATTGAACTTTCAGAACCGTGTTCAGCTAGGCATGTTGGGGCTTCTGGTTGCAAACTTGATATTGGTCATCATGTTCTTTGCTGATCCTGGTTCTGGTGGCTCCAGGTATCTTCTCAAGACCTTAGATAATGGGGAAAGTGTTCGTCTGCAGTATAGGTCACTACGCAAGATCTCAAAACCTCAAGCAGATCAACAACCTCAGCATGTGGTTCAGAATGGCAGCTGACAAGAAAGTACTCCTGCAAGACATCTCGGACGTGTAAATTGTTATGGCGTATATTTCATCCCTTAAGCAACAGGCTCGAATCCATTGAGGATCTTACTGCTCGACCTATCTATCAATCCACGGAGCAAAATCATCTTCATCTGAACAATGTTAAGCGGAATGTGTGCTGACATCTGAGCGAGATCATCCTGTTGTGGAATTAAGTACATTGTTCATTGTACAAAGCCCTAGTTTTTATCTAAAGTAGCGCATTGCCTAGTAATCTTCTCTAATGTGGTTCCTAACCGTCTCTTGTTAGACATTCTGGCTTGAGAACAGGGAGTCAAGGACCAGACAGCTCGTCCCTGGCGAGCTGTGATCAATGTGTTACAAGGACTATACCATGGAACAGCTCAAGTATATAATGACAGAGTTGAACTTACTCTTCTCTGAAGGCTCGGGAGATAAGTGGGTGGCCTTGAAGGCTGCGGAACATGCAAACTGCTGATGAAATTATGTTAAGATTGAATGCTGTGCCATAATGGACGTGTGATCGGGAAGTATTTATGCTGTCTTAGATGTGATCCGTGTCAATCATTTAAAACATGGGTAGCCGTTTGAGTATATGGTCATTTAGTAAGGCATTTCTAATATTGGCTGTTTGAGGAGTAGCCTTAGGGACCAGGGCTGCTTGGGGAGTTTCTAATACTGAAAGGTGGTACTCTTCATGCTTTAAATCAATTACAATAAATTACATCAAACAGCTTTATTCAATCAATCTTGAGTTTCTCAGATATTGGTTTTCGAGTGGAGAAAAATTTGTCTACGGGAGTCAGGACCGAGGAGAAGAGTAGGAAACAAATGGTCATGAATGAATATTCTTTTACTGCAGGACCTTCATTAATGAATCAGTGTTCGTAAAATCATGGTTGCCGAAGAGTAAGCATGAAGAGCTGATAAGTATGACACCGGAAGTTTGGCAAGTCATGAAAGATTTGTTGTATAATAGTTTTTAGAAACTCTGTGGGGTAAATGCTAAATAGAAACTGGGGCGCAAACCACTAATATGCCATCTTAATTCCTTAAAACTGTGCAAAGCTCATGTTTGAGATTCTGAACCTTAAATCAGAGCTATTCGGGACTTGGAAATATGAACATCTTTTCTTCTGCTGTGGCGGATGAAAAGCACCACGCCATTTATAATGGACAGGATTTAGGGCTCGTTTGGATGACATATCTTGTCTGTTTCCATAAAATTCAAGTATATAAGAACATTCATTTTGGTTTTTTGAAGAAGCAAGAAGTTTTGATTGTGAAAAAGCCAGTTGAGAGCAGGATTTTCATTTCCATTAGAAGCCAATTTTCCAGAGAACTTAATGTGGTGGGTCTCCCAAACATGCTTCAAGTCATATTACCTTTTTTCTAACTGGGTTTTGCATTCAAATCCAGTTGTGAATTGAGTTTGACCATCCTCCAGCCTCGCCTTTTATTGAAAATTTTTCTCCTGTATGCCTTGATTTCTTTTACTAACTCTTAACAAGAGCTTCGTTCTTGTGAGTCTTCAGCAGGCTTGCATTTTTTTTTTCCTATTGCAACTAGTGCAACTAATGTAGGGGGCTTGGGGTTCAACTCCTTGGTCAATAGTCGGTACAGCGTAAAGACATATCATCAGTTCAATTCCCATAAACAATATCTTCCATTGCCTTGAGGGGTTTATCCCGATACCTAATTGACACGATAAGATACCGACTTCAGGCATCAATGCAGTAGTGGGAAGGGCAGAAGGGAAGGGAGCTTCAACTCTCATTGTGTTTGTAGTGGCTTCCCTTGCTCAACCAGAAAAGATATATAGAGAATATTTTTTATGAAAAACTTGAAAATTTGTACTTTTTACAAATTTTGTCGCATTTTTGTTATTTTTCAAAATAATAGAAATTAATTGTTCATTTTTTTTTAAAAAAAAAAAGAGAGGAAAAGAACTTCCAACCAATGAGCTGCTATTCTTCAAGTGAGTGTCAACTCTCCCTCTATAAGCCGACAAAATCCTCGACCCACGGAGGCCAGGGAAAAGGTACCTATCTTAATGTATGCATTAGGGCCGGGAGAGTGAAAGGAAACCACATGATGCACCTTCTATATATATATATATATATATATATATATATATATATATATATATATATATATATATATATATATATATATATATATATATATATAAATAAATAAAAGAGGGTGATGCAACCATGAAAGGTTAAAAGAAGACTTTATTGATAGATGGCAAGGCAGGGCCGGCCCTAGGCTCGACAAAGTCAGGTTTGGGTTGGCCCAAAGCTTTTGGCGGCAGCCTAAGCCGGCTTAATTATCAGGTCCAAAAAACACACTTAGATATATCAATTGTTTTTAAAAGAGCCATCGTGGTATATGTAGGGAGCCATCTGCAATGCACCAAAAGTTTGTAGTCGGCATATATATAGATATATATATATATCTCGGCCGAAATATCAAATAGCCAATGACTTTTACAGCCTATTTGAATGGAGGAAGAGGAAGGGAAAAAAATGAAAAACTTATAATTCTGTTTGGATGCAAGCTAATAGAAAGGAAGGAGACGAAAATAAGTTTTTAATGTAATTTCAATCCCTTAAAAAGCAGAGAGATTGTATTTCTTTTTTCTCATTTCCCTTCCTTTCCATCCATTCCTTTAATCCTTTTCTCTCTCTTTCCCTTCATCCAAACATAATGTTAAACACATATATTGCGCTAGGTCGAGCCCTCAATACTTAGCTCTAGCCCTAGATCGGCCCGAATGTCAAATAACCAACCCAAGTCTAATCCGTCAGTGGTTGAGTACCTGACTACCATAAGGGATCCTGCCCACCCTTAATAAATGGTGATGCTGTCTTAATTTAGCAGAACGTACAAGTCGTTTTCAGACCTGCATGCTCAATAAAGGTTAACAAGTAAATGCATTAGTCGGTCAACTTGTCAGCCACTTGTTACAGTCTGATACAGCAACGTGTATATGGGTTCAACAAGCTATATTTTGACGCCCACTTATCCCAGATTTTTCCAGTCCTTTCAGGTTTTCCACAGCAATGTTGAAGGAACAAGAAAGGTCCTAAGCTCATGTGTGCTTAGAGAAATTCATGACTTTAGCTTTCTTAATTTAACTATGAAGCTCTTAAGATTTTTTCTTTTTATATACTTACATTTATACATAATTATTAAATTTACGAAAAACAACTTCAATCACTAATATAGAGAGCCGCACGGCCATCATCTGCTTGCCTCGTGAATTCTTAAGCTTTTACAAGCTTCTTTTTTTTACGACACATATGAACAACGTACCTGCTGAATAATAGATGGTGGTACCACTCCATGATGATTTAAGGCAGTACGTCTTATGTGCGTTAAATATAGGCATAAATGTCTAGATCATGACGGATTTTACCATGATTCGTTTCCCATGTGAAGAGCCTATAAGCCTGCAGTATATTCTAAGATTTTAATCCTGGTCGTATGATCCCGTAGAAAAGCAAAAGCCTCAGATTTGCACTAATTTTTTAATTTTTTCTTCTCCCCACTTGCAATTCAATTCGGCCGTCCAACAGTCATTCCTAGGAGTACGGTGGAGGCACCGGTAATTTTACATCCTGCCAGTTCATAAAGGTTGGTGTTCCTGTGAGCGAGGCGAGTGTATAGAAGTGGGGAGTCTGCAGGAGAAGCGGAAGAAAGTGGGGAGCATAGAGGAGGAAGGACGAGACAACAAAAAGAGAACAGGGAGAGAGAGAGAGAACAAAAAGAAAGGAGAGCGCAATCATGAGGAAGGAAGCGTTGGGTTGGATGGAATGGCTAAGAGGATGGCTCAATATCCTCTATGAGATATTTTTCCAAAGGATTCTGGCGTGCCACCTCAAGAACCCCCTGCCTCTTCCTCCCCTGGGCGACCTCACCTGCATTGTCACTGGTTCGACTAGCGGCATAGGCCTGGGGATAGCCAAGTAAGTTGCTGACTGAGACAAAAACCATCATCTTAGAACCACCGTCTTTCTTCATGGGCATTTTTCCCATCATCATCAGGAGCTCCATCATGGTGAACCGCCATTAGACGTCTGCCAAGAAGGCCACTAAATAGTCATGGCCTCTATGAACATGCATTTCAGGCACCCACCACCGTCGTCGTTTCGCCGCCATCACTCTGTTCTTGTGACTCTTTGGTGTTACATCTTTATCATTATAGTAATTTTGCAATTAGGTGAAAAGAAACAGTAAATCAGTGGTGCGTTTGATGGTGGCGTGTAGAGAGCAGCATATGATGTCATTAGCTGAGGCAAAAGCGTATATGGTCTTTGCCCCATCTTTTTCCCTTTACTCATCATCATTATAATCATCACAACCACCAATCATTCGCACAGCTTGAGAAGGGTGGAGAACCCCCGTCATTATAACTTAATACGCATTTATGTTCATCATCACTGTCGTTTCATGGTTACTTTTGGATGTTGCGCAGGCAACTAGCAGAATCTGGTGCCCATGTGGTAATGGCATGTAGGAGAACGCAAGCTGGTCAGGAGTTGATCCACAAATGGCAATCCGAATGGTCTGGAATGGGGCCTCCATTGAATGTAGAGGTAACCTCTTTTTGTCTTTTACTCTTTTCCAATAGTCAAGTGGGTCTGGCAGTCTCCTACCATTATTACTGAATCACCGGACAAGAAAGGGAGTTTATGCAAAAAGCATCCGCGTTGGAGGTTTGCCCTCCAAAAATGTGATAGGAGTTGCGCTACACTCTTGGGCATTTTATCTACAAGATTAACAACGATCATGAAAACTTCACAAGAAAACCATACCGGAAATGGGAATTCCTTTTGGGATCCCGCTCCCTTGTAGACTCTAACAAGAACTGGTGAATCTATCACACGTTTTACCAGTTGTCTGAATCACTATATTACTGTTTACATTATGCAAAACTGCTGCCCGTAGGCTCCAATCTCCATCTATCAGCTGCCTGCTACCTCAATAACTCCTGCTACCAAAAAACTTATATTAATATCTGTAAATGGTTAATACCATCCTCAATTTTTGCTTTAAAATGCTGTCCACGTTGTTGTTTTATGCATCCTAATGCAGGTGGGGATGCTACTGCACTACCAGCTTGCAGTTTCTGAATTGCATTGTCTAACTAATTCATTGCTTCATGACTGCTAAGCAAGATCTTACTATTGGTTTCTGCTTAACCTTTCCTTGAAAAATTGCTCATTTCCGCTCTTTTCAGTTCTGCTGTACTGCATAACATGCGACTAGTCTTCATTGATTTCCTCTGAAAGTTCAATTTTCTACGTTGCTCTATATTACTATTAAAAATTTGTTAGGACAAATGCGCACAACCAAATACCTTACATATCTCTTTTAATCATTGAAGCAGCTGGGCAACATGTAAACAAGTGATCAAGGGATTCCTATGCATTGTAGCACAAATAGCATATGCTAGACACTGCAAATACCATCTCCTTCAGTCTTTGTCACACGGGTGGGGGTACGATACGGATACGGACACGATAATTTTCAAAATTTTCGGATACGCGGACACGGCAAATTTTATATTCTAAAAAATGATAAAATAAAAAAACATGAAATTAATAGTTCACTTTTACAATCTCGTAAGAAAGTTTGTTTTATCACAAAAGTGCTGAGTATTTGAAAGGATTGTTCATGGAAATAATTGGATGCATCTCAAAAAATTGATAAAATGAAAAAAAAATTAAATTAATAATTTTATTTTTTGGCGTGTCCCAGCCATGTTACGTGTCCGGATCTGCGTGTCGACACAAATACGCGGGCTAATTTCCGTGTCCGTGTGACAGCCTTCAGTCTTTCATCAGTTAAGAGCCAATATTGAACGACAAAAAACAGAGGTATGTTAGTGGTCTCAGTAACGGTAACTGGTTTCAAGTCATAGGATTGATATTAAATGGTTAACCTTGTTTCTCATGCGACCAACTGATCTGCTTTGAGAACATTCACCTACATCCTAAACGGATGGTTGATGTATCTGGAATCTGTAACATTGAGGAATTTATGATGCATAGATATATCTAGCATATATGCTACTTTCACATTCAACAAGAAGTGAACAAGGCCACCTGATTGGACTCTGGCATCAACATAAAGAGGATTGCTTGATGCCAAACTAAAAGTTAGTGCCATTCCCTGTACTCCATTTAACCGTACATTGAGTTCACTTTGGTTCCCATCTTCAATACTTTCCATCTGGACAAACTTCTGATCTTGTTATTTGTCACCCTTGAGTCATCCTTGGATGGTATCATATCTCTTAAAGGGTCACTTTCTGTTGGACATATTTAAAGGGCGGCATGCCATTTTAAAAAAAGTTTACTGCCTCCAACTTCCTCAAATCAAGTATACCCTCCTCTTTAGGTAGATCATTTCATGTGATGGATTTGAATCATATGATCAGAATCATGCCACAAGAATTTCCTTATGATTTGTTCCATTGTGTTGATAATCTTCTTCACAGGGAAAAAGCCACTGAACCAGTAACTTGGATCAAGGTTTAAGGCTGCCTGAATGAGAGTGACATGCCACTGATAAGAGCTTTCATTTTCATTGCTCTAAACAGTTGGCCGTCTTCATTATTAGTGGTCCATGTATCTAGTTTTGAGTGCGTGATAAACAGTAGAAAACCCAAACTTTCCTGGAAGCTTTGTCATTTTCCATGCCCTGAAATTCACTATGTGATTCACTTACTGATAGCTGAGGTATTTAAACCATTATGGATTTCTATATTGGGATACGTTTGTTACATCAGTGGAACAATTAAATTAGCATGATTATTTTTTTTTTCTGCATAGTTGTTTATCCTAAGAAGACTACGGATGTTATCTTAGGCCTAGTGGCACTAATTAGCAGCTCATGGTAGCTCATAGTCCTCCCTAGGTGCATTCTTGCTCTGTAAACCCAGCAAAGACCAATAGAAAGGAAGGACCTGACCAGAGCCTTGAGCTGTTTATAGGTAGATTCAATTAATTTCACATTTTTGAATCCCTGAGGTGCCATTTACCCAGTTTATCTAGATGTATGTCTTTCTTTTTTCTCAACAACTTCTTAGTTAGACAAAGGTCATTCTTTTGTTTATTAGCAAATGGAATTTGCATTGGAATTGTAAAAGACTAAAAACAAAACTTGATGATATACAGGTCATCTGGTGAACTCCTTTTAAGTGTTCTTATATCCTGCTGATTGAAGATACCTTTGCTTTTTATTATTTCTACAGCTTAATAGCTATTTTATAGTTTGATTACAATATGAACAATCCTATGCTGAATACCAGAAGAAAAATGCAGTGCAAGATTTTCGTTGTTTATGGCTTTATGCTGTATGTGAGCTACAAACATTGCAGTAAATTTCTCCTAGTTGCACCTTAGCTTGCAGGGCCACTGATACCATTCTGACTCTTGTAAAGGTGATGGAACTCGATCTTCTCTCTCTAGATTCAGTAAGAAGGTTTGCTGCAGCATGGAATGCAAGATCAGGACCACTGCATGTTTTGATCAACAATGCTGGCATTTTCTCAATAGGAGGTTTGTGAAAGTTCACAACTCCACCAAATTCAGTGGCTTTTTATTGATTGCCCAACTAACATATGCAATATCGATCTGATTTTCAAAGTAACTAACAAAAGGAAAAAGGGTGAGAATGATGTTGTGCGACTAATGGCTTCCATAACCAGTTCACTTGTATACATTTAAGGTAAAACAGACACTAGGAAAAGAGTTTGATTTTGCCTGGTTTTATTTTCAGCTCCTCAAGCTTTCTCAGTAGATGGACATGAAGAACACATGCAAGTGAATCACCTGGCTCCAGCACTTCTTACAGTATTACTGTTACCATCTTTGATCCGAGGCTCTCCCAGTCGAATTGTGAATGTAAACTCTATTGTAAGTTTCCTACTTTTTCATGGCTTGATATGTAATGTAGCTCAGGTTATTGTGTTTATTTTTTCTACCAACTGGCTGCATTATGATTGGGTTCCACTTGGATGATGCTGTAACTAGAGGAGTCCAGCCTTCTTGAAACTTGTGATGGTTATTGGAAAATCTTGCATTCGTGTATTTATGGATGGTCCAGATGGAGCTACCATATGTGGTTTTTCCACATTCTTAGAACTCCTTAAGCCCAATTACTTCAAATACTACCCTTGAAAATAAAGGGTGACAATATCTGATTGTACACGATTGAATTTTCATTCATATCCTGTGCAGAGCTCATACTCTAATAGTCAGTGAAACTGAAATACAAATATGGTTATACTTTTTGCCTATTTGTGGCTGAAACATATCTTCATACCTCTACTTGCTGCCCACCTTAAAGTGGTGTTCATTGATATAGTCTTTTTATTATGCCTTTAGGCTGACCTGGTTGTTTTGATCTTCGCATTATTTGTTCATACCATGATGATAGAACCCACTTAATTTTCTTCGTAAGATTTTGCTTGCTACAAAATTCATTCCTTACCATTTATATTTCTATTAAATGGATGACCTACTCGTGACATAGATGCACCAAATAGGCTTTGTTGATCCTGATGACATGAATGTGGTGTCTGGCAAGAGGAAATTTTCAAGTCTAATTGGCTATTCAAGTAGCAAACTTGCTCAGGTGCAACACTACTGTAATTTCCATTCTCTTCAATGTGTTTTAGAGGAAAGAAGTGCAGGACTAATAATTTAGATTCTACTCCAGGTTATGTTTAATAGCATTCTCAATAAAAAGATACCTTCAGAAGCCGGCATCAGTGTCACATGCGTATCTCCTGGAACAGTTCAAACAAATGTTGTAAGCTTCTGCTCTCTCCGTCTCTCTATGATTTTGCATGTTAACTTCGTGAACTAATGTAAATCTTCAAAGGTTGAATGTCTACCTTTTTTCTTTTTCATTTTTTCTTCCATTTTTCTATTTTTGTGTGTTTTTTTAGCACCTGTTCCTCTCTCTGTGATTTTGCATGTTAACTTCATGAACTAATTAAAAACTCCTGGAACAGTTCAAACAAATGTTGTAAGCTTCTGCTCTCTCTGTCTCTCTCTGATTTTGCATGTTAACTTCGTGAACTAATTTAAATCTTCAAAGGTTGAATGTCTACCTTTTTTCTTTTTCATGTTTTCTTCAGTTTTTCTATGTGTTTGTCTGTGTGTTTTTCTTTTGGCACCTCTTTGTCTCTCTGTGATTTTGCATGTTAACTTCATGAACTAATTAAGAATCTTGAAAGGCTGCACGTTAATTTCATGAACAAATTAAAATCTTGGAAGATTGAATTTCTACCATTTTTTTGCTTCTACTTTTCCATTTTTGCTTCAGTTTTTCTGCAATAATTTTCTTTCTTTATTGTTTTTTTCCTACTTTGAGCATGGAATATTGCTATAAGGAATTATATTCAGAGCCATCTGCCACATGGCATGCTTCCACATCAAAATAGATTCATTGTCTACCTTTTTTTCATCTCGTTTTTCATTTTACTTCAGTTTTTCTGCAATGTTATATTCCATTAATTTTCTTTTTCCCTGCTGAGCTTTGAATACTGCTATAAGTGATTATATAAACTTTGAGAAAATGCAAGGTATGTCTTTGTAAAGTATGAAATTCCAGAACCTAATCTATCTCCTAATTTCTGGTAAGGCAATAACGTAGTGAAAGATCGTGCAGTGCCATCTTAATTATTCTAAGCTTCTTGGTGGTCATTATCTCCAGGGGCTACCCTTTTCTAAATCTACACGTGTCCAAACTTCAGAATGTAATGTTTCTGATATATATTTTCTGTCTGCAGCAAATGCTTTATTTGACCACAATACCTTCATCTTTGTTTCCATTAGCGTAGTAAATTTTGTCATTGACCTTGCTTCATATGGTTTCTAAATTCTAAGTTGTTGCTTAAGATTTACATAAATGCAGGCCAGAACTCTTTCTAGCACTATTCAAGCTGCATATCATCTGATTCCGTATTTCCTTTTCACTCCACAAGAAGGTGCGCCGTCTTGGCCAATTCGATGGATTTTTTTAGTTTTCTTTCTCTTTCACACTTTCTGTAATTTTATTATTCAAAGAGCATTATAAGTGTCTGGTTTTCTGCAGGGGCAAGGAGCACTCTGTTCACAGCAACTGACCCACAAGTTCCAGAATATTGCTCGGTGTTGAAGGCAGATGATTGGCCCGTCTGTGCCTATATTTCAGTTGATTGTCGACCAACCAATGCATCTGAAGAGGCACATAACTTGGAAACGTCAAAGAGGGTGTATGAGAAGACTATGGAGCTTGTTGGTCTCCCTCCAGATGTGGTGGAGAAGCTTTTAGAAGGGGAAGAAGTTCTCACGGAGGAGATTGAAAGAGATCACAGCCATTGATAACTTGGCAGTGCAGTCTCACCTGGATCAGAAGTTTGTTTCTTTTTTTGGGTCTTCTCATTTCTTACCAATATTCAACGAATGCTGATCCTTCTCCTTTGGTTTTTACTTTTGGAATTTAATGTGACTTTAACAGTAGATCAATGGTAATTGATAAATTGTAACGAGATTGGGGTGCTTGCTTTTTGGATAATGGAAAATTATGTGGGCTTCATGATGTGGGCCTAATTCTCTCATCCTGATCTGCTGTATGTGTTCATACTGAATTGAGCTCTTTACCTTGAATGAACAATTTGAGCTTGTCTAGCCGAATGCATTCGTCACAAAATCGCATGAAATTGCATAATAACGCTTTGAGTTGAGAAATTTCACTGCATGCTTGCTAGAATATGATTCACATCTCTATATATCTCTTATAGCTGCTGTCTTGTTACAGAATACTGCATCACTGTAGCTGTTGGCAAGACTTGGTGAGTGCTTGGGTGTTTGTGTGATGCAATTTGTTTGATTGGATCTAATGAAAGCTGCATCAGTTAAAGTTCATAATCCTTTCTTGAAGTTCAAAATTTCTGAAATAGTTATTTTAGAAGCACAATTGAAGCATGTCTCGTGTAAAATAGAGGCCTGGTCGCACCTGCACCTGATTACCAACCTGAGTCTACCCAATTAGAGGGCCATATAGTCTATCTGATCTATATCTATGCCTTCAAGTAGGATTAGATTCATGACAAATCCACCAGGAGATCTGTAACATTCCATCTAAATGCTATATTTCTTTGTTAGGTCAAAATGCGGAAACCTACAAATTACAGTTTTCATCTGTAAAGATCATGGTTGAACTTCTGTTATTATTATTTCTTGTTCCTTTCTTTCCCTAATAAGGAAAATGTATAATCTCCTGCTTGTGTCATGGACACCCAAACTCTTACAAGCCTATCAACTAAGGGTGCAAATAATTTGGATTCAGATAATCTAAATACATTGCAAATCAGATGGTTCTGCAGATGTATAAACACCAAAATCCATAAAGGTACAATGAGTCCTTCGCTAGTATGACCATGGTTTGTCAACCAATGAAAGTACCAAAGCACTAGAGAAATCTTAGAATAGGCCTCTTGTTGCTTGGTAAAGCTAGATGCATTCCATGAAGAGCCAAAGGACCAAAAGAATGTCCACAAAATATTTTGTAGCCATACATTTTGTCAAAAAGACTCGTTATTATCTTTTCCCTGTCGCCGACAGTCAAGAGAAAGCTGCTACTAGGTGAAAGGTAGACGCCTATTAGATTATGTCAACCACCAAGTTCGATTCGAATGGAGGAGAAAAAAAGTCATACAGATGATAAAAAATTTCTCGAACTTTTTATGTTGTTTATTCATTTGCACTTTAGCTTTTGCGAAGAGTGGACATTCTTTTAATTTTCAACGAACAGGACACCCCTTAACTCCATAATGAGCAAGACCTTGTAGTTCACATCTAGTTATATATGCACGTTTCTGTTTAATTAATTTATTTTTTAATCTCGAATTATTTGTTTTGATTGTGGGCGTTGTATCTTTAGGTCTATTTAAGCCCGGAAACAAGCCAAAACCTTAGAAGCATAATGGGTTTAATCTTGGAGGTTTTTATGTCAAATATGGTTTTTCCTAAGTAAACACTAAAAAAAATTATCTCTTACTGTTTTACAGCATTCTTCTTTTTTATTTAAAGGGATTTATACATACAATACACAAGTATATTACATCTCTACAAAGTGAGCCCATAAGGTCAGGTAATGGTAATCGGCCGACAAGGGTCGCCACAAGCTCCTTCATATATCGATACGATACGGGTCGATACGCTGCGAGTACTTACGACCTTTGACTAACAATTGACGCGCCTCGGTTTAACCTGTATCCTTGACATGAGATGGAAATTGGAAGCTATAGAAGATGTTGAAGTTTTAAAAGAGAAGTGGTGGAGGAAGGGGGCCTTATCCCTTTTGACCCCATCCTTCAGATTTGGTCCACTAGAAGGGATTCTATGAGCTATGCACATGGATATCTCCCAATTTCTCTCCATCCACTTCTCTCTCTCTTTTTCACTCAAAATTTGGACCTTGTGCCTTCTTTTCTTGGGGCTATACAAAACCACTGGTTGGTGTGCCTCATTGGTGGGACCCACTGTTTGTACTTGGTCCAGATCTGTTACTGCTAGGCCCATTTTGGATCCAAATCTGTTTCAACGAGATCCAAATACAGTGCATGGATTAGATTTAGGGTGTCTTGTGGGGTTTTGTTTTGGATTTGTTTCCTAATCATGAGATCCAGTGTTGTGTGTTAAAATTTGGATTTGGTATAGGGTCCGTTTGGTTGGATCAAATCTAGCTCACTTGGCCCTTTTTTTATGGCGAAATTGATGTTGGTTCCCTCCTATGAAAGTTACGGATACCCCGGGCGGGGTTCGGGTCCGAGGGGTGTACTGAGTCCATAGAAGGAAATTGGTACTGGATCAATATGGATCCAAGCATTCTTGACCACAATATGGAACTTTAGACGGGACGAATAAACTTGATTCTGGATCTGAGTTGACCTGGTTCAATAAACTTAGCATTAGAGTTGGCAACATTCAGATCCAGATCAGCCCAGTGTTGGTTCGAATTGGCCTATTCGAAACCATTCAATTCCATTTCCATGGTCGATTCAAGAGTGCCAAGTGTCAAATTTTTTTTTTACTATTTTTTTTGTTTTTATATACATTAATTTCATTCATTTTCATTCTTTAATTACTTTTTAGATCATACTTAGCTGATTCACTAGCTATTATCTTGAATCGGTGGATCAGTTATTTCTTGGAATTGGCAGCCTCGCCGCTTCGGTTCACAAACTGGTTCTTTCTTTTCAACACACGAACACGATCAGCCAATACATCAAAACTTTTACTCAAAACCCGGATCCATAGGATCAGCCATAGCCATTCGCACTCTTGAGATTTTTCTTTTTAGACGGCGACGACGGCGGCAGCAAAGGTGGCGATGGCGGCGGCAGCAACAACCAATGGTCTAATATAATCAAAGTTGGACCATCATTTTCCAATGTATGTTTGACTTTCATATCTTCATTAATCATTACGTTAATAAACATCATCATCAGTTACAATTTCGATGAAGATAGGATCTAGTCTTCTTTCAATTAAAAAAAAAAAAAGAGTACATAGGAAAAATGTCGTTATAAAGTTGCTGTCATTTCTTATTTAGTAGATGTTCATGTTCTGATTTAGATATTCGTTTTGGAATCAAGTTAGTTAGTTAGATCAATTTGATTATGTTAGTTCGAAAGAACTCGAATACCATTTAGACCAAATGATCCAATAAAGTTGCATGTTAACACATTTGATTAACTAATTTGGATTTCTTTACTTTGTCAAATTTAATTTTCTAAACTAAAAAAATGAATTCAAAGATTAATTGTTGCAACATTGGATTTGAATAGATCATTTAACTCAAAATTTGTGAGCTTGTCAAGATACATGCGGTCCAACCCTGTGTTAGATTTGGGACTATTGGGCGGGAAGCCGACCCGAACCGATATGATCATTCGGAAGGACTTACAGGTCAAATGGATCGAATGATGATGACAAGAAAGACTTTTTGGTTTTTGGCGATCAGTGAAATTTCTTAAATTAGAGAAAAAGATGAGAAAATCTTCCTTCCTGCTTGCAAGGAACGGTTAGCGGGTTGCCTCCTCCTAGAAGAGGATAGGGAAAGAAACCCTTGATTCCGATCGTTCTCTGGTATTTCCTCTATCGCAGTCACCTGGAGATTAGATGTGCCGGGCTGAATCTTGACCGGTTCTATGAAATTTCATGGTTGTTTGAAGGATTCGTGGGAGCAATTGGGGGAATTCTTGCGCTGAATCGATATATTCCCTCGTTTTTTATCAGTTTCGAGACGAAGGAAGGGTTCGGCGTATTCTGGTTCTTTCCTTCTTTTCTTTTTTTTTTTTTTTCTCGGTGGAGGTTCTTGTTCGTTTTAATTGATAGCGAAGAGAAGAGGACCGTCGGCGTTCATTTGAGTCGTCGATCGAGAAGTACTCTACCACGGAAGGGTTCGGAAGAGTGGTTGGGGAGGATCCGCGTACGTGCACCTTATCGAGGCTTTTCGGTGTTGAGGTTGTGCCTTAAACAGTGAATTTTCTTTGTCTTCGGAGGACTTGAGATTTATAGTGCAAGGCTGGGATTGAAACGGTGGGTCTCTAGCGGCTTTGTGGTTCTTGAAACAGATCGTTTTGGTGTGTGGAATCTGTAATTTTGGTGAGGAAGGTTGAAGAAGTTCCTTGGAGGTTGAGGATTTTAGGTACAGAAAAAACCGAGCGGTGGAAGTGGGTTGACTCTATATTTTAGATTTTTGTCTACGGCTTCTTATACGGAATATGGGTTCAAATCCGATATTTGACATATTTGACGTGGGGGGCATAGATAGTGGAATGTATCTGAACTACGATGGGTTCAATGATCCATCAAACGCTGGGTATGCTAATGGCTTCTGGATCTTGCTAAACTATTTGTTATTTTATTTACTTTCAATTTCCGTGTGCTTAATTACTGCCTACTGGCTTATAATATGGCGTATGTTTGTTATTTTCTTTCTTCTTATTTCTCAAAAAATGATGCATGGTGTCCGTGACACAGGAATAACGTGAATATTTTGATTTGGCGTTTAGGCCCATACAGATGTGGGTATCCTGTAAAATTTCTTTTAGTTTCCCTGACTGTCTTTTCAACAATCGAGCTAGAGGATTAAGGCCCTTGCTATATTAAGACTGGCAATTTAACTTCATTGTGGTCATGTTCATTGATTCATAATATCGCAGCTCTCAGAAATTCTGCTTTATCCTGGGTGTGTAGTTTTGCTATTTTTTCTCTAGATAAGGTCATTTGGAACTAATTTTGGAGGGTGTGCAGTTATCCTCTTGTAGATGGTCTCATTTGATGTTTGTGAACCGAAATTGTAAAAGCTATCTTCACCAGATCTGCTTCCAGGTTGTTAAATGTACAAGGTTGTATCGTATTGATAGTGAAATGCATTGGTTCTCCTTAATAAAGAGTCCATCTTTATGGCTATGCAATAAAATTTTGTGCCATCAGGTTGCAATAAACGACTAGTATGATGAACGTGCTGTGTTTGAAGGTTGGTTTTGAGGGTTTTCATTTCACATTTGCTGTGTTAGTTTTCTGCAAGTTTCTTCATTCAATGATTAGTTGATCATACAACTGGTGCTTGTTTCTTTTGTGTATTTTCTTTAGCCCATTAAGTTCTTCTTGATTAGTTTTTACTTTCATGCAAATTTTGTTATATCTCCTATATATTATGGCTTGTTGGACCTTTTCCATTAAGCTGCAGGCCTGTATGTAAATTATTTTTTTTTCCATGATTTGAAGGGTGCCTTTCATTCATATATGTTTGTTATTATGTTGGCTTTTAGGTTATATAATCAGAAGACAATGTGGAACAACTGTAGTCAGTAGTTCCAAGTGTCTCTGAAGAGCTGCAAACAAGTCCTTTTATATCATCCTGATATCCTGGTATAATGTTTATGATGTGATCGAGACTACTTTTTATTGCTGTGCAAGGAGAAGAATGTGTTCATGAACTGTTCCTTGTTAGAGTCATCTTTTAACCTCTTATTATTGATTTGGGACTTATTATGTAATATGTACCCTAATGATCCTTATTTTAGCAGCGTTTCATCTTGAGCTAGTCAAGTCAGGTCATATATTTTTTTCCCGTGTGTTTAAGACTTTAAGTTGCTTTAGGCACTTGGATCTTGAAAATATCTCATCATAAGATTCTTGGTTTTTGCATTTATGGGCATCATTTGTTCTTGGGCTATTTCTCTAAATTTTGCATTAAAGTGTTTATCTATGCTTGGCCGTTTGCTCAAATAAAGGAAAAAGGATGTGCTATCTTTCTCCTGGGGAAATTTGCTATTGATCACTGGCACTTTTTCCCCTTTTTTCTGTAAGTCTCTTCTTGTAATTGTTACTTATGCGGTGTTCCATGTGTACTGTGGCAGGCTGGAAATTGACGATTCATTTGCAGGTGCATCTGGTTCTGAGAGGATGGGTTCTAAGAAAAGGTAATACCCCAACAATACAACATCTTTAGTGGTCGTTGATTGTTGTGCATCTTCTCTATTATGAGTGGCTGAATTGTCCTTTTTCTGATTGCCTGCCTTACCTTTTTGGTCCTTCCTCCTGTTACTAATGACGTGGTTATGATGAATATTGGCATGTTGACTTGCTTGTTAAGTTTCTTTTTTCGAAATAAAGGGTATTTGTGCTTTGTTACTGTGGGCATGACATGTAACTGTCTGAGGATTTCAGCTTCTTTGTTCCCCTTTTGATTTACCCATCTTACTATTACCTTGTAGAACTTCAAAAAGGATTTGGCAGCATAATGAAAAATAACAGGGCTGTATCTGAGGCAACTTATCTTACTACACATACTCGTTTTGGGTTTGTGTTATTGTAATTTCTGTCTGCAGTTTACTGTGTTTATGTGCTGTCTACAGGTTCAGTTTCCCTTTCGCTAAAAATAGCTAATGGAATGTGTGGTATAAATGCTGACAGGGCTAGGGATGAGTCATGCAGCAGGCCTGGATCCAAAGCTTGCCGAGAGAAAATGCGGAGGGACAAGTTGAATGACAGGCAAGCTGCTCTCTCCCTCCCCCCCCCCCCCACCCTCTATGCAGGCATGTGTGCAAGTAGGAAACCTGGAATTCCTCAACCCTTACACATTTTGTAAGGGAAAGTGATGTTGGTGCCTGAAATTTTTCTCCTGCTTTAATTCGACCAAGGATGGCTAAGGCTGCATTGCAGTTCTTTTCTGTAAAATACATGAGTGCATGTGTGTATAGTTTGTAGATGTTGTAAAAAGCGTATCGTAAGGCGTATCGGTCGGGCTTTAAGATACGCCGTATCGTAACCGTATCGTAAATTTTAAAAAAATAATAATAATAAATCAGAAAAAATTTAAAAAAAATCAGAAGATTCATAAAAAAAAATCAGAAAAAAGTAAAAATAATAAATTCTTCATAGAAAACATGGTTTAGTCTTTTAGATGATGATAGACTTATTATTTTAGTATATGCTATAAACTTACGCGTTCACGGTTCATCATTCATACTTCATAGACATCAAAATTCATAACAATATCATTCTTTTTCATCTTTATCTTCATGGTTTAAAAAAAACCATTTCCTCTCAATGGGAATCAGCCACCCATGCACAAATCCATGGTTTAATAGATGATTTCAAGGTGACAATCGATGATTTCACAATGGAAATCGATGATTTCCCTCTAAAGCGGTACAATCTATAGATTAGAAATGAGGAAGGGGTGGGTTTTTATAAAAAAACTCAAAAAAATGGGGTTCAAGTTTCCTTTTTAGAAATCAGCCCGTATCATACGATACGGGCCGTATCGCCCGTATCGCACGTATCGTACGATACATGTACGATACACCCCCATTTGCGAACAGAGGGTGTATCGTATCGTATTTTGCAAACGATACGATACATATCGTACGATACGGCCCCGTATCATACGATACGTATCGTACGATACGGCCCCGTATCATACGATACGTGCAACACTTTGTACAGTGTAAGCATGATTTGTGTTACCATCTCATGCTGTCCTATTTGGCATTTTATCTTGCTGATAGTTGTGCTGAGTCTGAAATAACTTTGCCAATTGTCGTCATGTCTGTAGTATTTGTATAAGCTTTTCATTTGAAGCCTGTAACGGTTCATATTTCTAACTGTTGAAATGCCTGAATGTCTGCTTTTGTCTGAAAAAGAAAAATACCAGTTTCAGAGTGCTTTTATTGATTGATCATCAATGTAGGTTTGTGGAGTTGGGTTCAATCCTTGACCCTGGGAGGCCCGTCAAAGTTGACAAAGCTAGTATTTTAATTGATGCTGCTCGTACATTGAATCATTTACGAAGCGAGGCAGAAAAACTGAAGGAGGCTAATGAGAAGCTTCAGGAAACTATCAAAGATCTAAAGGTCTGGTCTTCCATCCCTGCTTCAAGATTCTATAGAGACTTGCAAGTTCAGTTTAGTTCCTCCTGCTTCTTTTGTCAACAGAACCTAGATCTCTAGAGGGCTGGCACACTAACCTATGTTTACCACTTTGAGGATTCAGGTTCTCAAATCCATATGGGATAATTTTCTCAACAGTTGGCAGCATATTGAGAAACTATAGCTCCCTTCCTTTGACAATTTCACTATGATTTCTGACACGTTCATGACCAATGCTGTATTCAACTGTTATCCTTTTGAGATGATTGGCACTCACTTTTCACTACCATTGTAGAATTTAATTTTACTTCTTGCTTATAATTTGAATCGCCTGCATAGACCTGGTTTTAGAATGCTTTGCATTATGGTACTGTTGGTGAAATTTCTGATTACTATAACCTGATCATTTTCAGTCAGAGAAAAATGAACTCCGGGAAGAGAAAACCAAGTTGAAAGCAGAAAAAGAAAAACTCGAGCAACAACTAAATGCGATGAGTATGTCTCCTCCTGGATACATGCCACACCCAGCAGCTCTCCATGCCGCAGCTGCTGCAGCATTTGCTGCCCAAGCCTCTGCTGCTGGAAACAAGGGCATGCCTTTTGCTGGATATCCTGGAATTGCTATGTGGCAGTACATGCCTCCAGCTCATACTGATACCTCTCAAGACTCCAAATTGCGCCCACCGGCTGCCTGATCCAAAAGGTTGCAGCTTCTCGGCTTCCAAATGCTAACAACGTGCAAGGGTTTCATCCTGCTTGTTTTTCTTTCAAATTTTGTAATGTTGTGAATAGCAGATCCCTGTCAGTCCATGTTTAAGGTCTCTATGTCTGCCCTCCTTAAGTCCTCATTAAATGGGAAAATCTGGAACCTGTTAATTTCTTTGTTGTAACCGTTACTGATTGTAGAGTCGCACTACATGGTTCGTTGATGTAGAATTTTTTAAGTGTAAGTTTCATGTGCTCGTAGCTTCAAAACAGTTATTGCAGCGGCATGTATGCCTGGCAGCAGAGGAGCTGTGCTCTTAAAACCTGCTCATTTTTTAGTGCCCTAGATTGCCTGTTAGCTGTGACATGGTCCAATCAAGCTGGCCGTGTCCGGTAGGCTCTTCTTGGTAGTGGGCTAGCATGATCCCCCATCTCCCTCTCCAGATTTTGCGCAACTTTTTGTGTTTGGAGTTTAACAGGCTCATGTGAAGCCTGTTAGTGCAGACATCACCAATAGGTGGGTGACCGTTTCATTGACTGATGTCCATTAAGCCTGTCCTTGACGGTCCTGGACGTCGCCCACTTGATAACTTGATCTCCACATGCTGGAGACGCTTTGGTTTATGAGGGAAGAAACGGTCAGTGGGGGGCTCAGCTTACGTTGGGAGGGAAGGGGACATGGTTCGCCATAAAATAGTCTCCGAAAATTGAAACCTAAAGGCGTTTAAGTGTATTCAGGATGATGCGTCCGGAATTTGTTCGACCTGACACTGATATAAGAGAAGCATCCTTGAATAGAGTTGGCATCGACGGTGAAGATACTATTACGAGTACCAGGTTGGACACCCTTTGCTCAAGCACCGATGAATATAGTGAACAGTGAACGGGTTCCAAATTCAGTGGTCTTAAAACTTTTACAGCTCAAGAGTATAAATCACTACGTTCTGATAATTTATGTCAATTTTTAGTTTTAGATCTAAAGAAAACATATTATGGTAGACTTGTAAACACGCAAAGTCAAGAATTGGATGCTTAAGGACAGCGTTCGAACCTACAGAGGCATCAATCTTCTCATTTCAATATGCGCAAATAGCTGAGCGGCTCATTAAATGATCTTTTGACTAACGAGCTTAGATGAGCAACTGGACCAACACAATCTCTTCGTCCACCAGCTCATGTTTGTTTCGCGTGGCTTATTCAATTGAGACGAGACGAGGTGAACCAAGTGCGAATCGTGAGTGACTGGGTTCAATTCCCAGACCTCACGCCAATCAACAACATTATGAATGCAAAGCGATGACAGCCAAATCCTCAGGCCTTTTTCCTTCACAAGGAATGCCAACCAAGAAGTTAATAGAAAGTTAAGCAGCCATTCTCACAAATACAAGCTATTTTACTGACAGGCTAACTCCGTGTGAGTTTCTTAAAAAGAGGGTGCCAGCGGGAGTAGGTAAAATTTGATCATTTAACATGTCTAGAATAGTAGATGATCCCCATGACCAAGAAAAACAATACCAAAAACGAGGCCGAACTGATAGTGGACCTACCCTGCAACAACCAACCTTTCATGTCTGTGCAATTACTGCATCTTATAATGGACGAATCACTCAAGTGAACACCAAGATCATCGTTTCTCCAAAAGCATCGGTGCTCCTTCTGCCTCCTATTCAATGGAGAAGAAGAGCCTCTTTGCTGATGGAGTGTTCTGCAATCACCCATTCCAAGTCTTACTCAGTATTTTATTGGCTCTGGTTTTCACAGATCCCCTCCATATTGGACCACTAGGAGGCCACAACTTCAAGCCAGTTCAACACACCATAGCACCATATGCAGAAGTCATGGCCTCATGGCCCAGAGATAACCTTAGCAGGCTTAGGCTCGGAAAGCGCCAGTTCGTCGACGAGGTTTATGGCCCAGAATCCCTGGAATTTGACCTCCAGGGCCGAGGGCCTTACACGGGGTTGGCTGATGGTCGAGTTGTCAGGTGGATGGGAGATGCTGCTGGGTGGGAGACCTTCGCTCTGGTCTCCCCTAACTGGTATGTTTCATCACCAGGGAAAGTTGCCTCGTTCTATTTTCTGGTAATTGGTTATATGATTTCTGAGATTGAGTGGTTTTGTGAACTTAATATACAGCATGGTGTTGATATAGATATGTTACTGTTTTAGGTCTGAAAGCGTGTGTGCAAATGGAATCTACTCTACGACACACAAGCAATTCAAGCACGAAGAACAATGTGGCCGACCACTTGGTCTGAGGTTTGACAGACAAACTGGGGATCTCTACATTGCAGATGCATACCATGGCCTGTTGGTCGTGGGCCCAAATGGTGGAATAGCAACCCCTCTTGCTCCACAGGTTGGTGGAAGGAGGATCCTATTTGCAAATGACCTTGACATTCACAAGAATGGATCCATCTTCTTCACAGACACTAGCATGAGATATAACAGACAGTAAGAATCTCAAATCAGTTACCCAGCATTTGATGTCTACTGAAACTATGCATGCAGATGTGACATCAAATGTCTGATGCAGGAACCACTTCTTCATACTGTTGGAAGGAGAAGCAACAGGAAGGCTACTCAAATATGACCCATACACCAGAACAACTTCTATCGTTTTGGATGGCTTGGCATTCCCAAATGGAGTACAAATATCTAAGGACCATACATACCTTCTCTTCACAGAGACAACAAATAGCAGGTATTAACTTTTCGAAAGTGTATGAAAGGGTAGCATTTGGTATGGTGCAGCTTAATTAGATTTGTTTTTGGACAAAGTGGAAAACTTAAAAGGATGCGACTTTGATAATCTTTTGCCCAGATCAGGCATGTGTTTGCATGTATTATTCAGATTTTCATAGATATTATGGTTGGTTCTTTGAAATATCCCGACAACAAGGATCTAACAGATCTGATTTTGATCAGTCTCATGCATTCAAAATAGCGTCTAACTAAACCAAAGTTCATTTACTATCCACAAGTGAATAAGGGACAATGACAAGGCTTCTTCCATGACTTAGGATAATGAAGTACTGGCTAGAAGGGCCAAAGAAAGGCAACCTGGAGGTTTTTGCAGACTTGGCAGGGTTCCCTGACAATATAAGATCAAACAACAAGGGCCAATTCTGGGTGGCAATTGATTGCTGCAGAACACCGATTCAAGAGCATCTCTCCCGTCACCCGTGGATCAAAAGCATCTACTTCAGATTGCCATTCAAGCTGAGCATCCTAGCCAGGCTAATGGGAATGAGGATGTACACAGTTATCACCCTCTTCAATGAAAACGGAGAGATTGCAGAAGTTATGGAAGACCAAAGAGGTGAAGTAGTCAAGCTGGTCAGTGAAGTTCAAGAGTTTGATGGCAAGCTATGGATAGGAACTGTTGCCCACAACCACATTGTGACTCTCCCATTTCCCCCACGTTCAAATGAGTAAACATTTGGTTCTTATTGTATGGTCTGTTCATCAGTATGAAAACAGTTCTGAAGGAAATAATTGGAGGCTATTGTATGAGCTAGTTGCCAATAGGAGTGGCTCTTAAGCAACATAGTGTCTTAGGCTTCCCTGACATAGTAGTACTTGTTACAACCTCGCGTAATCAATGTAAAATTTTGTGTTAAAATCTTAGATGCCTGTGATTAATCCATAGTAACAAATCTTTGGATGTAGTCCACGGAGAAGTTTCAATATTTTTGAGAGATTTCATTGAGAAGGATTGAAGCCTACGGCACGTGCTGAGTTGGCCAACTAAATGCATCTGGGTAGTTAGAAAATAATTTGTTCAAGGAGAAAGGAAAATTAAGAATTTAAAAAGCCAGAAGGAGTTTAGTTTGATGGAAGAATTGACATATGAAACGCAATATTATGTCATACGATAAAAAATTCTGAATGATCAAACATGCAGTAAAAGTTCGCATAAGCAAGCAACTGGGCAACAACTAATTCAGCTTTATGATGAAGTTGCTTGACCCTTTGATCTTCTACGTTGAGTACGGTTATTTATCAACCATTGTCTAAAAATATCAACCAGATTTCCTACATATAATTAAGATGCAATCAAGATTTTTAGTCACGTGTAGGTTTTTGCTTCTTAACCCAAAAGACGAAAGCTATAAAAAAATTTAGACAGTTTCCCTTGAGAAAGATGCAAAGCATGCCAAATAGACACCGTGTATACCGAGATCACACCAATTCCTTCAAGTTTCCACAGGTAATGCCTAAAGAAACGAACTATCTAATCTACCAAGTAGTAGCTGATGGCAACATCAGAAGAAAAGAAAGAAGCTTCACAGCTTTTCAAGTTACACCAAATATGAAACCACAGGAACTTACGAACATCACACCAGCCCAAAAAGAGGAAAGTACCGTAGCAGATTTGCCATCACAAGTGACCAAGATACGCAGATAGCACTTAGAATGCTGAGATGACCATTTTCATTATACGATCAACACTTTAATTCCCAAAAGACCTGAAGAACCAAAATGCATTCGCAACTTTCCATAATCCAAATCACATAGCTTGGATATTATCCACGAAAATGAATCACATATCTCAAAATACCAAGCAAAACTACGGTGCCTCTCGCTTAGACAAGTTCTCATAAATAAGAAGAAAATTGAAAAACTTCTGGTTGTAAGTTCCTCTTCAACTTCCAACAACATATTCACCACAAAAGCCAAAAAACATCAAAAGGCATAACTCACCCATTGAATAAGTTCTCTAACACAGCTCAGCACCAAGGAAAGAGGCTAGATCACTTGCACAAGAGCAAGATGAGCCACTTCATCGATAGCGGTCCCGATCTCTCCCATGTTCTCGTACTCTGTCAATATCATACTCGTAACCTCTGTCCCTCCCACGGTCATAATCACGATCTCTATCCCTGCCTCTGTCCTTCTCACGCTCCCGGTCTCTTTCTCGACTCCAGCTTCTTCGACGATCCTTCTCATGATTGTATGCATCTCTTTCTCTGCTTCTGCTGCTCTCTCTTTCACTATGGTCCCTTCCTCTATCTTTGCCTCTCTCTTTACTGTTCCTTTCCACCATGCCTAGCAAAGTCACAAACACAAAGAAGACATTTTAAGCAATATAACCTTCATAACAATAAGACTATGTAATTTCCAAAGGAATATGAACAAGAAAAAAAATTAAGAAATCTACGATGGTATAGGAGACCTTTTCTCTCACAAATAGTTCCATTGTGAACCCAACAATCACCAGCAGTAGTGAACAAAAGGGAACAACTCCATAATCATTTGGGGCACAAGATGCAAGACCGAATCTATTTTAAACACTGTTCTACCATCAATTTGCACTCTCTCGTTAAGCTTTTAAAAGCTGTGTTATCTGATCAAATGACCAACCCAAATCAGATGAATTTCAATATCCTTATTTTCGTTGTCTCTGCCATCATTCTTCTTTACAAACTGCTTGACATGTAACCTATAATAATTAGAAGCTACAGATTGGTAAATACAACTTCTAAACAGATTTTTAGTTTGTAACTAAAATCTACAATACATGCTCCCTCCTTGCAAGCTGGTTGTTCACTATTTCAAGTCGAGAGAACTTGTGTTCTTTCTCAAGCAGCTATTACATAAACAACTGTTTTTTGCTCCATTTCTTCGGAAAGTTGTGGTTTCACCAATGCCTTACGCAATCTGCTCAAGAAGAGCATCATATTTAAATGAAGAACTATATCAGAAGTATCATTTTCGAAAGAAACTCTTAGAGAGGCAAAACCTTGAGGGTTTTTACAGACTTTTAGTCTTCTGGGGGAAAAGAGAAGAAATATTGGCATATATACTAGATATGAAAAGTAAAAAATGCAGATGATGCAAAGACACCAAGAAAAATATTGTTCTTATCTTGAAAATCTCATTTTTTCTTCAAAACTATATCGGTTGTCGAAAATCACAATAAAAAAGCATATTTAATAAATCATCTAATATTGTTATCACACATAAAACATGTAGATTGCAATTGTTCTGTATCCTGTTCTGGCATACCTAGCTCCTCGACATCCCATCCAGCCCGTCCTGAACCTGGAAGTGATTGTGTGGTCTCTGCTTGTTGTGTCTTGGCACGGAACTTCTTCTTGAGATTCCCAAACTCATCATACATCTCACCATCATCCTGACAAGAAAATAAGATCAGTAACATGACCACTTCTAATGTGTTGCACATGCTAAGGGAAAGACATACTTCTTCAGCCTCTCTACGCCTTCGTTTTGTTTCCTCAATTTCTTCTTCATCTAATTCCTTGTAACCTCCTCCACGTCCTCCTCTGATGACAAAGAAATATTTGATTGCTTAGCAAAGGTAGAAAATAAGATGTGCAAAGGTGATGACAGGATGTCTACTCCAACATGTTTTCTCCCCTCTTCATCAATAAGAAGTTGAGAAATACAGTTTAATGCATCAAATCCTGCCATCCTTTCCTTATGCAACGTCAGCAATTGTTTTCTCAGATCTTGCTAAATAGATGGCACAGATGGGACAACCCTCTACAACTGGGCAACCAACTGTTTTACATATTATGACAGGTCCACTACAATAGTTTTGGGATCCTAACAGTACCGATTTCAGAGTCACATTTAAAAGCACAATTATTTTTTTCCCAATGACCAGATCCAGAAACTAAATTTGAACATTCATTCATATAAAATGGTGTACTACTTAAACCTCACCTAACGCCACCTTCATTATGGCCAGGCTTGTTGGTGTTACAGATATTGCACTTTGTGCGTTTTGCCCAATTGATGTTTCCACACCTGAAAAAAAGCAAGCTGATGCATAAGAAAACGAATATGCAGCAGATTAAGCAAGTAAAAAACTATATTCATAATAAAGTCAAAGAAATGTTAATACATGCAGTACAACATAGCATCAACTGTTTGAAGAATGAACAAACGCAATCACACCTCTATGCAGTCATTTCAGTCAGAAACATTAACAAATTTTCATCAGCTTTTGAACCTTCATCAAATAATATGCAAGTCAAATTTTTTTATTAAGATAATAAGAGAGAAAGTACACAGAAAAAGATGCACAACATATATTCAGAATTCCAAGTACATCTTTAAGGGCTCCAGCAAGTCAGTAAATTTTAGTAAAAAGACTTGAGATTGATTAATCGTACCATCATTATCACATGAAATGCAATATGCGTTCACCAGGTTAATGGAAAGTTACAAGTCAAAGCAACTAACGGCTAATAGTTCAACCAGAAAAAAAAAATGGCTTAAAAGGGGAAAGAGAAAAATAGTATTAGCAATCACATTAAATGTGTGTAAAGCGTGCAATGTGCAAGGATATACAGGAAGAGGCAATAGTGATAAGAGGGAGAACAAATGAGCAGCAAATCCCACCAAGGCAGGTAACAATTCCATAGTTACAATATAGACTGAAACAGGTTGGTGTTTTTTTTTTATTTTTCCTTTTCTCCAATCCCTTGGAAAATGGAAAACCAGTGGTTGGACCTTAAGGCAGAAAATTGAAAGAAAGGCTTACATAGGGCAGGGCCAGTCATTTGGACCAAAAAGTCCAGTAGGACCACCAACTGTACGACCACGGCCACCTGCATCACTGGCACCTCGGCCCCTCCCACGACCACCACCTCCAGTACCTGTGCCAGAGCTACCAGCAGGACGGGCAGTTCCACAACGATTACAGACACCACGAAATGCAAAATTTACATTGCCACAGCTGCTTAAAACAAATGTTAGACAAAAAAAAATGAACATTAAATCTCATATACAAAGCCATTAAACTTTTGCTGAAGAGAGAAAATTTTAAGTCAAAGAAAGGGCTGCTCACCAATATCACATCACAGACCTTGTATTTGGACACATCCAATCTCCATCTTGTTGCCATGCTTTGGCTGACGCATCACCCCTTCCTCTGCCTCTTCCAGCCCCTTCATTGGGATCTGTACCATCCTCCCCTAGCTCAGCACCCACTCCATTTACAACTACCTCAGGTTCCTTGCTTTTAGACTCAGCTATAAATACACCAATTCTACTTCCATGGAAATCCTTGTCATGAAACCATTCAACAGCCGCCAATGCTGCATGTGGGTCCTCATATGTTACTGTAGCATCGCCTTTTGGCTCATTGGTCACTTTGTCCTTGTATAACCAGATTTTGGGACGACCTGTTCTTTTGTCCTTCTGAAGAGTTTTTGGAAACAAAGAGACCTATATTATTAGATACCTTAACAGTACTAAAATTACTGACATGCTGCCATCATCAGTTTTAATAAGCAAATTAGATGGAATGATACCTTCAGCAGACCTATTGTACCAAAGAACTCTGCCAGCATATTCTCATCGGTCCCTGGCGGCAAGTCACAGACATATACTGAACCAGTGGAGGGGGCTGCCTTTCCCATATGGCCTGCCATTTTATAGGAGTCTCTCCAGAGTCATGTAATTTGGAGACGACCTGTTGACAAATGTAATGCATATAGATATTTTACCCCAACAATCTGAAAAACCATAAACATAAAAAAGAATGCACACACACACAAAAATATGGATATTTATACAGATCATGTCTCACTGCCAACGGCTCCCATGTTTCAACCTAACCAGCATCCAGTTAACAGCTCAGACAAATTTTTGCTCCATTATAGGTAAGCACAGATTGGCAATTGTGACAAAGTGTAATTTTTCACGACCACATGACAATCAAGCACAAACTCATTCCCTAATGGGTGGCGGAGGATGTCATGACAGCTCTGTGTTATATTCAGAAACCCTTCTATTGCAATAACGTTGACAGACATCAAGCGACGAACACTACGACGCAAAACCATAAAACTTGCACGACTTATCTGATCGAGCAATGAAGCTCAACGTATGCAGTATCCGATTAGAACGCCAATATCAAGTGATTTGTCAGTTCAATGGAGAAGTGAAAGAGCTGCATACCAAGGAACTAATCTGAAGCCCCCTTAATACAGGTATGAGATGCAAAACCAACAATCTAGATGAATGTCCCGAAATTTGAGAGCTTTGAGAATTTCGACGCAATAACCTCCCTAGTTTGAGCAAAAAGACGATTCCAACGCATGATGCTAGAGACTTGAATCAGGACCGATGATAATGACGAAGCAAGTTTTATGAGATTGAATAAATGCCCACAAATTTACACATTAAACAATGCTTAGTTGCTTACAATAACAAGAAATTTAGCTTTCTATTGATTCCTACTGACTGGTCCAAAAACATTGAGAAAAATGGTTTCTTCTCTCAAAGTCAAACACATTAAAAACATAAGGGGGCATTGTCAACTAATGTCAGACATCAGAACTCAATCAACATTTTCACTACCAAAGAGAAGGTAAACCCTAATCTGCCAAAAGGCACAAGCAAAAAGCGCACACGACCAAGGAAACCTACCAACAAAACCCCCAAGACAATCTAATCTGAGACTAGGATCCATATATTGAAAGCAATAAAATCCTAAAACTGCACCTCTACCCGAGTTTCTCAGTTTTTACAGGAAAATTTAAAGAACGAGAGAGAGAGGGGGGGAGGAGGGATGGGAGGGGGGGTAGAGACGGAACATGCGAAAGGACGGTAGAGATTGAACTGACTCAGAGTCTCGAATATCTGAGGAATAAGACGGAGAAGCCTGAACGCTCGACGAATTCCGGCGACGAAAGGGAGGACTTCCGGCGCATACACAGAGAGGACAAAAACGTAATTGTTCGTGAGAGCGATCTGGAGAAGGAAGAAGCAGAGTAGCCCTTTTACACGAAATAACGCGGCCTTGGAGGCCGACGGATTACTGTAATACCCGTCACGAGGACGCCACTGTTCGTGTTCGCCACCCAAATGGATCGGATCATGTCGTCTTGTACCAATGTCCTGGCTTCCTTTGTACCGAGCATTATTCTGTAAATCCAGATCCAACAACAAATCCGTAATTTGAGAGGCAAGGGTTTGATACTTAAACCCGAACCGAATCCGACTCCAAATTGGATGAACAGACTTGCACAAGAAGTCATACTTGAATCTGACCTATAGGATTTGGCACTCGTCTTGGACTGGGATTTGATTTGTTGAAATAAGACCGGATCTAATTAGTTTAAGATCCGACTCTTACACAAGTAAATGTATCAGGCTTTCCTCAGGTTGAACTGGGAACTAAATTCCATGAGCAATCGGATCCAAAGTGATCGAAGCAGCTTGGTTATGGTTTAGATGATTCTGTTTGGATGGGTATATTGGATTGGATCTGAATTCACAATCCACTTGGTGCCCAGTTAGCTGTTTTGGAGTTGATGCCATCATACTTGTGATTCTGTTAAGGCTTGTTTTAGGAAGCCCATCTTTGGTTCAAATCTCATAGGTGTCAGCCTCTTACATTTATAAATGCATGCTATGAGTTTAGACAGAGAGAGGAACTCTAGGTTTGTGTCATAAGAAGTTGTTTGGCAATAGTAACTGTTTATTATTGTTCAACAAATTTACTTTGAGGCGCATCCACTAAATAGTAACAAACTGTTTCTATTGCCAAACAAGTCCTAATAATCTTAAGTTTATAATGAGAAAGTTGATGATATGCATTAGATGTCAAGTTGAAAACTATAAATCAAGTTTATATTTTCTTCAGGTGTTGTTCATGAGCTGACATTTTAAAGAGGAAAAAAATAAATGTATTTTGAATATTTATTCGTGTTTGAAGTATATATATTAAGTGTAACTACTACTTGGAACAGTGAGGGTAACAGTGAGGGTAAGAGGTGAGCTTCAAAGAAAGCGAGAACGGAGCTAAAATATGTGTAACTCTTAAACCCTAAACCCTAATGTCCAAGGCCCCAGTCTCAAATGGCAGAGTAAGTGAGGGCCAGTCTTTCTCTCTCTCTGTCTCCTTCCCTCTGCTCCGAAGATGGCCTCCTTCCTCCGACGCCGCTGCGTCCTCAATTTCCACCGCCATTTCTGCTCCCATGCGGCTGCGCCGCTGCCTCCGCCACCACCAGCGTCTGAATCGATTTCGGCGTCGTTGATCCGGACCAAGATCAAGTCCGAGCAGGACCCCGATGCCATTGTCCGCCTGATCAGTCCTCTTGCTGAAAGCCTCACTGCCACTACCTCCATCGCCGGCCGCCACGCTCGTGACATCGCCGTCCGGCGTCTCGCCAAGTACCGGCGCTCCTCTGACGTCGAAGCCTTCCTGGAAGGGATGAAGAAGCACCACCCACAGACGGCGAAACCAGAGGCCTTCCTGTCGGGGCTTATCATATCGTATGGCAAGGCCGGCATGATCGACCACGCTGTCCGGTCTTTCGACGAGCTCGAGGGGCTTGGGGTCCGCCCCTCCCTTGCCGCCTTCAACGCGTTGCTCGCCGCCTGCGTCCAGGCGAAGCGATTCGACAAGGTGCCGGATCTCTTCCACGACATTCCTTCAAGGTACCCGGAGATCTCGCCGGATAAAGTATCGTACGGAGTCCTCGCGAAGGCTTTATGCGAAAAGGGCAAGCCGGAGAAGGCCTACGATCTCCTGAAGGAGATGGAGGAGAAGGAGGTAGAAGTCACCGGAGTCACCTACACGACGATCCTCGACGGCTTCTACAAGAAGCGGAACGCAAAAATGGGCGACAAAATTTGGGATTTGATGCGGAAAAAAGAAGGCTCTCTGATCGATTCCACGGCGTATAACGCTAAAATATTGAACGTCGCCCAAAATGGCAAGCCAGAGGAGGTTCTGAAGCTGCTTGAGGAAATGGAAGGTCTCGGGTTGAAGCCTAACGTCGTTAGCTACAATTTCCTTCTTACCTCTTACTGCAAGAGTGGAAATTATGAGGCGGGGAAGAAGGTCTATAGGCAGATGAGGGGAAAAGGGTGCCACCCCAATGCGGCGACGTTTAGGACATTGTTGTTCTTTTTGTGTAAGGGTGGTGATCTGGAGTCCGCCATGAAGGTATACAAAGAGAGCGTTAGGAGGGATAGAATTCCCGATTTCGGAACCATGAAGATCTTCGTGGAAGCATTGACGAAGGCATCGAGAGAAGCCGACGCGAAATCGGTGATCGCGCAGATGAAGAAAAAGTACCAAGATTCATTTCTGAATGCGTGGAGGAAACTTGAAGTTGCTCTTGGTTTCACGTTGGATGACGGAGGATCATCAGCCGTGGCCTCTGCATAGTGGGTGTATCCGAGGATGTTGGCGTTTGTTTTTTCACAAGATTGGAGCAAAAACCAAGAAAGAAATCGTGATACTTTAATGGGTTTGCTAGAGGGAGGAGTCATCATGACAAGGGCTCGTTATCATGGATTTTGAAATTCTGCAACTGTGGTATGCTGGTATGTGATTGTTCTGCTGAATTTGGACTGTGATCAGGATAACATGGATAAGTAGAGCTCTTGCAACTCTGAAATGCAAAGCCTCCACGATGGAGGGACTGCATCTTCATTGTGAAAATCAACCGTTCAATTTTCTGGATGATCTTTCATGAAGGTAAATTTTCAGTTGATGCTATAGACATTTTGAGTTACTCTGTAACCTACTTACCCCATAATTGAGAATAATATTATTTTCTTATTTGGTATTTATGAAATAATAGGAAAAGTTCGATCTTGGGAATCCAGTTGCGATTGCAAGTAGAATACGATTCAACATATTTGATTAGCAGAAGAATTTTTCCTCGCTTTCAAACAGTAATTTTTCATTTTGCCAACATCGAATGAAAAAGTAAACATCTGGTATGAAACTTAAATCTGGAGACCGTCAGTTTGCTCTCGCTATCATGGTTTATACTTTCGATTTTCTGTTTGTAACTTTGGCTCGATTATTTTTTCAATATAAGGGCAGTTACAAAGTTTCAATAGTTCTCTCATGGCAACCCGTTTATAAATATCTTATAAAGAAGTTTTCCGAGATTTCCTTGATCAGAGGTGGGCAATGTGCCCATCATTCTTCTATCAAACGTTAACTGGGTTCTGATTTAGGTCACTAGACATAACAAAGCGAACGCGGCACCGGCTCAGATCCCCACCCCAGTGATTATTTTTGCAAAATGACCCATGCCAACTATATTACAAACTGTGAATCGCTTGAAGAAAATCCATCCGGCGTATATGATTTGCATTTTTTTTTAACGTGGTACTTATCTGTCTGTTAATCTTTCCAAAAAGGCTATAAAGTTAATGCTGTCAAATATAATATGATAAGACGACACTCTGTTTGCCCTTCTTCGTGAAAGTTAATATTGCAATAAGGTGAATTTGCCTCATAATCTTCTTTGCAGATAAAATTCATATTTACCGCTCATCTTTTGCAAAACCGACTAATCGAACTTGTCAAATGCTATGAATCAACATATTATGTTTACATTTTATAAAATTCATATTTCTAACTGAAGAAAAAATCTCTTCGTATTAAACCCTCATAGTTTAAAAGAACTGTGTGCATCTTTGTTTTATATTTTGTGGGCTCCAATGCAGCATACAATGTTTCAGAAATTAAATAATTAAGACAAACTTGTGAAACTACAAGGCAGGGATGTTTTGCCAGTACGCTTCATAAAGCAACAGTCCTTGTACTAAAAGGAAAACCAGCAAAATAAAAGCACCACTTATATAATGCTTAATCTACAGCCGTCCTTTTACTATGATTGGCAAAAATCCACTTTTCCATCCTAAGAAAACAAAAAGAAAAATAAACCGCTTGCTACTTCTCGAAGGCCGAGAGGCAGTTCGCAGTATTCCAGTTTGAATATCCCCACGATTCAAAACTGTGAGACGCCCTCCACCTTCATGTCGAAGCTGACTGCACTCTCCGGCAGCCGGCGTGCTAATAAATATTTTACTGGAAAGAACTGTTTTTGTTGTCAAAAACATTTGCAATGAGCCAGACCGGTTTTGTAAGATATTCGATTGCAATGGTCATTGAAAGGTGAACTCGTCACAACTGTTCAGTCTTGTGGGTTTTAATTTTGGAGTCCCAATGAGCTCGTGATTGGCATTTGTCGAATATCGAATATGAGCATTATAATATGCACTCTTCTCAACCATTCAATGATACTGAAAAACAAAACTGTCAACTCGAAATGGAAACTATTTAATGTAACCAACTGCTACCTCAAGGGGCTCAGGTGATAAAGCCGCTCAAACTCAAGAGTTTGAACTTCGCTTCTGATGATGACTGTCACGGTCTTACGTGTTAGTCCTTTGATATATGTAAAGGGTGGCAAAGTGACAACCGAGCTAAAGGATGCATCATATCCCCATGCAGATCACAAGGCAAGCAAGAACCTGAGTAAGGATATTGGCCTTGGGGGTTTAATGCTGCTGACGGCAGTTTCTCCTATAGAAACATTAAAAAAAAAAACCGAACAGTTGTGACATTTGTTCACCTTTCAATAAACATAACCATCGATCATAGGGTAGGTACACCAGAAGCCACTAGTCACTGCACACGCATGCACATGCGGAAACATTTCCATGCAGATAATGTTGACCCTTCTAGTGCAAATAGAAACTAAAAGTAGGAGAAACCAATTTAGTTTACATTATCTCGCAACCATGAAAAGAATGAATCGAAAGCTATCATGATATAGATTATATAAACATTTCCATCTAGACATTTTTCTACGATCATATCTTGTACTAAAAAATAAGAAAACAAAATTGCGCTACAAGTAGAACTATAGAAGCAAGGGAAGAATGAATTTATGTTACTATCACACTGGGGGAAACGTAAGTTACAAAGAGGAAAAGACTACCTTTTTTGCCATGATTCTCTTAAGCAGGTGAACACCTCAATGCCAGAGAACCTTATATGGTCTTCCCACAACATTTCTCTTCTCGTCCTGTGCATCAGATATTATATTATTGCAGAAACAAGGCGGAAGCAAAGGTGGGAAGCAATCATCTCCGGCCATGGTTTCTCCCCGGTACTGGTGAACTCCTCGAATCCATGGGAGTTTTAACTTTCTCAATAGGATTTGCTTTCTCATCCTTGGTATCAGACTTTTTTTGCTTTCGAATTATCTCATCAACATGTCGACGCCAGAGAGACTCCCTCTCTTTCCTAGGCAATTTTGAATATCTTGGGTCAAGTTTTAACAGTTCCTTTGCCATAGTCCAGGAATTGAGCGCAGTCTTCCCATTCTCTGCTGCTTGGGATGCAGTCTCCCCTGTGATAACTTCAGCTAACAAGGCCCGAAATTCACGAGCACAGCGCTGTAGCAGCAAAAAAACCAGAAGAGAAACTAAGTACTGTGAATGGTCATGATATCTCAAGTTCATGGATAACATGAGTGATACAGGCAGTGAGCTGTAAACCATTCTGATGATGTGGGCAAAAGATGCATTCTTGGAAAACCATCTCAAAATCTTTCAAGATTGAAACTGGAAAAAGAAATGCTACATGACGATTCGAGTATTGCAGGTATGCACTAATGATGAATCTAGATTCACAACTCATTTTCTTTTTGTTGGCAGGAAAAATATTGTGGAAAGACATCAAAGAACATACCAAATACACAAAACAAGACTTGGCAAGATGGTAGGAACACCATATCACGGGTTTAGCCACCTAGTACTATGCCATTTATAAAAGAAAAACCCAATGCATAGAGAAAGATAAGCACGAAAATACTTGTATATAGAAACCTATTAAGTCGAAATTATACTCCTACCCAAGCATTAAAATCAGAAAAAATAAAATTCTGAAAAGAGTTGCCAATCAAGAATGAAATGTAACTAACATAACCAACTTATCCAGAAGTTTATTGACATAAAAAATTTGCCCACTAAAGCAACATATTCACATTCTCACCTCATACAGCATTTTCATATGCTCCCGAAATAGTTTTTCCATGTCAGTTTCCTCTAGATCAGGGTTTTTGGCACGACCAAGTGGATCTTTATCCAATTTAGGTTTTGATTCAGTCCATGATGCCTGAAAGTGTGCAATGCAACAAGAGAATAGCAAACATTTTAGCTGATGACCAACTCAGTTCAAACTTAAAATGCCCTTACATGGGGGATTCACATAAAACAAATCAGTTGGTATGCCTCACAGGATCAGAAAGTCAAAGATTCCATTTTAAGCTTCAATTGTTAAGGAAATTTTCACTTATCAAGGATTAGCAACTGGTAGTGACAAGCAAACCAGCACCTAATGAGTATTACCAACTTTAGCTTGAGAAATACCTGAGGATCCTTTATCTTCTCTGTGAGAAGGGCTTGATAAGAAACCACTGCGTCCTTTCTACGCGCCTTCAAGCGCACTCTTTCCATTTCCTGTTCTTCCCTTTCTTTTCTCTTGCGCATTTCACGTTCTCTTTCTTTCAACTTCTCCTGGATGCAAATGATAAATCTTAAGTGGGCCAAATAATAAAGATATATGAAAAATAGCTATTACCAAAATACTCAAAAGGCACACAAAAAAATTGACCATGTCGCTACCTCTTCCTCCTTTTTTGCTCTTGCAGCTCTTTCTGCTTCTTGTTCTGCAGCTTTTAGTTCAGATATGTATTCATTGAACAAAATTTCCCTTTCTTCATGCTTCACTGATTTGTATCTTGGATCACCCCGTAAGCTATCCTTCATCTAAAGAAACAGCAATTCATTGAAAGGGGGGAAAGAATTTTGTCACATGATAAGTAGAGAAAAGAAACGCCTTCTTCCAAGAATACAACCTTCATTCATATATGCACTCACAAACAGCCATTTACATTGTCAAAGGCAACCATTTCCACGTCCATAACATATCCAACAACGTAATAGAGTACTGGGAGCAACTGGAAATACATAAATTCCACAGGCAACCATGAGGACCATCATGCTGTACCTAACCATTTTGTGGATGATATTCACAGTGGATGTAATTATACATCAAAGAGTCACAAGTGCTGAAACAAGGAAAGCCTTGTAAGGAAGCCCTTGCAAGCCAAAATTTTCACCCACCTAACATACATAATATTTTATATTTGTAGTGACGATAGTCACGATACTATCATAATTCACAAACATTACTAAAAAAGTAAAAAGTGGGAGGAATTCCCAGTTCTTCCTTTCTTCAGCATCAAATTTATGATTTGTTTAAACTTTAAACCATGAATTGCTAACCAAAAGATTTCTCCAATAGGATTCTTGAGAAAGTTTCCTCGTTCCCAAAACAGTCCATCCTTTTGTTGTTTCAAACATTAAAAGCATCGTAAAGCTAAAGCAAGGAGACAAAGTCTAACAATGACACAGCATAGTGAAACTTAAATATGCTTATTTTATAACATTATAACAAAAACAAGGGAAAAACTCAATCCTTTGAAATTCTCAAAAACAAACAGTAGAAAGTTATTATTTAAAGCCTAAACTTACCCTGGACCAACGGCTACTGCTGTTGATGTCTCGATTATCTCGAAGCATAGACTTGAAGCTGGACACTGCAGCTGCACGGGCAGCCTGGACATTCTCTTCATAAGCTTTCCTCAGAGGAAGAACCCTACAGCAAATTACATATACGTCCAACATGTAGCACAAAGTTAAATATAATTAGAAAAGAAAAACCTATGGCCAACTACAAGGAAATATATTTTACTTCTCATTCAACAACTGCTCTCGCTCCTTGCGATCCAAGGCCAGAAATCGTGGATCATTTCCCCATTTTTGTTTAATCGTTGCATAATCAGTTTTGTGATCAATATCCTGATGTGGAGTAAATGAAGAACATAAGAAACAAAAATAGGAGGTAGGAGAACAAAAGATGCCGTACGAGAGCACAAAGTCAAGCGCAAGAATCTCCAAATCTATAGCTGTAAGGAAATTGTCACCTAAAGAGTTGCAGTGAAAATTTAAGACAAGCCCATAATATAACCTCTGAAGCTTCTTCCAGCAATTGTTTGAAACCCTCAACTGCAGCCTTTTGTGCTGCCCGTTTCTCCTTTCGTGCTTCTTCGGCTCGATTACGAACATAGTGCTCAAACAGAGACCTCCTTAATGCATAACCTGGTACAGCCTGCATGAAAAGCAAATAGCTAAAAAGACTAGCAGCAAAATCTAAATAAATAAATAAATAACAGGGATTGACAGAAGATCTAGATGTGACCACAAATGGTAGATTGCCCATGATGTGGTAGACTTGCAATCAACCTAACCTACTATACAGAAGCACCCCTCCGTCATTACCTAGATGATGCGCAAAAACGTTAACAGAATCTATATGAAAAACCACAAGTTAACAAAGATGGCATTTCTAAGTCAGTTCAGGGTCATTCATCTTACAAGCATAAATTCAACGCACGAAGTAGCTTCCTTCCTGAAGCTCAAGAAGTAGGACAGAAAGTGTAGAGGCCAGATATAACTTATCCAAAGCACATAAGGCCGGCACCAAATGGGCACAGGTTTCAGAATGCATAGGAGTGACTCCAAGATAAAGCAACTACACCAGAAAAAGTAAAGATGGCAACTGCAAATAAGTCAATTACCAGGACAAGCCAGATTTCAGGATCATGCTAGTAATACTAGTTTCATAAGCATCGAAGAGCTATTCAAAAGTCCAATACAGGACAAAGTGTTTAAAAGACAAGTAAAACCAGTTAGAAGAACAATGAATCTTTGCTACAAATAAGTAGTGAACTTCATGAAAAAAAAAGTACAACATTAAGTGGAGCAATAAATGCATGAACACCAAAATAGTTTCACCCAGCACCAGTTAAGATGCTCCAGAATGTTAAAGAAAACTCTTAACTCATAGAGCTTCATCCATCTGTAAAAGGTAACAGATAGTCTTGAGTAAACAAACCTTAAAACGTGGATCAAGAATAATTTTTGGAAGTTCTTTATCCCATTTTGAAAAAGGTGCAATTCCTTTTTCTTTCAGCATTTCCTGGAGAGAGAAGAATAGCTAATGTTAGTGCAGAAATTTAGTTAAAAAGTTAAAACAACCTAAAGGATATACTGAATGAAAAGAGTGTCATTTTCTGTTAAATACGTGAAGATGCACTGCATGCAGTTGTCACGTGTTGCAGTATCAAGTAGGAAAGCATTTCTTCCAATTATGGACAAACAAATCATTTATAATCTAATGATACCTTGAACTCCATGATATATTTATCCTTGGATGGTCCACCGTCATTATCATCTGAATCGGAGGATGAGTCTGACATATTTCCATCCCCATTAGCATCTCTAATTTTTTCTTTTGAATTGTCAAGTTGCTGGTCCTTTGCAGTATTCTCCACCATGTTAGGGTCATTCACCTCAGTTGCAGAAGAGACTGATGAAGCTGGAAGAGGAGATGAGCCAGCAGGTGTGCCAGCATCCTGCAACTTCCTCTTAATCAGATCCAGTGCAGATGAACCCACTGGTACAGCAGAGGGTCTAAGTGTCATTGCATCACGACCACCAGTATTAACTGCAGGAGCACTCAGACCGACAGAAGAAGGAGATTTTTCTTCCAATCCACCAAAATTTGGAGCAGATGGTGCACTCATTTTTGAAGAAGATTCAGATTCCTGCTTCTTTCTTAGTTCCACAACCTCAATGGGTATTTGCCAGCTGCTTACCTGGCAGATGCACATATTCAGACATGTCAATGCATCCAACAACATGAATGGCAGGACCAATAAAAGGTAGCCTTGCTGATAAGATCAACTAAGCACAACATAGCACATTAAGATATGGCAACAAACAGACATATCAGGAGACTATCATTGGTAAAATTTCAGTATAGAATTTATTGTTAGGTTCATAAATTTTATTTTTAAGGACAAGAAAGAAAATTATTTTAGTAGAGAAGGTTGAGATAATGGTAGAAATGTAGAATGATCTACAACCAGCAGTCACTTTGTAGCATTGTCACAAAAGACGTGGACGGGTATAATACGGAGAGGAAAAAAACGAGTATAATACGGCGAAGAAAAAAATCTCGGGAATAAAACGGGAAAAAGACGGTAAATTTTTAAAAAATAAATAAATAAATCCTAACAATTATATAAAAATAAAATAAATGAGAAATTAAAAAAACATTGGAAAATGGCTACATAAGCAACAAATAATTTTAGGTACACCTCTGAAACAATTTGCCAACTTAAAAATTTATGCCAACTTAAAAATTTAGAGAAATAAAGTTAATAAACTTTCCCCTCAACGTGAACAACAAATCCCAAGGAAGCTGAGGGGGGAAAGGGAAAAATAAGAAAGCTGAGGGGGGAAAGGGAAAAATAAAAAGGGAAAAAGAGAGATTTTCTCGGGAGACGAAGGAGAGGATGGCGGGAAGTTAACCCCCATTTTTCTTTTAAAAGACATTTTTGCCATTAAAAGGCGCGTTCAAGTTAAAAAAAAACCAATTCTTTTACAAATATTACATGCGTGCCATCTTCAAAAAGACGTTTTTGCCATTAAAAGGAGTGTCCAAGTTAAAAAAAAAAACAATTCTTTTACAAATATTACACGCGTGCCATTTCTTTAAAAAGCTCACTCTTTAAAAAAACGTGGAAGACGCGTATAAAACGCGTTTAATATGCGTTTTATACGCGTCCTTTATTTTTTACCTTTTTTTTTTAAAACGCGTTATATTCCCGTTTTATACGGGGATGTCGTTTTTAACGTTTAATACGCGTTATTTTTAAAATAACACCGTTTTTTGTGACGATCGGTTTGTAGGGCATCAAAGAATATTGCTCATAAGGGCCACAGTCAAGCTATTCCTTTTTCATAATATTAAATAATAACTGCTTACTACCTAATTATTTTTTCTTCAATGTTATCCACATTTGACATGTTCCATTTTTTATCCAGAAATTCAATTTATTAGGGTTTTTAGACCAAAAAGGGATCACTACTAAGAAGCAGTTCCAGTTCAAATTTCAGTTCCATAGAAACAGCTTCTTTTAGCTCAATCATATATTGTCACATTCTAAGCACCATAAAGCAGCTCTGAATAAGGTTCCAGAACAACAGTAGCATCTGAAATTAGGCATACTGCAGCATAATCCCAAGATCATGCGCATTTTTTGTATATGACTTCACTTAACACCTTTCAGAAAATAGTGATGCATACTCATAGCTCATCTGATGGTAATAATGACACTGATCAAACAGAGTAACTGGACACTGAAAGTACAGGACAATGTTCTCACCCCTTCTGTGCATGGTAGATTCCTGTGATTGTGGTTCTAACTAAGGCTGTCAAACTTATGAACATAGACCTTACTTGGGAAACTCACGTGTCTTGGGCATCCAACGCATGAAATTCAAAAGGAAGATCTATGTTAACAAGTTCAAAAATCTTAAGTAGAATTAGAATCACAAAATAACTAATAAGACCTAAACCAAAGAATAAAATACCTTGCTCTTTGTGTTATAGTAATATTTCTTGCCATCATTTGTGGTGACCAGGGACCAATCTGTACTCCCCAGCTTCTCCCTGAAAGGCAATTAACCATCTCATATTGGCAATATAGCAAATCAAACATGGCATCTAATCGGCTCTCAACAAAAATTGATCACAACTTCACAAGTATCCTTTTAGTTTGGATTGGATCCATGAAATGGTACATTAATTGTATAGGCTAACCCACATGAAGGACAAATCTGTCTCGGTGAAAGACATTCGATTAACACCCTGAGGTTGGATATGGTCCTGGGCGATATGTAGGGCCTTGTGGAAACCAATCCAAATGAGTGCATAGAATAGAATGATGGACCGGTTAGACCTGTATACGGACGATCTGAAGCCCTACCTTCCATTGAACACTATCTCCAACATGAAATAATCGTTCAGAATCTCAATTAAATAACATGTGGAAAAAGTTAAAATTGAAAATCAGGAATATAATTATCCATATAAACAAGTCAAACTGAAATCTCTGCATCACAAGAGTGAATTTCACCAATTTCTCAAAGACAGTGAAGGGAACTTGCCAAATGTGGAATTGAAAAGAAGGAAGCTTGTAAGAAACATCCTGATCTACAATGAAATTCTGACAAAACTTACACATGACAGATTATATTTCATATGAGATGCATTGCTAAGAGAGCCTCCTCTACCAAGAAGAAGAAAAATGCTTGTTGGTTTATGTCAAATGGCAAAATAACCAAATTTGTTACCAAAATTAAACAATTCCAGTAGCCTCCCGACCAAAATACTGGTAAGGAAATTTGTATCTGAATGTCAGATACATGTCCCAACTCCCAATTAAGCCTGCTATTCACTAAAAGATTGGCCTTCTGCAAAACAGGCCAACCTAGGCAACAGGAACCAAGAAACAAGGGGTTATTAATGAAGCACTCCATCATAGAAGTTACATACCTGTAACTAAATCCTCAAAGGTTGTTAGGCTTTTAGGTTTACCACCCTTGGAATGAATTCTCTCTTACTTGGAGCAACAATCTAGCTGTCAGCCCCAGATGAACATCAAAGCTAGTGCACTTCCAAAAGCTCCAACTGAGTCTTAACGAAACATGCACACCCAAAAACAAAGACAGAGATGGTGACAAAGAAAGAATTGGGGTGGAGTTGGGGGAGAAAGAGGGAGGGAGGAGCAGTGTTGTGGGTGGAGTAGCAGAACGAAGAAAAAATAGACATTGGTGCCCATAATCGCTCCTAAGCTAAATTGCCAACATAGAAAGTCAGACGTAGGTCAGTCAAGTTCCTAGAAAGACTAGTCAAGATAGCAAGTTGGTAAGTACATGAACCAACTAAATTAGCTAGTTAAGAAGCAATCATAACTAGGTGAAACAACAAGGGGAAAAGAAGACTAATAAATGCACCCTTCAGCAAACAACTAAGGAAGTAAATGAACACAGAGAGATGTAAAGAAACATAATAACTGGAAAGGAGGAAAAAAAGACTGTCAATTACATCTAAGATCTAAGAACCTACCAGTCAGTGAAAAACAAGTATGGACTAGCCAACCAAGGCAGTCGACTAGTCCATGAGCCATGGCCCAGCCAACTAGATGGTCATGAACTAGCTGTCTGGTTGTCAACTATGCAACTAGTCAACCAAATAGTCTCCTAGATGGACAACAAAGCACCTAAGTTACTTAGTCTTGCCTAAGAAAAGAAATGAAATCAAACCGACTAAGAGCAAAGCCTCAAAACTACATGAATCAAGAATTGCTCTGTCCTTACAAAGTTGAGCTAAGATGTCTCCTTCATCTTAGTAATAACCAGCTTGACGACAAAGATCACTTGCTCAATTGTCTTTTTTCTATTCTATTTTTCTTTGAGATTCACTAACAATGCTATGAACATCAGAATCATCACAGCGTGTACACAGATTGGTGGTGAGATTACCAACTTCTACAACCAACATGTCTGTATGGCCTTTACGCTTTACCAGTAATCCAGCATGCCGAACATACAACATGACTGGGATCAGAGATTTGACCGCTTATAAATGATTGATTACATTCCATATGATAGGTACTGGAGGGGTATATATTGCAAATGTGAAAAGAGATCCAAGTATATGGCTATTAGGCACTTTAATAAGCTGGGTCTGGATCATCAGAGTTAAAAGAACTCTCTGACCCGTATATTTAAGTGATCACCCTATTTATAGTGGAGATGGGTGAACCCGGATTATGAATGAAAGTAAGGAGGCTTTCTGGTTAACCCTAATCCTTTAGTGGTTAAAGTGTGTTTGTGTTTTGTTCTTTTCCTTGGTTTAACCCTTGCAAGAGTACTTTGGTAGCCCGGCAGCTATCACAATGAGACACAAAAGCAACCATCAACTGCAAAAAGCCAAAAGAATAAGAACCTAAAGATCAACAAATTTTTAAACAATTAGAGCTTACCCCATTAATGCTCCCATCCCACATGCACATTGAAAGAATGAGCGTGTTCCTTTTCATTGAATAAGACAAGCAGGCTAACTTTTTAAAATATCCACATGAAAGAATTTCTTTCACAAGATTATCCATAAGCATGAATAGACAAGCACATACCATGAAATTGGAATTGGCTGGGCAATGGCTTTCTCAGGCTGCAAAAACAAAAGATTTTGTACAACAATATCAGCAACATATGCACATAAGCTGATAAAGAAAGGGTATACAATAAGCCAAAGCTGCTCTTACCTCCCCTTTAAATGCAGAAGGCTTCGTATAGGTTGATTCTCCAGTGATAGCATTATAATAATAAACAATCCCTGCTTCAGTCTTGTGAGCTGTCCAAGCATCATCACCATCACTGCTAACAATTAGCTCATCTTTCTTAACTGAATCAGAAGACTTTGTTTCCTTATCTGCAACAGAGAGAATTTCACCTCAAAACTCAATCTTACAATCAAAAGAATATATCAATCAATACAATGTACCTATGCCCGGAGGTGGTGATTGGGTTCCCAGGGGGCTTGATTTCTGCCCAGCCCCTCCCGCTGTTAAGGATGTTTCTGCAGGAGGTCCCACAGGAGAAACACCAGGAGGTTGAGATTGTTCAGGCAAAGTAACTGAAGGAAATGACACAGGACGTACAGGAATAGGAATTTGACCAGGATACACAGGTGGGTATGGAAGGAAAGGTGGGTGCTGTGGGCCCCCAACTTGAGGAGGACGCAGCCATAGTGCCTGAGGTGGAGGAATTATTGGAGGTCCTGGATATGCTGAATACATTTGCTGTTGAACATTTTGAGCAGCATTCACTGTGGCTGAATTTGATGAACTTGAAGGTACAGAGGGCAAAGTAGGTCTTGCAGATGCAGATGAATCTAGTGCTGGTGGCCGTGCATTAACATTAGAAGATGATGATGGGGCAGGCATGTGTATCCCAGGAGGCCCAGGGGTTCCAGGGGTGCCAGACATCATAGGAGGACTATGAAACATTGGTATAGCTGGCATCCTCACAGTATTATATGCATTTGCTTCTGGCACAATATTAGGAGTTGAAGATGTATGAATAGGCACATTAACCACTGGTGAACTACAAGGAGCCGTTGTTATGCCTGATGATTCTTGTGCAACTGCTGCGGAGGTGCTCTGTTCATTGAAGTACTAATAACATTCAGGTCATCAATATGGAAAACAACTTCCGAAAATGTACAGAATTATGGATCAGAAAACATACAGCACTGGACTGATTATTTTGAAAACCTTCAGAGGCTGCAGGCACTTGCAAGCTAACAGGAAAAGAATAACCAGATGCAGCTGACAGAGGAGGTCGAAATGACAGTGGTGCATTTTGAGCAACAGTTCCTGAATCCCATGAAGCTGGACGCCCAGCAACATTAGATTGCCCAGGGGCTGGAGGTTGTAACGATGCTGCATTGGCTGGTGCTATGAACTTTCCACTGTCCAATGAACTAGGGGCACTAGCCTGTAAAGCAGATCAAATTAAGTCATTAAAAGCTGTAAATATGAAAATCCAAGATAAAGGAGGATACAGACAATGGAAGGATTGACCACCGTGGAAGAATGGGACTGCTGAGAACTTGAAGAACCAGCACTAGCATGTGCACCAATTCCATATGAAAAAGATGGTCCACTTGATGGCTGTGTTGGAACTGGAGGCTGCATGGGTGCTGTAGCAGCTGGCAGAGCAAATTTCACACCCTGCAATGTTAAGATACTTCAGAACTGAAGGAACCAATATAGACTTCAATAACATAACATAAAAAAAAAAGATACTTACATCAGTAGAACCCTGCTTCAAGCTTCCAGATGTAGCACTAGTTTGTGAAACCACTCCATAAGAGAAAGAAGGAGGAGGGACAGCATATGCAGGTGGAGTAGCAAACTTTGACTGAACAGTTTCTTGTTGCTGATTATTTGAAACATCATTAGGATCTTGAGATGCTTCAGGACCAACAAAGAGGCCAGCTACAGGGGGTCTGACTGAAACTACAGCTTGAGAACTTGCTCCAGGCATAGAAGATTGCATCTCTATATGATCGGTTTCAGTGTTATATTCTCTTGTCAATATAGGAAATTCGGGATGAGAACACCTTCCATGAAATAATAAATTTCCAAAAAATCAAAACACAATCCTCTGATAATCTTCAATGTTTAGCTGGCATATTATGCTAAAATTCTTGTTTTAGGTACCATCAATACCATGGACCATCCAAAGCAAGAGTATGCTAAAAATCATGCTTTAGTTTAGGTAATCATAGCACTACTACAATTGTACAGATCATGCAAAAATTTAATGATCTCGCATCCCTAAGAAGCACATTCCTAAGAAGGGATGTGATATATCATATATCACACTCTGTTTCTACTTTTTCTCAAGCAATCTCCCTAAAAGTCTTGAATTTTGGAAATGTAAGGGAAAAAAAATTCATGACAATTTACAACTAAGAACAATGAAAATAACCCATATTTCAATCAGTCACTGTTCAACACAGGTCCTCCTCTAAGTGATTGGGCAAGCTAAAATCCTTATATAATAAAATAAAAGCAAATAATATATCCAGAAATACCTAGCCTACTATAAATGAGACCATGACTGCATCAACCAAACAACTAAACCTGCAAACCACACAAAGAGCTGAACTGAACAAAATAAATAAAAGACAATCAATGTGGATGACCCGTTAGGTTCTGCATACGATTTTGAAAGTAATTAGACTGTAGCACCTATTCCATTTCTTCACCACTCGAAAGCTTCTTACATGTTCTCATCTTACATGGATACATATTGGATTATGAGCAACTTCTTTGGATTCTCTTTGTCAATAATAATATTTACGTTCAAACTGTTATTTATTGGTTTCCCATTGTTGCCCCTGGGCTGGAAAGGAATTGGTTCCAACGAGATGACCATATATAAAGAGATGAGACATGATGAATACTGGTGAAAATTTACCAATTACTATGCAGTCCAAAGAAAATGCATTGCCCAGCAATCATTAGATAGTTACAGAAGCGATCAATACTATTTCACCAGATATCAAATTACTCTCATCCCTCGGGTGAGTATTTTTTTTTAATCGTATCACCAAGAAGATAAATGGATAGGAACAAAAGATTTAAGGGAGCAAATAAGAAAAACAAAATCAATAAATCCTGTAACCCCTGATAATTTGACAAACATTCCTTGTCAGACTTTTGTCAGCCAATATCGCTGGTTTTAGAAAATTTACTATCTGAGTTTCTCCTTACAATTTTTCCTTAACCCTGGTCCCCGCTACCATCGTCCCACTTTCAAGTGCATAATGAACTTTCTAAATTTGAAAAAATGGCCATCTACAAACAAATTGAAATTCGTTTTCCACCATGATGCCAGCCTTCTGACAAACAATAAATATGAAGCGAGCATAAACGTTATTCCAGTACGTGTTCCCATATGAAGACACGCTGGAATTTAACACAGTGGTATGTTTTTGCACACCCAGTTCAACAAAGATCGATAGCAGAGTGGATGCGACCGGAAATCTATTAGTCATTGTGCTGAAGATGAAATAAAGTTGTTCTAACGCCGCAAACCAGTGAGAAAACTTAGCACGTAGCGAAAGGAAAAAGACTGCCTGATTGAAAGAGAGGATGAGAAATCACAGCTTAAACGGTTTCGCTGTGCTACGTAGTCCTACCATATTGTTCGTCTATGCTTTGCCTCGCCCCTTTAGAACACTACTAGGGTTCATCCGCAGATAAAATACGTATGACCATGAGAGACGCGCCAGCAAACGCGCACAGGCTCCTCCATTTTGTACAAAGATCAATGAGGAAGATGATGCTAAAACACTTAGAAAACGATATTCTTATTTTCGCAAGTGAAACTAAAATCTTAAAAAGTAGCAAAGAGAAACGCGATCGAATGAAACAATGAAGAAAAAACGAACTGAGAAGTAGGGAGAGAGAATATAGGTGGGTCGAGATCCTACTCACCTGACAGAGGCAGCTGAACGGTGCCGGAGACGTCGCCGGAAGTTTAGCGCCGGGCGGAATGAAGGGAAGGGCTCAGAAACGAGTGTGAGGTGGGAGGGAAAGGGCGAACAAGGGTCGAAGGGGGCACTAAAACGCGCTCTCTCTCGCTCTCCTTGTCCAAAATTTTCTTTGGTACTACTAAAAGTCCGACAGTGTTCCATTTGGGTACACAGAATTTGTTTCTATAACAAAAAAGCGCTCATCTGACAGTGTCCATTTTCCTTTCATTCCAGATGAAAATTTGGTTTTTTCCAAGTTTAAATAATATCATCAGTCAAAAAAAAAACATTTACTAGCTATTTCAGTATAAATGTGAATAACAATTATAGACGAATAAATGTGAATAACAATTATAGACGAAAAAGTATTCTTATATTTCAAATTTTTTAGTTTTCTCACAAACAAAAAGGTAGCACAACATAAATAACAAGATATGTCATGGAAGTATGAACAATATTCAAACACAACAGTTTTGTTGTGACCGAAATAAAATTACAACGTCACTTAATATATCAAACTTATGGTTTCTCATTTTGCGTGGCGTTAGAAGATGTCAATATATTTCAAAAATAGTTTATTGTTGTTGTGACTTCTCCACAGCATTCAATAGCACAAAATCATCATTTGTTGATCTTTTTCGCTAGCATGGTAAGCATGTTGTGTTACCCTTTAGTTCGACATCATTCATCCCACCTGCTTTTTTCTAATTTATTCTCGATCATTCTTACTATTCTCATCAATTCCACCTGCATTGCGACAAGTTATATCGTTGTTGCAAACATGGTTTAGAATTTACCACTCTAATCATCTTTTCTGCAAAGTTTGTCACGAGACATGTGTTCCAATGGGTAGATGGAGTGTTCAATAAAAAAAACATTATTGAGTGCATTGTTTTCAAAGGGCGTAGTATAGCTGGTTGGGTAGGCGGGCATGCAGATCGCCTGTTTGATTCTCATGGTGCTATTATCGTAGACTATAAAAGGTGAGATCACTACATTAAAGTCGAAGGGTTTACTACATATAGATTTCAACGCAGCCCAAGACCTCAGAGGCAAAGGCAGAGCCAGGATGAATGAAGGGGGTAGACTTCAAGTCTTCTTCAAGCAATGGGTTATCCAAATGAGTGTATTGAAACGACTTTTTTTCTCTCACAATGGTTATAATGAAACAAACACACACACCTTTGCTGCATATTTAAATGTAGTAATTTGTGCACTTGCGTTTGATTTGAAAAGTTCACATTTTCACCATAGCATATGCATCTTCGTGACTTTTGTCTGTTTACTTCTTATTTGTGCAACAATATTGATATGATTAGTAAGATGTCACCAAGTTTTCATTAATATAACTGCCATTGCACCTGCCTTCTATTCGGTTTGTTTGTTTGACTTTAATGTGACTATATGGTATATTTGTGATTGGACTACACTCTTGCAAAATGGATTCTTTGGGACTACTTAATAACTTTACAACATTTTTATTTGGAAATACATATCTAACTGTATACACACGTATATGAAGTTTATGAAATCCATGCATCTAGTAAATATAAAAAATATGTAGGCTAATTACAAGCTACTTATCAATTAGAACGGTGTGTTCATAAGGTGTCATATGTAAATTCGAGCGAGCGTGAGGTATTAATCCTACCGACCGAAAAAGGCCCAAAGCCCCCCCATCCCCCTGCCTCCAGGGTCATGAGCTGCGTTGGTTTTAGCGATAGCAACGGTGCACCCTTCAACTTGGATGTCGCGCCTTACCACCTTAAAACACATGAACATAGCGCTCACGAGAATCGAACTAGAGACCTGTCTTAATAAAGGCCCCTAACCCGACCAGCTACGCTATGCCCCTTGAGCCGTGTCAGATGTAAATTGAATAAATTCCAATGGTAAGTGTGACAAAAGGAATTTTATGCATCATAGACCGAATGTTATGACCAAATGTTTTATGCTTTAAAGGACAAGATAGAACATGTTATGCAGTCTTATCAGTTGTGCTTGAATAAAATGAACATATGCCAAATATTGTGGTTGCTTTTTAACCAATTTGTTTATTGATTCTCATACTCATGCTTTATTTATAAACCAATTATCAAAAGATGTTATATCTTACAATAGTTTACTGGCTATAATCCGCATGCAAAGGTTATTAATGTATTGAATGAATGAGTGTTATTGTTTTACTGCAAATGATGGTATGCATGACATTCATTCAAGTTAAAGAATATACCATGGAATTATACAAGTTTTAAAGCAGCTGTTAACTATAATAATTGGTATAATAATTGGAAGAGCTAGGGAACCTTTGGCCTCTTCAAAGTTTTATTTGCACATAAACCGACTACTAAAACAATGCAATGTCACTATATCCATACCTTTTGCGGCAAATGATACGTGTCGTACTTTTATGCCGCTGTGGACTCTGAATCCCCAGGAGGTCGACGTCGCACGTGGGTCCGCGCTTTCCCACCCATGGCAGCACAAGCGAACGCTATCCAAAGAATTCCCTCTCCAGGTTTTCCTAAGAACTCCAATTCCTAGCCACACGACGAAAACAACCAAAAGAAAATGCCGAGAAGCCGTGGAGTGGGCGGGGAGGGAGGCGAGGCAGGCCTTTCCCCGAGGGCGCTTCCCTCCGCGAATTCCCGCTCCCTCTTAGATCCGGGTATTCCTTCCGCTTTCCCGCCGGTTTCTGTAGCGTCCCGAAGTTGAATTTTTGTTCTTTCATCTCTGTCTTTTTTCTTCTTCTCTTTTTTAAATACTCATTTATGCGTGAGGTATCCGTTTCCCGGGAATCTCCCGCTCCCCTTATCTCTTTCATTCGTCACAATCGCTGACTTCTAATCCGAACGTTCTGACGGTTTCCTGAACCAGTCTTCCCTCCCCAACACCTTTCTATAATTCTATGTCTCTAATTTGTTAACTCCTTCTTTCTCTGACAAAGAGTCTAATCCTCAACCTAAATCAGTCTTCCCTTTCCTGTTGGTCTCTCTTTAACAAGGGTGTTTTTTTTTTTATATATATATCTATAGTAGACCCAGGTATTTCATACCGTTTTTCTTTGGGGGTTTATTGTTGGGTACAGTATAGGCCAGCTTCGGGTTTCGGCGTAATGCTTCTAATTTGAGATTGAATTACACGAAGATTGCTGTTAGTTAAACTGCTGCATCTGGCAATCTTTTTGTTGCGCCATAGAAACTCTTATTCACGATTATTTATCGAGGTTATTTATTCTCCATGTTGTATTAATGTTCTTCTTGAGATTAGCAGCTCCGTTGCTTTCTTGCATTTGCTTCCTTAAAACTCCTATCCTAGGTCACCACCGCTACCAAAAGGTTTTTGTCCTATGTTTATTAGTCAGTTTCGTGATAGTTCTGTAGGCCCATTCGAAATCAGGGCTACCAATTTTCTGGTTTTAAATGTTGGAAGTGTATTGGTCTTCCTCAAGTTGTTCCTCGTACTTGGTGCCGGCTTTTCTTCCACGTGATCGAATTGACGTAGGAGGAGAAAGGAAATGTAGAATTAGAGGAGCTCCCGGGGTTGCTCGAAATGGTTTTCGAAGAAGGTTGAGATGTCACGGTCTAAACAAGGATAGCTCGAAGCTGGATTATGAGTTTACAGAGCGAATATTGGACTCACATAAGCAGAAAATTGTCAAAAGATTATATGATGAATTTGAATTGGTTTCTGATTTTAGAAATTTCCGGGAAGACCCCATAGTAGAGAAGTTAAGAACCCAATTGGGAGAAATTCACCCTATACCATCGCCACCGATCAATGGGCGAGTTGTTGGACTATTCGTAGTTTTCTTTTTTGTGGGAGTTATTTGTGATAAGCTGTGGACCTCTAGAAAGAGGGACAAATTGACTCGTGATTCTAGGTCAGGTATATGGCCTCAAGTTCCAACCAGTCTGTCATTGTTTCTGGAGAAGGATCTTCAAAGAAAGGAATCAGTGGAATGGGTGAACATGGTTGTGGGGAAGTTGTGGAAGGTATACCCAAGTGGGATTGAGAACTGGATCATTGGATTGCTTCAGCCCGTTATCGACGATCTCAAGAAACCTAGTTATGTTCAACGAGTTGAAATCAAACAGTTTTCTCTTGGCGAAGAACCATTATCAGTTAGGAATGTGGAGCGCCGAACTTCTCGCCGTCCTAATGACTTGCAGTAAGTGCTTTGATTTTCTATTTCGATGGCATATCTAATATCTTCGTGTTAGCATTTGAATTAATGACATTGACTCATTATGTTATCTACTATTTTTGTCTGTGGTATTATAGGATGCTTGAAACTAAAGTGGAACAGTTCTTGTTCAGTTTGTTCAGCGGATGTTTCTAATTTCTATATGTCATGCATGTTAGAAGTGTCTGTTTCAGAGACTGAGATGAACATGACTAAAGAATATTTTGTTAATCTAACAGCAGTCTTTTCCTCTTTGAGCGGGTAAGGAAGTAAAAAAAAATTACCATTTTTCACATAAATTGGTTCATTTTCCACGTTTGTAATAATCAATCCCAAATATGATATGTATTTGTCTCAACTGAATGAGAAAGTAGTTACTGATTAAAGCCAAGAGAATGCCGTTAGAATCACAATCTTTGCACTCTAATTTACCAGAGAAGCAATCTGATTGTTTTAGACAAGCAGCTTACCTATTTAATTTTTCTGTGTCTCATCATAAAAACGAAAAAGAGAAATCACAGAATTTTAGACGCTATGATTTATTTTTGTATGCTATTATCATAGTCTAAGACTCTAAATTGGTGTGTATGTCTGTCATGACTGTTATGAGTCTCTGTTTTACATGTTATCTCTTTTATAGAGTGCAAATTGAATTGGAAGGGGGCCATTGTGGATTTTGAACTACCTTCTCAGCTGAATGATCTCAGCTTCATATTCACCAAGAGTCATCTGCTTTATTTTACCTTCCAACACCAGGAGAAGGGGGAAAAACTCTCTCTACCTCTCTCTGTCTCTCTACATATATTTGGCCCCATTTTGGGACTAGTTTTTTCCAGTGCCCCCTCTTCCTTTTTTTCTTTCCTCTTTCTGATGCTCTCTTTCACCATTAAATAAGAGGGTGAGGATGCGGTGGGTGTTCGGAGGAGGGTGGTGGGGGAGAAGGAGGGAGAAGAACTCTGGTCGGGTACCAGATTTGCCCATTTCCACATACACACATATCTATATATAGCCATAGCTGCAATAACTTTGAACACATTGTGCGGGATGGTTGTTATATATAATGGAAGTTCCTCTCCACCAGTTTAAAATTTATGATGCTTGCCTACATCTTGGTGAAAAGAATTGGGTTAAATATCTTGAGGAGTAATTCTTTTGGATCAAAGGTATATTTGTGGATGGCATGTACGAGTTTGTATTAGGCTTAGATTATGAAAACTGGTATTCACTTAGAGCTTAAACTATTTTGTGAGGATTATTTCAACATTTATTTTGATTACGACACTGTAAAGTGTAAACCATGCTTTTAGTATTTCAGTTTTTTTTCAATAATTTGAACAAACAATAAATGAAGACAAATGGGAGCACTGCAAGTTCTGTATGTCAATGGGAGGAATCGATTATTTCCAATGCACGAGATAGTTGATCAAATCATGAAGCAATTGAACATGTGATGAATTTTTTTTTGTTGTCCATCCCTTTGCACGAACCTTCTTATGTTTGCTTAAAATTTTGATTTTAATGACTTTAAGGCAAATGTTTCTTTTTCTTTTTAGATTAATTGATATGGTTGATATTACTACTCAGATACCATATTGGCCTTCGGTATACCGGTGGAGCTCGGATGTTGCTGTTGCTCTCATTGAAGTTTAGCCTCATCCCCATTGTTGTACCAGTTGGTGTTCGTCACTTTGACATTGATGGGGAGCTCTGGGTCAAACTAAGGCTTATTCCTACAGAACCTTGGGTAGGGGCTGTATCATGGGCTTTTGTTTCATTGCCAAAGATAAAGTTTGAGTTGGCAGCATTCCGTTTGTTTAATCTAATGGGTAGGTTCTGTACCTTCAGGGACCATTCTTTCCAATTAATTCATATCCACATTCAATTTCTTCAACGGTTACTAGTGAGTCCATATAATACTACAGTCCAAGCATATGAATACATGCAACCTATATATTATAGATATAAAAGTCGCCAAGGTTGTTACTGAATTAGACATTGCTAATCAATGTGTTTAGAATAGCATTATAGATGATTGAGATTTCTCCATGTTCTGTACTTCTTTAAAATAGTTTCTTTTTTACTGGTTTCTTGCACTAAGTTTGAAATTATGAACAAGGATTCCTTTCTGCTTTTCTGTAAAATAATGTTGTACATGCTTATGAAATTATCATCACAGTTTCTTATATGCTTTTCTGTAAAATAGCAGACACAAAAATTCTTAACTGGAAGAAATTTAGGGACCATCTAAAGAGAATGTAGTAACAAAATGGAAAAAACAAAAGGAAAACAGAGAACTGTTGATTTAATATTTTAATCTGATACTCACATTGATATTGGGCATTTGGTGACTTAGTCATGAATCTCGTCAAGGGCGGTCGGGGTGATTATTTGCTGTAAGCTAATTTGGTTGCCATTGGGTTCCAATGTGGTCCAAGCTAAACCAAGTCTTGTAGTTTTCCTAAAGGAAAACTTCTATAAGTAATTGGAGGGGAAGCGAAAGTACAAGATTTTTTTTTCTCATAAGTAATGGGCTGAACATTTCAAAATTTCCAGTGGGGGCTATTTCAACGTGCAACTTAAATATTTGAAAAGGAAATTGATCCTGCCAACCAGTACTGGTTGAATTTTAGACCTTCCATTGTAGGGGAGGATGGAGTATCTATGGGCATACTTATACCTCCATGGAATAATTCTGAAATTGGAGTTCCTTATGGGTGTACTTATACCACCATGCAATAATTCTGAAATTGAGAGCCCTTAATGGGCTCAGCTAACAGAAGAACATAATCCCAAAGTAGGTGGATGCTTGTCTTCATAGGGGAATTTATTAATTCCAGACAAATGCTTCACTGTTAATATTGTGCCTCTTAAACAAAGGCTCCAAAACATTCAAAGAGACTATGGGTTCAGATTGAGATTTTTCTGAATTGTGGGATTGTCGATGATTCTTATATTTTTCCTCATTAACTTGTTTTTTGTATATAATAGTCTTGTTTAAGCATGGTTACCATAAAGAGTTCTCTAATATGTATTTGGCTGTTTTGTATGTAAATGGAATGCGTTTACCAGCCATCCCGGTACTCTCAATGTAAGTAACTTTCTTCTCATAAATTGTAATTTTTCGTTATGGACTTATTTCTTGACTTGATATTTACTATTTGAGTAATTTTATTTGCTATCTTGAGGATAACTGCAGTTGTCTTGTTGATAGTTGGTTATTGTAATTATCTTGCTCTAGTGTGATAAGTGATAACAGTTCATTTCCTATAATTTGGAAAAGCTCATGCATTGCAGTTATATTCTCAACGATGCTTCTATAGTTGTCATAGAGAAAAAGCGGCAAGTTATTGGAGAACATGATAACTGCACAGCTTTATTATGTTTGGTATATTATCCACAATTTGAACACAAAATGAAGCATCTCTCTCTCTCTCTCTTTATATATATATATATATATATATATGTTCACTTTTTTCATGCAGTCATATTGGTTAGTTGATGGTCTGTTTTTAGGACTAAAAATGGAAATAGCTCACCAGATTAGCTAGCTTACATGGAACTCCATTTTCGGTACTACTCTTAAGAAACTCTCTGTCTGTCTCTCTGTGTACACATCCCTTTGGTGCGATGGAGGTTATGACTGTTGGCTTTTCTTCAGGGCTTGAATTTCCTGATGTACCTTTTAACATTTTCTGCTTGAACAATATTTTCCATTTGTTGTAGCTACTTATTATGGTGAAAAAGTTATTATCTTCCATAGTGCTCCAAGATCAGTGGGATTGTTTTGTATTGTATGGCTGATTCTTTGTCTCTAATGAAATTGGTAGAGAAACCTTTATCCTGTAGGTCATGTGTTTTATAGATGTTTCGTTTCAAATTGGTTGACATTTACATTCTCAATTTCAATTGGTTTTAATCCAGGTTCTTGACAGAACTGCTGACAGAAGATTTGCCTCGATTATTTGTGCGTCCAAAGAAGATTGTTCTTGACTTTGAGAAAGGGAAAACAGTTGGTCTTGTTCCCGAGGATTTCATATCTGGTGAAATACATGATGGGAACAAAGATTTTGCTGGTGAACTTTCAGTAACACTAGTTGATGCACAAAAGCTTCCCTACATTCCATTAGGTTTGTGATTCTGTTTGTGCATTTGTGATGTCCCAGCAGTATCCATATATAGTCATGACCAGCCTTTTTTTTTTCCTTGTACATCTGTGGGTATATTTGCTTGTTAAAGGCTGCAAGATATCTGTGGAGTAGTGCTACTAGGCATACATGTCCGAAATTCTGGTCGAGCAATTCACAAAATTTTGTTTGTGCATTTATGATATTCCAGAACTAGCATTGCGGAAGTCATACCCAGGGTTTTTTTTTTCTTTATCATCTGTGGTCATTTAAAGGTTGAAGATATCATTTATGCAAACTATTTTTTGCTTAATATAACATTGGCATAGTGCTACCAGCCTACCAAGCATACATGTCCAATATTCTGGTGTAGCTAATCGTTGTTGTTCATGTTATCCTCATACATACTCGGAATCTACACCATATTAAACTTCTAAGTTTATGACATTTAAAATCCAAACATTGAAATGACGTGGGGTTTAATAAATTGTCAGGGAAGACAGATCCATATGTTGTGTTGACATTGGGAGATCAAGTAATTCGTAGTAAAAAGAACAGCCAAACCACTGTAATTGGGCCCCCAGGTTCTCCAATCTGGAATCAGGTGAAAATTTCTTTACCTTAGTTCTTGGTTTTTGCTTCAGCATTTTCTGTTATCCGATACGAAATCCTGTTTATGTTTTTCTAATAGCAGGTTGTTTCTACAAGATAACCTTCGTTCTTGCTTTATGCTTGGTGAGCAGGATTTTCATATACTGGTTGTTGACCCAAGAGAACAGCGACTACGTGTGCAAGTGAAAGATTCATTTGGCTTCACAGATTTCACCATTGGCAGAGGGGAGGTAAATTAGTTATTTTATAATTTATACCCATAAAAAGCATGAACCTATATTTTCTAGTAAATTTTATTTTGATACCTGAAAACTGAAATTTTTGCTGTTGATTTCTGATGTTGGTAATATATGTGCAGTCTAACTCTTAAATTTGGGTCAAAAGTCAAAAGTTTATGAACATGCCACTAATTTAGAATTGGAAGTTCATTTGAGAGGTTATTTAATAAGTATGATAAAAATTCACCAGAATATGTAGGATTTAATGGCATGGCTTGCTTAGAAGTGATCTGAGGTTCAGACTCCAAAAGGTTATCTACTGATTTGCCTTTTCGTAAGAGGGAAGCAAAGGGACACAAGAACTTCCTTTTCTATATTCTGTTTCAAGTTGAACATGAGTGTTGATTGTGGACAACAAAATTTTGGAAGTTAGCATTCTCTTTCCGCAAGTCCTTTTGTAAATCCGCAAAGATGATTTATTATAGGTGAACATTAAATCCCTGGATCAAGATGAAAAAAGAATCTTCATATACCTCGGTATGGTGATGGAGGATGCTGCAAATTAGTGCACCGGGTCATGGTGGCAAGATTTAATCATGAGAGTAGACAAACTTGAAAGGCCAATGGCCTTTATTTTGATGGGCAAAGGACATTCACTAGCCTATCCTTGGGAGCATTTACATCACAGCTATGGTCAAGATGCCAAGGTGTTGTGCACTATGAAGGCAGCCCAAGAGTGCTGGAAAGTTGTGCATTGTTATGCTTGCAATCGACTGTTGTACAAATGTTGATGACAAAGTCATTATTGTAGACAAAGTAATTTTGCTGTAGGTTTTATAAAGGATCATGCATATTTTTTAAGGAGTAATATTCGTAAAACAAGGCATGAAACTATAGTTTGTCCTACTGTAATGTCTGTGCGAAGTTGGTGTATATCTTAGTGCTGGAATATGGGTGGCTTTTGCCTGTCATACAGATCTTCTATATGCACATGTATGATTGACGTTTATCAATGCCTGCACATGAATTGCTAACAGAAAGAAAATCCTTTTGTGTCTAGGCTCTAGCTTTTTGCTTCTGGATGTGCTCTGTTGTAACATGTATACTTTAGAATGCCACGAAGGTAAAATTGTAATATTTTGTTAATCCTCAGCTGCTTTGTATGATTGCTTTTCCAATATTTCTTACATGATGCTAATTCAAGAATGCCACGAAGTTAAAATTGTAATATTTTGTTAATCCTCAGCTGCTTTTATGATTGCTTTTCCAATTTTTCTTACATAATGCTAATTCATGTACATATTTGTTCCAGGTTGAGCTTGCTTCCCTTAAAGACACTGTTCCTACGGATAAAGTGATCACCTTAAGAAGTGGCTGGGGGATTTTGAATAAAGGTTCATCTGGAGAAATATTACTTCGCCTGACATATAAAGCATATGTGGAGGATGAAGAGGATGATACCAAAGTGAAGCAATTGGAAAATGATATGTCCGATGATGAAAGTTTGAATTACGAAGAAGCTGAAGGCTTCTATGGACCTATAGAAAGAAATTCTTCTGATGGAACAGAACGAGAGTATTTTATGAATGTTTTGGCTGCTTTGATTGTGAGTGAAGAATTTCAGGGAATAATGGCATTTGACAGTGGAAGTATGGGATCATCTGAGGAAGCTACTAAGACAGACACAAACATGCAGATGTCATCTGGTCTTGGATCCAAAGCTGATGCTATTGACCCTGAGAGCAGCTTCAATGATCCTGGAGGTATTAATTAAGCTTATGGCACTTTTCTTAACCTTCTGTTTTCTCGATTTTTTTTTTCTTATTGTTGAATGTTATCGGCACTATGAAACTGAAATCCGGTGTGCTGTCCTCTCCCCCCCCTCTCTCTCATGTGCATTTATCATCTGTATATAGCATATTGCTTTCCAGTATGATATTGATTGTTTTGGTCTCTCAAAGTCTGGTGGCTGTGTTTTCCATTGGTTGTAACTTGAATTTACATTTATTTTTGCTTCTTCTTTCTATCTTTTTTAATGCCTGTTACTTTTTTTTAGTTTTTTCTTACAACTTCTGTATTATTTATAAATTTAACGTGAAATTTTCAAATATTTTCCCCAAAAAAACATGAAATGTCTATTGATAAAATCCTATTTGACGAAATTGTATCTATGATACCTTGAACAGGTTCAGAAATATCTTGGCTTGCTGTAATTACGAGCATCGCTGTCTTGATTGCCTCCAGTGTGGATGGCTCAAATGTATTTAATCCTTGATCATGGAACTTCCCGGGAACAACAATTGGTGAATTTCTTGGCCTGAGGTATGTAAACTTTCTCTTTGCATTATTTTTTCAAATTTACTGAGAAAAATAACAACTTTTGGTGGTATAACTAAACTTTACTTTAGTTTGAGTCTCTTTCCTTGTCCATCTTTGTTGTACATAATCAGGCGGTTAAACTAGAAAGACCAAACTTAAGGGTGTTTTGTTTCCTTATCAAAAGTTGCATGTCTTTTTGTGTTTTTCTTCTCTAGGGGCTGCAATACCAGATGGGACCTTTGATTGGTTAACAAACACTTATTATATTGTCATTTGACTAGCTCAGTGACCTGCTAGATGATTCACATAAAATCTCTTTTTGCCTCCCTTGTGCTTATAAATTGTACGACTGTCATGTTGAATTCTTGTTGTCATGTTTTATTCAGATGGATGGATATGTCAGCAGACAGCCTGCTCATTCTGTCGGTCCAACAACATGAATGATAGTTGTATAGAATTGATTTTTCCAGTGGAAGTTATCAATTTCAGAAGTTTTATGTACGCATCTAGTTGTCAATATATACATATATATATGTATATATCTGCCAATATTTCCCCCCCTCCTTTCCTCCCTTTGAGTTCCACTAATCTTGCTGTAGGAGCTAACTTTAGTTGACAAAGCAATTTATACCATAAACTGCTAAACGAGAGATGGATTATCGCAGATCCACTTAGCTTTTGGGGACACTGAAGGCTAACCTGAAATACTCCATGGATCGAATGGGTTTATTTGTAGCTGAAACTGGATTCCCATGATTCAAAACTGCGCTAACCGTGGATTTGTCAAACTTGTTTGATGACGTTAGTGCTGTCACTATGGACCATTACTATGAAGGAGGTTCTCAACCATTCGTGCTTTGGCTGCACCTTGAATTCTGATTTACCAGTCTGATTCCAACTATGAATGTTGCTCTTCTGGGAAAATGCTGGTGGAATATGGCTTTTCAAGACCAATTGCTGTGAACAGTTTCTCAATTTTAATGTTCTTGAAAAATGTTTGACACACTTAAACTTCTGCATGCTTTGGTTGTATGAATGAGCGAGCAATACAGACACTTAGCAAATGACATACAATATCGACAAGATGTTTCTTTACCTCTAATCGTTGCACAAATGGAATCTATATAAGCAAAGCTGTCGCCGTAGTCGTATGGTCCGAATCCACTAGTTAAACTGTAGAATTGATATTCCTTTTATTTGCCAAATCCATAAGCAGAGTGAGAGAGGGACTTCAGATCCACAGCATAGAGATGCACGAATTGCAGAATTCTGTCGTAATTCATGAACCTTCAAAGAATAGAGCTAACATGCGTGCTGAAATCAATGGACATGAAATCGTCACATTTAAGAGCTCAATAATTCAAATCACCTCGGGAAACCCAATCAGGCAATCTTGGATGCATTAAACATTTAGGTGGATCCGTTTCATGTTTCGGGACAAATGGGTCACAGATTCTCAAATGACCAGGAACCCTATGGATCCTACTCAGGTCTAAACCAGGAGTGGAGCTGGATCCTAATCTAACCCGATATAGCCAGCGAACAAACCCATAAAACTGGATCTGACCCGTTCGCTTGTCTAAGCAAGCATGAAACTGAAGTGGGTTTATCTCGTCTCCTATAAAAGCAAAAGGCGTGTAATGGTTTTTAAGTTAACGTTAATTTACTAATTTAAAAACATGTTGGACTTTGAATATGGTTAAAAGGAAGGCTCGATCATCAATGAGGTCACGTTCATTCCGTTGAATCCATTTTTAAAGGAACATATAACGGCGAATCCTACCAACTTTTCAATATAAAATTTATGTTGAAATTCATCAAAGGGGTCACAAGATCTATTGATATAAGGAGGCATGTTCACAACACTTAGTTTAAGGTTTTAAGGGTTTTTTTTGCATAGTTTTTTTAATTAAACATTAAAAAAGGAAAAAAAAGGTCAAAATTTAATAATGATTTAAGAATTAATTTTGTATAGAGCCATTCATAAACATGACGATCGTTTTGAAGAATACAAAATATGGTTCATAATTATTTTAAATAATAAATTAAAATAAATCATAAGTTTGCTGGGAATTTATTATATTAACAGGGAACTTAGTTTTGGGTTGCCATTACATCTCGATTACCAAGCTTTCTAATTGGTAGAATAAAAAACTCGATTGGAATTCCCTTTAAGCTTTGGCCACGTCATCACTTACGTGGCAGGCAGGTATTCCGGTGGGTTGGCGGGGCCCACAGTCTTCCGAGGTATTTTTCTCCCGCTTTTTTCTTTTTATATTTTTGATAATTTTCTTATTTTCCGCTGTTCGTTGCATAAATACATTCCCACCGCCCTGGTTTCGCGTCAAAACTTGATGCTCGTGAGGAGTTCTCTTCTTCTTTTGAATTCATTGGGGTCGGCGATTTCTTCAACCCTAGGCGTCGTACCCCGGAGAGATCAAAGTTGGCTGCCGTCTCGAGCTATAGGCAGGAAGAGGGTAGGAGGCGGCTCGAGTCTTTCTGTCGGTGGAGTGGGAGATCGACTCACTCTTTCTGATATGTGAGTTGACTTTCTTTCGTTTTTTGTTTCTTGGATGAGTTTCGTCGAGAAATGGGGATGATTCGTGAAGGTTGGTGGGTTTGTGGTTGCCGCGAGAGAAAGCGAGGGGATTTGATGGGATTCGATCTTAACATTCGGAGTTTACGAGATTTTTTGATAATAGCGTCTTCCATGGTTTAGTTGTTTTCTTTTATGGCGTTTTTTTTGCCGATTTTGAATCTGTAGACGCTTATGGTGTGTGTCCGTCGGATTTTGTTTATTTCTTTCAAAGGTAGGGCGAGGGGTCGTTTATCTTTTTGAACCATGGTTTTTTTACCCGAAAGATGGAGCTGAGTGGCCTTTCTTTAGCACTTTTTTGTTATAGCCGTTCTATCTCTTGGATAATGTAGGAGTACCGCGTTTCGTTTGGTGGATCTCTCTCTCTCTCTCTCTTGGGACACCTTGGAGTTTTTAAAGATATGATACGTTTTCATGATAGTCTGTTGAATATCTGGTTTTTTTCATTTCTTATATTTTTATTGTGTGAATATCTGGGGACTTCTGTTTGAGGTGGTTGCCACTTGCGGTTAGTCTGTCGAGAATTGATGGAGCAAAATTTGTTCTTGTTCTTGTATGGTTTTATGCTTTAATACTTTGATGGGAAGTTCACTGCTTATAGCTATGGCGTGTTTACTTTATGGGTTGTTACCAGCTAATTGTGTTTGTCTTTTATCAGATCTACAGAAAGTTGAGATGGAAGTGTTGTTGATAACAAATGATGCCATTCTGCCAATCAATTCAATTTTGTCGGAAATTTGTGATATAGAGCATAAAGAAATCACAGAAGTAAATGTATCAGTCATTACCCAAGTTTCTTCCCTCAATGGTAAGTGTGGCATTTTGAATTTCAACTTGTTTGTGTTCCAGTTGTAGGAAATCGTGTGTTCTTCAGTGATAGGATTTTCTTTTCTGTCGAAGAGTTGTAAATGCCTTTATATTTTTTCTCTTACTTAGTTTGGGAAGATGGGCCTCAATTGTTGGGAAAATTTTCCAGTAAACATTTGAGACAACTAAGAATCTGTAAAGAAATACAGTCTATTGTAACGCTCAGTGTTGTTGCGACTGCAGTTAAAATTGGATAATGAAGTTAACTATCTGTAGTTGTCTAACGGTTCACTATTATTTGTAAAGTCCTTTTCTTGATGCCAGTAATGATCTGGTTTAGTACAAAAAGAGATTTTTCGTCTTGGTTTCAAGCTGCACTAGGCCGTTTATCACTTTATAGAAGGAGATTTATCTGTTAGTTGGTCTAGCTTATGTATGATAGGCACAAAAATTCAATGCTCGCTATGCCACCATTGAGAGGTGGATGGAAATCTGATGTAACTGACATAGGGCGGAACTAGCCTTTTTCCTTTTTGTTTAATTGAATAGATCGATGTACAATGTAGTGTTCCCCCACCCCCCCCTTCATTCAGACAGTAAATTTTGATACTTTTTTGCTTTTCCTTGATATCATGTAACGCATTCCTCTGAAAACTAGGAGACCTTTAAGCAGAAATTGCCAGCTCCAATGCACGTATTATGATTTATGAGTGTTTTTAAAATATATTCCTTGTACAATTTTCAATGGAAATGTTATCCATCAAAGTGGGCCACACTGAGACTTTTAGTCTTTGGTGAGGGCCTGATTCCCTAGATAACTATTTCAGAAAAGTTTTGCATGAAGTCTGGAAAACTACACATGGAGTGAAGCTTTGTATTGTGCCAATCTCGTGAATGCCTGTATTATTCCATTATCGCTCTCAAATATGGAAAAAAATGTTTTGAGGAATTTGACTCTGTGAAATCCTATTCTTCTTGGAATTATGTTGACTTAGTAAATATGGTGAAAAGTGTTTCATCAGGCAAATAGAATAGTAAGCCATGTAAGTAATTGATGGTAGGGTTCAGGGATGACCACATTTTTATCTCATTAGATGGTTCTGCATAGCTTGTATGTTTATATTGACTCCACTTGTGGTCCTCTAATGTGAAAGTAACATTTTGAACATTTTTGATCCCTAAGCAGCTTTTGACTTCATCATAACAAATTAGTCTTAGACTGGGAAAATGTGAGTTATGGAAGAGAACAGTTAGATATTTATTCATTCTTTTCATACCTGATGAGATGTATCTTAAAGAACTTTTGCAATGAGAATCACAAAGTACCTGCATTGTTTTATATGGATACTAACTAACCTGTCTGGTGAATTATTCATTCGTTACAGGAAGATTGCCAGTTGAATCTTCATCCATCGACCTTGTTGTTTTGGTGGAAAGGGAGGTTGAGGTCCAAGTAGGTCAATTGCTAGATGAGATTGTTAAGGGATTGAAAGCTGGTGGAAAGGTCCTTGTGCAGAAACTTTTGCAACGAACTGGAACAACTGAAGAGGTGTGGTGTTTTCCTTTCGTTTGTTAACCAGGATAGGTGACTTTTGGACTATCTCTGTACCGCGTGATTTTCTTGGTATGTGCTTCTGTAAAGGTTCTCTGAGGAAAAAAGTCGGACATGATGGTGTTGTACTGTTTTTAAATTATGAACGTTACTGGCATGAGTAGACACGGGTGTAATTTTGTGTACGAGAACCTCAGGGCTCTTACCTTTGCATTATTTGGTCGAGGCCTTCAGATTAGGAAATCCATCAGACAGACAAGATGGGTGTTTTCAATCTTAATTAGCATCAGGGAAGTTTCTGTGGAGATTCTTTCAGATCATCTGGCATGATTTTTATGTTGATCTTATTGATCAAGGTTGATGCTTGATTGCAGTTGGTCGTTTTTCTTTTCAAACAGAATATATTGAAACTGCTACCTCATTGGCATGTCTATTCCCATGGCCCTTACTATTTTTTATGGTTTGTCCTATTTGTAGCATGTGGTTTAGTTCTTGTGATACTCCATATTCAGGTAGAATCGTACATACCTCCACTGTTCGCATTGTAAAGCTGTATTCCTCATGCAATTCATGAGAAGTATTTTGTTGCAGGCACGTGCCACACTAGAACGTAGGCTGGTCATGTCTGGCTTTATTGAAGCAGAAGTTGTTGCACTGGGACAGCTACTGCCAAGAGAAGATGCTCAATGTTTAACGGTATGGAATGCTTGGATGGCATTCTCTCTCTTAATTCATCTGCTCCATGCAGATTCTTTTTTCACTTGAATCCTTCAGTGCTGTCATTTTTCTTATGAGTGGGGCTTATGATTTGGCAGGTGAGAGCCAAAAAGCCCTCCTGGAAGGTTGGTTCATCATTTTCAATTAAGGCGGCACCAAAGAGCTTTCCAAAGATTCAAATAGAAGACGATCTCATCGACGAGGACAGCCTGTTAACTGAGGAAGACTTGACGAGACCTGAACTACCAAGTCAGTGTCATGTGATCACAAGATTTAAAATTCTTTAAAAACTTTACTTGACCCTTGAGCCTTTCTATGCAGTTGGAGATTGTGAAGTTGGAAGCACTCGGAAAGCATGCAAGAATTGCTCGTGCGGCCGAGCTGAGGCAGAGGAAAAGGGTGAGAAGCTGGTGCTGACTGCAGAGCAATTGAACAATCCTCAATCTTCCTGCGGGAACGTAAGTTTCTAATTCTAGATTTTGGGTGTCAGTGATGGCAAAAAAGCAAAAGTTAATTTTCTCTACGTTGCTAACTCTAAATCCTTCCATAGTGTGGTCTCGGAGATGCATTCCGATGCAGCGGATGTCCTTACAGAGGTTTGCCTCCATTCAAGATGGGGGAGAAGGTGAGAAAATTTTGACCCAATTTTTGTTCTTCGTTGTTGCCTCTTCCTCAAGTTTATTAGCCATGTGACTTGGTTTCCTTCTAACTTTCATCGACAACTGATGCTGCAGATCACAATCCCTGGAAACTTTCTAGCGGCTGATATCTAGCCGACTCCCTCAAGTGAAAGTGGACTACCAGCATCAGCTAATAATATACCTCTTCTTCTTTTCAATTCATCTAGAAAGTTGTATTTGTCGGGCGTGAGTTGCTCCTTTTTTTTTTATTATAAAAAGTTGGTGGAGAGATGAGAGTAGGCTTTTTAGCAGTCAGGAAAGCCGTTTGCCGTTGTTGACCAACAGTCATACTTCTCTGGAAATTTACATTTGATGATTTGATAGACCAGTTGTATCTGTGAATGAAACTTCTTTTCCTTTCTACTTTTTTCCTTCGCTTGCCGCTCGGCCATGTCACAAAAACAGATGTTTTTCGGAAAGCATTCAAGATAATAGCACTTGATCATGATCATTATACAGATCAAGCACACCCAGCCCCAACAGGACCCGATGACTTGGAGTGCCTATTTAATATCAATTCTCGTGCTGATTTAGAAGGTTAGGAAAGAAATGGTGGATCATATTAAGATCGACCTCTTTTGCAATGCACATCTCACAGGAAGCGAAGCGACAAAGAATTTTTCTTGGTCATTTCAGCCGGAGCACCGTACTAACTCCTTATTACTCTGTTTTCGTTATTTGCCCCTAAGAAGCCACGAAAACTTTGTCCCTTGACGGCAAAAAAATGGATTGGTTGGTGGGGGGAGGGCTTTCCATTTGGCTTTGCTGTTGGTGCCGTCACGGTCCTGTTTATGTATGTGGCTGGCTTTTAGTCGTGTCAGTGCCGTGGGAAAGAGAAATTCCTCCCAAGGACAGAATTGGTGTATAGTCATTTTACATCAATTTCCAGAAAAAAACAGGAACATCACCAAGGTTGGCCTAACTGGAAAGTAATTATGAATTCAAACTGTATCAGGTGCGTTTTCGTGAAGGTTTCATGAAGGCAAAGGTTGGCCTAACTAGAAAGTGATTATGAATTCAAACTGTACCGCGTGCGTTTTCGTGAAGGTTTCATGAAGGCTCTTTCGTTGGGAAAGAGTTCGCAACGACAAATGAATAATGGTTTTCTGATGAAGCAGAAAAAGGCCATTGAGCTGAGATTCTTGACAGGAAGAAAACATCTGTTCCACCTGGATTTTTGTTAGTTGCCACCAAGGGTTCAACCACCAGGAACACCTGCTCCTCCCAGATTAGAACACGACTCCTCTAGAGTTCATTCCTCGGCAAAGAAACTATAGTCAATTTGCCTGCCTCTATAGAACGAAGAGACTGTAAATCATCATCCCGTGTCTTGCTATATTGCTAGAAGTATATGGACTGCTGGTCAAATTTTTAACCAAAAACAATCCCATGGATTGTCATAAAAGAGGAGCTATTGAAATGGGGCAGCTGCTAATTTTAGTGCACAACTATTTTATTGGTTTCAGGTTTACAGAGTCTTCGGAAAACGAGAAACAGAATCTCCCACGACCAGAAGAAAACTTCTTCCTAGAAATTCGCAGAAGGATCTCTCAGAACTTTGTCTTCGTGGAGATTCAGCAGAGACGAAATGGCTAATATATGTTTCCCATCAACTTATTGTTAAGATCATCGTCCATGTAAGGTTAGATTACAAGAAAATCACTTTAATGGTCACATTCAAGCAATCTGGTGTTTCGTCCATGACGTAAAGGTCATGGTGACAAAGTTAAAGCCTGTCATTGTAAGAAAATAATACTCGCAGCTTCTGTTGTTTCCTGTATCTTGTCTTCCACTTCAAGGCTTTAAGCCGAGTGAACACAAACTTGGGCCAATTACACTATTGAACGGTAAATGATGCAAGTGTATCGATATGTTTGGCTACCAACACTAATTTCATCCATACGAAGTCAAAAATTTCAATATTCTGATTTGGAAGGAACAGGAGGATATGTTAAAGGGTAGCACTGCGTGCCAAAGAACGCAGTATTCCTGTTCTGAACGTCTCCTAAGAAATAGCATAGCAAATAGTGAATGATGACAATGAATGGGGTAACAAATGAACATCTTAGAAAAAAGTACAGATAATTTCCGAAAGTAATTATACTTAACTATAAATCACAAGGTTGCCTCTCTTCTAATGTTTCGGATGCAGGTTTTCAAGCTTCCAAGGTGTATCATTCCTACATTAGAGAAGATCAAGCCTGTTTTCTTTGTGCTGAAACTGAGAGTAGTAAGAGATGTTGTTCAACATGTTACTTGGAATATCCTTTTGCAAGCCTAAGGGAGAAGGAGGAATCGGGCTAAAACGAACAGGTCTAGTGCTTGGGAGAGCCTTGGACAAGGATGGAAGAGAATAGAGGAAAGAGTGGCTTGGAAGATAGGAAATGGTCAAAGAAGCAACTATACTGGATGGGTAGATGGAAACCTAGCATAAACATTGATGGGGTGACGAGGGAGGATCATGGGGAAGTGATTTTCTGTCTTGGCTGGAGAATAACTGATGCCAGAGATAAAATTCAAAGAAAAGATTTGCCATTGTAAGAGAGGTAATTGAAGTAACTGACAATGGCCAGAGCCGCAGAGGACAGACTGATTTGGTTGGGCACAAGGAACAATGCTTTTCAAGTAGGGCCATTTGAGAAGACATCAGTGAGAAAGGTGTTGTTCAGAACAGGTGCGCAGGGATATTGAATTCTTGTGCACCAGCGAGAACACGCTGCTTTACCTATGCTGCGTGGGAGAAGAAACTTCTCATGCAGGATAGAATTCAAAAGATGGGGATCAGCCTGGTCAACGGATGCTTCCTTTGCCGATGCCAAGAGAAGAGTGTGAACCATCTATTTGTGGGCTGCAGTATAACTTGGGGTATACGGCATTCAGTTGTTGCTCGCCTTGGGAGATCAGAGTGCCATGGTTAGACATTCAGAAAGATGCAGGGTTGTGGTTCAGCGCTAAATCAGACCCATCTGGTCGCTGCAATGCTGGAATTTGTGCTTCTCAGTGACAGTGTGGAAGATATGGTGGTGGAGGAATCAGGCGGTTCATAATGGCAGCTCCGATCTGTCAACAGGAGGCGGGGATGGAACAGAAGTGAATTTTCTGTCAAGGTGGATGGTGGGTGTGGTGTTTGGATGCTGATCAGCTTCCATTTTTGTTGTATATTTTGGTTTGACTAATAAAGGAGGGTAGCTAACTCTCAGCAATCCTTTCCAATGATTCCAAATGAGATAGCAGATACAAATCGATCATGCTTTGTATGTAAAAGTGATCCAAAATTGAACCATTTGGATTAAAGAGGATTCCAATTTCCACAACACAATACGTCTTCATGCGTGCACTGCTTCAATAGTAAATCTTCTTTGCAATTGATGGGTGTCCGACTAGGTGTTGTACTAAGCCAAAAAAGGCTGAAATCTTACTAAGATCTCGAAATCTTCAGCATAATGAATTGAATGGGTAAGCTTAGAATTCGGGTCTGGCGTTGGGAATGGGGTAGAATTCGGGGCTTGCGGAAGGCGATCAGTACCTCAAATTTGGATCTGAGTCTGGACTTACGGACTTATATGGGTCTGACCCGTAATATCGTTGGTGCCTACAGTGACCAAGTTCTTGAACTCCAAAGTTCTTTGTCTCTGCAGATGTGTGCCTACGGTGACCGAGTTCTTGAACTAAAAGTTCGACGCCACCACCTAAAGACTGAGCCTGGAGACCTGGCAGGGCAGGGAGTCAACCGCCCAGCCACAGTAGGAACAATGAAAGAGAGCGAGAGAGAGAGAGAGAGGACTCTACGCGAAGTTTGACAAGCGACGATCTAGGCAGCCCGAATCTTTGCCTGGTCGAAGTATGCCTCTGTCTCTCTCCCTCCCCTCTCTTCTGCGACTTTCTCTTATGATGATGGTCCTACTTTATTTTATTGTTGCGTACTTGGTTATGGCCAAAATGGGGCTGTATAAGGAGACTCATCACCTACTATTTTTTCTAGATGTTGTTCTGCTAGAAGAAAGGGCAATTTGGCTCGGGTTCGTGACCTTGACTTGAAAAAATGAGCAATCTAATTGTTGTTTGTTTTATTAATGTGAACTTGATGCTTTTATTATTAGCAGTTTTATCTTGTTGTGACAATCCTAACTACAAGGATAGAAGAATTAAATGATCTTCTATTGCTTGTGCATGGAAATTAGTGCGTAGATGTTCCTTTATCACGACTCCTTATCAATCCTGGCTTAGCGAGGAATCAATCTCACTGATTTCTTATGTGATGGTTGGAGAAGAACAAGATACCATATTTAGATGCCTGTTTAGCTTGATAAGTGCTTATACGTCTTTTTTAGCTCATTCTATTGGATATGGTTATGTGTGACAATAAAAAATAAATTCTCAAGTAGGGCTATCTGTAATATGTTCAATTCTGACCTTGCAGACTTGCAGTCAGCTTACGTTTACAGATGAACTCTGTAAAGCTTGAGTGCCAGTGGCTAGGGTTTACTTGCTAGTGGGTGGAGGGAGGGCCGGTAAATGACTTGGCTTCCAAGGAAGGTTCCTTCTCATAAAAAAGAGAGAAGAAGAATAAATAAAAAGAGGAGCTTTTGATTAGTATTTCAAGATTGAATTAGACAGCTGCACGGTTGGGTTGCACTGTCATAAATAGAAGCCCTAGTTTCTAACCTTAAACTGGTGATAAAACAATGTTATTGATTTATTTATTTAAGTTGAACTTCTGTCATGAATAAAATTATGGATACTGAAGTAGATAGCTCGTGAGATGCATTAATCTTTGGAATTTCTCTGCAGATGTATGTTTTCTTGCTGTCTCTCTGTGTGTGTGTGTGTGTGTGGTTTTTTTTTTTTTTTGGGGTGGGGGGGGGGGGGGGGGGGGGGGGGTGCGTGGGGTTGTGGGTGTGGAGGGACATTATTGGATGGCTAAACATCATGAGGATATTGTTCTATTTTTTTCTAAGGAAACGGGCAGGTGCCCTCTTCAGATACTCTTACATTTATGTACCTCTTGCTGTTTTTTATTTTCTTGGGATTAAGACTCTTCTAGTTCAACATTATTATAAGTAGATCCCTAAAGCTGTATTAGGAAAAACTTTATATGCCTCAGTTGGTACCTCGATCTAGAAGGTGTTCTGGCTTTTGGTTGTGAATTGCGATTGTGTTTCCTTCTTTATATGCCTCAGTTGGTACCTCTAGTGAATGTTATTCTCATTCTGTTATTTTTTCATGTAAATGATTTCAGCACCCAGGCTTGGAGGCATCTCAGGTTGGTGGAAGGTTTATTTGCAGAGAATGCTGACCTCTATTCAGATTTTCTAAGCACAAAACTGCTTGTGGTCATCTGCAAAAATGGAAAAAGCTAGTAATAACAATCAGGTGTTTGATTTAGTACATAATTTGGTCAAAAATTATTTTGTGAAATTAATTATTTTTCTGCTTTTGTTTTATGTTCCTTTATGACTTGGAAGAAGGCTATGAATCAACTTGCTTGTACTGTAAATAAGATATGGCTAGCTTAGAAAATGGAAGCCTGACCTGCACTTTTCTTTACTCAGGAGGGACATTATGTGGCTTACATACCTCAGAGCCATGAGACAATTTGTTGGGGTTGTGGCTTACGTCTTATGCTTCCATCCCCTTCTCCTGTGTTCAAGTGTGGATGGTGTGGAGCTATCACAAACCAAAACCCATTGAAACATGACAGCCGTTGTTGTTCTTTCTGGAGAGGAGTGCGGGACCGGTCATTTCTCACTATTCTTATCGTGTTCATGCTATTAGTTATATGTATGTTTGGACGGACCTTATACTTCATTGTCACTCTCATTTTAATGCTGTTTGATATATATGTGAACTTGTGAATTTCATTTGGTAAGGTAAATACAGAATTGTCCATTAGACCAACAGTTGCTAAAGTTAGTTTCTTTGTAAATTTATCATTTCTTTTCCAATTTCTAAATTGCTTGTCGTTTGAAAATATTTTCGTTACTAGTAATTTTTTTTTTGCTTTATATCCTCAGGTGGTGGCGTGTGGGCTTCATTTCCCTTTGTATTCTCCTTGGGATATATACGGGCAGCTTTCCATTCTTTGTCAACAGTATTTTTTGCAACCGGCACCATGTACAGCTTCATCTTGGTAGCATTTCATCATGCCGGAGAACAGCCATCTGTCTTATATGGCAGTTATGAAGTTGTCAGGAAAGATGGACTGGACAATTATAGATTTTGTCATTACTGTGAAAAGCCGAAGTCACCTCGGACACATCATTGTAGGTCATGTAAAACATGTATTTTGGACATGGACCATCACTGCCCATTTGTGAGTGTTTTTGCTTAAGTTCGGTGTTTTTTGATGCTCTGAATTGATCTAGATTCATATTCCTTTTACTGGCATTATTTGGCATCTTAATCAACAAAAGTTGAAAGCTTCGATATATATATATATATATATGTATGTATGTATGTATGTATATGTTCATATATACATGTGTGTAAGTGAGCATATGCATGGCGAGTGTGGGGTTGGGTCACTACATATGTATGCTGCACAGCATAGTGTGTGTATACTCTTGTCTACTGCTTCTATGTGCATCTTACTAATGTATTGCAAGGTTGCTGATGGCACCTAACCTTCAAGTGCTTGATCTTGGTTGTTCTCATGTAACTGCTATATTTCATTTTCCATGAATATGATATATCTGTATATTTTAATTTCTGAATCTCCTGTTTGGTGTTGAATGAGATACTTTTCTTCCAGAAAACCTAAAATGCAGGATTCTGCATGCATGCCCATATGCATGTTTCCAGGCGTATGTGTGTGCATGTGTATTCATGTTGTTTGAGGCGACCCATCATCTGAATGGCTTCATCAAGGAGAAAATTGAAATTTCAAGCCTTTGGCTCTACCTTGTTGACATCTGCTTCTTTTATCGTTCCTATCCTTCTTGTCTTCCTTAATCTCTTCTTCTTTCTGTAACTCATCTTTTAATTGTAATAGGATAATTTTCAATTATTTCCTTCATCTACCTTATCTCTCCCGCTCCTTCATTATGCAACAAAAACCGATACTTCTTTTGTTTGTTCCTTTTTACCTGTCCTTTCTTTTGTCAATTGTCCATTTACATTATTCATTTATTTCCCATGCTGGGAAATCTTAGACAAGGATCCTACATACAAACGTTTCTGACTGGAAAAGAATAAAGTGGAAATGGTTTCTTGCTGGTGTTTATATTTCTTTTAACATGTAACCAAACATGACAAAAATAATTGATAATTGTCAGAAAGGTCGAGCTTAAAAATAACATAACTAAGCAATACAGAGTCTTTCCTAGTGGGCAAGGGAGGAGTAGCTAGAGGTTTTAGGTTGGGGGACAACTGGAACAACTTATGGTAAACCTTCACCTCCCAGGTCAGCAATCATTCACGTTCAGAAAGCAATGTCTTATATCCTAACTGAGAAGAGGATATTCGGGCTCAGGTTTCTCTTAGTTGCTAGCTTAAGCTTCTTTGCATGTATTATTGATATTTCACGGTGGCGTAAGCTTTTTGATGTCTTAACTAGCCTCTGTTTTTGAGGGTTGGTAGTGTGGGAAGGATGGAGATGATCTTAGTGTGTCACCATAAATCAAACAATAGAAAAGAAGAAAGCTGCAAACTATCTGCGAAGTACAAGGTGATATTTCTCTTCACGTACCTTCACTCTCCCTAGAGATTTATTGTGGCTGGCTGTTCGAAAATCAGTACATTGTCTCCCTTCTTAAATTCTCTCTATCTGATTGCTACCGAGCCCCTAGTTTCTCTTCTACATGTCCAATTCAGCTTCAATGAAAAATAAAGAGAAAACAGAAATTAGAAATTTTCCCTCGTAGGATGTTGGTTTGTCTTTTCAATGCTAACTCATTTGTTTTGTCTTAAGTTTGTTCTAACTTTTGTATCATTTTTTTCCTTCATCTATATTCTAACTTGCCTTCCTGTTCAAAATTTTGTAAGATGTGACTGTTCCCATGATTAAACCAGAAATTATGTATTCTTTTTTTTCCTGTTTCTTGCACAAGAAAATCGCACCCAGGATTTGAGACATATTGTACTCCGGTGGCATACAACCCCATGGACAGTACCCTGCCCCCAGTCTAACACAACTATTATTTATTTTGCTTTAGATTCTGGTGTTTCTTTTTTCTTCCTGTAATAGTTGCTTCAAGGGAGACGAAAAATGTTTTCTTTTGATCTGATAACTTTGGTTCCTATTGAATTTCTTTAAGAATTCTGTAAGGAAAAGTCATATAATCTCTTTTGCAACCTTTTATTGTGGTCCTCCAACACCAGTAATATCTCAATGCGCAAATTTTTTTTGTTATTAATTATGTATTCACCTTGAGAAGCTTGACTAATTTTTCTGTGCATGCAGATTGGCAATTGTGTCGGAGCAGGGAATCACCGTCTCTTTGTTACATTTCTTGTTTTTGCTGTTATAAGCACCTTCTATGCCTTTCTGATGTCTATCTATGTTGGTTGGCATGTTTGGCCACCACTAGTGTATGATCCAGGGTATTCGTTGGAAGAATTAAGCAAATCTTCTGTTGGAAGATTTTCAGCCGAAATTTTACATGCTTTAGCAAACACGGCATTTCTCTTGTCAGCTCGAGGCATAGTTTTAATTTATTTGTGCATAGCAAGTGCGTCAGTTGAAGTGGGCATTGGATTATTGCTGTGGCAGCAACTCCAGTTCATATATGAGGGGAAGACATACTTGGATCACCTAAGTTCAGGGGATGGTGAAGTTGGTGAAAGTGGGTGGCACAACATCTCCGTGTTCTTCGGTTGCCCATATCCAATTTCAGCTTTGCGACTTAGTTCATCACATACTGGGAAGAGCCATAAAAAATAAGGAACTGTTTTTCTAAACGGTTTTGAGGTTATGTAGTGATTAGTCACCTTTTTGGAGCTGCTTGTGCCATCTATTTGATAGGACACCGTTTCTGAAGGACCACCTGGAAGAAGAATTGAAACTATATGCAAAATTTTGTTGTTCAGCCAAAAACTGGTGCTGATATATTAGGCAATGAATTTTCAGTTGGAAAGCAGATGAGACTAAAGCAACTCTCATGGATACTTCGGAGGTACATGTAGCTCTCCCTCCATTCGATGGTAGTGCATGCAGTGGACATTCTCTTATCATTTTTCACCTTCTTCTGCATACAGTTGCCTTCATTAGCATGAGAAAAACTAAAGAGAGAAGGGTCATATGTTTCTCCAGTCCAACTATCGTTCCTAAATCAATTTTGTATTAAAATTAATAGTCGTGTCAAAAGCTTCTGAGTGTGCCTTCTCTACCGTACTTTTTCTCACATATTGTGGTTTGGCTGAAGTCTGTTTCTACGCGTTTCTACTTCTTCCTTGTATTGCTGTTTGGATAGACGATTTTTTGTATTAAGTGGTCACTCACGATGACTAGTTTACTATATTATTCTTAATAAAGGTCGATTGGGCACCTAAATCTGCTATACCCTATGCGAGCTATTGCAAACTGCTTTAATTTTCTTCGGCTGTTAATCAAAATTATGAACTGTGTATGTGAGAGAGAGAGAGAGAGAGAGAGAGAGAGAGAGAGAGAGAGAACTGTGTAATCAAAATTATGAACTGTGTATGTGTGTGAGAGAGAGAACTGTGTAATCAAAATTATGAACTGTGTAATCAAAATTATGAAGAGAGAGAGAGAGAGAGAGAGAGAGAGAGAGAGAGAGAGGTTCCAGACAAAATTCTAAGGAAAAAAGGTTGGCACAGAACTATTGCAAACTAAATATGCATTTTATTTTCATTCCACTTATTTCTGAAATTTTATTTCTGGAAACATCTTTCCAGTTCCACAATTCTGCTGTCAAACCATACCTGAGAGAAAGATGAAGACTACCAGACTAACCGGATGGAACGGCAGGAAGAAGAAAAGAAGAAAGCAAGAGTTTCAGCCATTTTTGCTACATAAACTGAAGGCTTTCTTTTTGCTTTCAAGAGGAACGTGCTAGAAGGCACTCCCCATAACGGTATTAACGGTGTGAGCAAGCGTGCAATCGGAACTAGATAATTTGGAACAGTTTACCAAAAAAAGGATGCAAAGACGTGAAAGTTATGTTAAACTTCTACCAACCATCTGCATCATGGACTGCGACCATCAGAAGCATTTTTCCGGTGGACTATCTTAAGCATTTTTACAAGATACACAATTCTAAAACATATACAGTAAAAAATAGAAGATGGCATAGACTTGAAAGAGATCTTCAAACTTGGACCGTCCATTTTTTATTGTAGATTGTGATATCGAGCGTTTCCTAAACGACACAGTTATGAGAACAAGGAGCGAGAGAAAGAGAGCTCGTACATAAAATAAAAATGCTCAGACCCGAGCTGGAAGAGAAGAAACGAAATAAAAATGAAAAGATTTATCATCGTGCTTGGCGTCGCCCGGACTCGAACCGGAGACCTTCAGTGTGTTAGACTGACGTGATAACCAACTACACCACGACACCTTTGGTGACGAGAACGTGCACAAATAGTATCAAATACCATAAATTTGTTCCTCATAAAAGTCCATACATATACAGGCCGGTCCGCTCCTCGGTGAGAGGGGAGGACAGTGGTCTGTGAGGCGGCTGCATGGGTACGCCAACCTTCCTCTAAGTGATGCTTGGCAGAACTGGCGGGCATTGCATCCCGTTGATTATCTCTTGGAAGTCTTTCTTCAAAAAGCTGTTCTTCATTTCGCCGGGAATTGGCCTGAGAAGGTGGAAATCCACCGGCCTATTTGATGCCCATCAGGCGTTCGCGGAATCGCCTGAGCGAACCTTGGCCTCTTGGGCGGCCTTAATCACTTCACTTTATCGAGAGAAACGGTTTGAGGAAGTCATTTCTTTGTTTCGGCTAATTCAGGGCAGCGGCAATGGTTGTTGGGACTCCCGTCCAGTAATGCTTTCTGTCCTGAACTCGTGCGCGAAGTTGGCAGCATTGCCGGAAGGGAGACAAATTCATTCGCTTGCGATAAAAACTAACTCCGCATCGGACGTTGTGGGTAGGAATGTTTTGATATCGCTGTACGGAAAATGCTGCAAGTTAGAGGATGCGGTGAAAGTGTTCGATGAAATGCCCGAAAGAGATTTAGTGTCATGGTCTTCAGTTCTTTCCGGGTTATCTCAGAACGGGCTAGCTTGGGAGGCTCTGGAGTTTTCCGTGCACATGCATACACAGGGTGTGGGGTTTAACGACTATGGCTTCTGTGTTGTGTTGAAAGCTTGCATTGATTTAAATTGTATTTATAGTGGCATGTCCGTTCATTGTCTTGTGATCAAAACTGGTTTTGAAGATCATGTCTTTGTTGCGAGCTCCCTTGTTGATATGTATGGGAAATGTGGGGATACCCAATATGCTCGTCGAGCATTTGATGAAATGAAAGAGCCAAATGTGGTTTCTTGGACTTCAGTTATTGCAAGTTATGTTCAGAGTGACAATGGGGAGGAGGGACTTCAGTTGTTCCGTGAACAAATGAGAGTTGGGGTCTCTCCTGATCCTTTCTCCTTTTCATGCATACTTAGTGCTTGTGCTAATTTGCCTGCACTTGATCAGGGGAAACAGATCCATGCACAAGTTATTAAATTCGGATATGCAATGCAGGTCTTTGCTGGAAATTCTCTTATTGACATGTACTCTAAATGCGGTTGCTTGGCAGCTGCAAAACAAGTACATGTAGAGATGCCAATCAGAAACGTAGTCTCATGGACTGGAATAATATCAGGGTACGCTCACCATGGATTTGGTACAGAAGCACTACATATGTTTGAGTTGATGAGAGAAGCAGAAATTAAGCCGAACTCTGTGACATTTGTGTGTGTATTACATGCTTGTAGCCACTCGGGCTTGATTGAAGAAGGAATGAAGCACTTTAACTCGATGCAAAATGTCTTTGGGATTGAGTCATCTGAAGAGCATTACACGTGCATGATCGATCTCCTTGGGCGCGCTGGGCATGTGAAGGACGCAGAGGAATTCATGAAGAAGATGCCATTTGAGCCTGGTGCATCCTCTTGGGGTGCATTATTGAATGCATGCAGGTTGAATGGGGATGTGGGTCTTGGGGTGAGGTGTGCAGAACAACTCTTCAGGTTGGAGCCTCATGTTGCTGCTAATCATGTGATGCTGGCTAACATGTATGCTGCAAATAGAAGATGGCAGGATGTAGCTAGAGTTAGATTGCTGTTGAAGGACAAGGGAATTAAGAAAGACAGTGGGTACAGCTGGACAGAGGCAGCAGGAAATGTCCATGTTTTTGGTGTGGATGATAACATGCATCCACAGAGTGAGCTCATTTACTCTACTCTTGAACATCTGTATATGGAACTGAAAGATTCAGGGTATGCCCCTGATTTAACTAATTCTTTTTCTTAGCAAGAACCTTTCATCAGGGAAAGAGGGATTTCCTTTTCATTTCTGGACTATACTATGTGTTATGTCTTGGGGAGTTGACAATCAAAATGAAATTGACATAGAGGCAGATGTTCTCTTCTTCTGTATTTCAAAAGAAAACAATGTTCCTTCCAGTTGGTGTTTGCCTGAAGGTTAGAGACCGTGTTTTCTTTATTCATAATCTAAATCTTGAGTGGATGATGTGCTCCTTTCACGGTTAACTGGCGTCACCATATTTGGATCGAGATAATCTATGATAGAACAACATTTTAAAGTAGCCAAGCTCGATAAATTCATTGATGGTGGTACTAGATGGTATGAAGTATTGCATATTATTGGATCCTTCTTGTATGTAAGCTTCATAAACGTGAGCGGATCGGAGATCGAGTGAAGAAGGGGAGATGTCAACGTAACTGGATGTGATGAAAGAATGGGCAAGGGCAATTGGAAACATAAACTATGTATCTAGGGACTTGGATCCATTCGGATTAGATTGACTCGGGTACCGTCTGACGCCAGATCCAAATCCAAACTGTCGACACGTACCCATCTGCCTCTCTTCCTATTTTTGCTCCCGATCATCCAGTGGTTCCACGGCCAGAAAATCGCCACGTCAGTGACTGGACCGGCGATTCTCTCCCTCTCCGGGAAAGCAGGTCAGAGAATCCGGCGAATTTAATAGACAATTTTGCCCCATATGTTCTTCCAAATTACCATTTAGAATTCAGTCCGATTATGCCATTATGGTTGCGAATGGATCGGATCTGGAGCATTAGAGATAAGCACCGAAGTTTGTTAATGCATCTGTGTTTTAAGGCATGTCACGGATTTTTTTTTTCGAAAAAACAAAAAAAAAAAAAGAAAAATAAAACACTAAAAAAAAGGATCACCCATAAGAACAGAACCAGCTTGTAATAATTTTTTTGAATTTAGATCGTGATGAGGGTAATCTTACCGTCTGTGCGGTTGATCTAATGGCGACAGACCTTTAAGGTTTAGGGCTTCTTCAAGACCTGGGAGAGAAATGATATACTTTCGCATATCAAGTTCGAAGACATAGTGCCCAAGAGAATCAAATTAACGAACGAACTCGCCAACTTGACGGACACAATACAAATAGGTAGTGGGCTCTAGGCTCCTAACTTCCCAAATTTTACATATCTGTATTTGCTCTAATTTGAATTCTTCAGTTCAGCTACTGGCTGAGATGCATATTATCTTAGCAACCAATCCAACAAATGTGCGGTTATACTAAGAGTTTTTACATTGGTGAAATGAAATACCTGGCAACATGATTTAGCAAGGTATGTAGGACATACTTAAGTAAATTTGAGCTTCACACACGCACACACACTTTATTTCATATATATATATATATATATATATATATATATATATATATATATAAGAAGTTGGTATCAGGGATAAAAACTAGACTATTTGATTTTGATTTTTAAAGTGTTTTTTTGCAATCTAACTTTATTGATATGATTTTACTGTGATGCAAAACAAATATCAAGTTGATCATTCGTTAGACTTTAATGGTGTTCTTATAATAAGAAAAAAATGAATTGCCCCCATTGTATGATAACTAAAAAATCAATATTTTTCGTTAAGACAACTTGGATAATTCAAAGCATGTTTTATATCAAATAGTCTTTTATAAATATATTAAGATGCTTATATTATGTTTAAAATAGTTTTTAAATGAAAAATAAACACATCTGGTATTTACCAACTTTTATATATAAGTGAATTTTTTTAAAATATCAATTGGAAAGAACATGTTTTTGTCTTAAATTGTTAGAAAGTATCATGCATGCAATTTTAAGTGATTTAGTTATGGTCCTAACGTGAGTGATCAGGTCTGTTCGGTTCGTTTTTGTAGGGTCGTTTCTCGTTTGTCTACTTCTCTCGAAACCGCGCGACGCCCTCCCGTCCTTTTATTTTTTTCGGGCCTCTGTCTCTCCTCTCTCCGGACCTCTTCTTCGTGTTCTCTGCTTTTCCCTCCCTCAACACAGCGAGAGAGAGAGAGAGAGAGAGCCGAGGGCATCCTCTCTTTCTCTGGTGTTGGCACAGGTTGGTCTGCAATGGAAGAGCCGACGGAGGTGCAGGAGAGGAGGGATGAAGGGGAGGAAGAGATGGACGAGGTGTCAATGGAGAGTAGGTTCGAAGACGAGGTGGTGCTGCCGTGGAAGGAGCAGCTAACTTTCAGGGCCTTCGTCGTCAGCTTCATTCTGGGGACATTGTTCAGCGTCATCGTGATGAAGCTAAATCTCACCACCGGCATCATTCCTTCCCTCAACGTCGCGGCGGGGCTGCTCGGCTTCTTCTTCGTCAAGACGTGGACGAAGCTGCTGGAGAAGGTCGGCATCCTCCGGCAGCCCTTCACCCGCCAGGAGAACACCGTCATCCAGACTTGCGTCGTCGCCTGCTCCGGCATTGCCTTCAGCGGTATGCGACCCCCCACCTTCTCTCCCTGACTGGAGAGCGGTTCAAGCGACATTTACCTTTCTGCTTTCTGTTACTCCTGTGTTCTTTGTTCGTTTCCTTTGCCTTTCCCTGGCAATGAGGTAGGCTTTTCCATTCGTATAAGCAAAATCATCAAATCTCGTGTCCTGAAGACTGATTCCGTTCTCAATCTGTTTTCCCGAACACCAAGCTTTTCCATCAAATTTTTAACAGTAAGAAACTGTTCTCTTGCATGGAACTGTTTCTACCTCAACAAATGCATTCTCCAAAAACCTGTATTTTCCTGAAAGAAAGCGGCCTCCCGACGTTTCGACGACCTTTTAGAAAATTATGTATGTGTTCTTAGATTATATCTCCTTAAATATGTCACGGAGAGTATGTCCTAATGTTTTATGTTTTTCCTGATAAATTTAACCAGATAAATATACGTAAAAGTTTGAATAACTAACAGTGAGAAACAAAAAAGTTATAAAACTTTAATGTTTAGATTAGAATTTATGAGACGAGGAAGTTAAGACGAATTTGTGTTACATATTTTATCTTTATAATCTTTAGATCTGTGAACTTGAACATTTTACAGTTATTTATATTGTAAAATTTGTTAGAAACAACAGACATTTTTAGAAAACCCGAGCTAGAAGGTGCATACTAAAATTATCTGTATAATTGTGGGTGGCAGGTGGATTTGGAAGCTACTTGTTTGGAATGAGCAAAGTTGTGGCCTCCAAGTCATCGGAAGGTAACAATCCCATTAACATCAAGGAGCCAGGGTTGGGATGGATGATCTGCTTCCTCTTCATCGTCTCCTTCATCGGTCTCTTCTCTGTCGTTCCTCTCAGGAAGGTAATTAAACAGTTAAATGTATTAAGCACACATTCAAAAACCAAATCATTCATTAATTTGAGAACATTCTAGTTGAATTCCATGTATTAACCCTTGGAGTTAGGCTGCCCACTTGCATTTTTAGTTTTTTTTTTTTTTGCAATGTAATATAATCTTATTTGTTCTTTTTGTTGATTTGCAGATCATGATCATAGACTTTAACTTGACATACCCGAGTGGCACTGCTACAGCTTACCTCATCAATGGCTTCCATACTCCTACTGGAGCAAAACAAGCGAGGTAATTTGTCAGAGCATTCTCGTTCTGTTGAAATCCGAAAAAAAGAACGGCATTTGATGTTGAAAGCAATCTCAGTGATTTTAAATTTAAGGACTTAATTGTAAGTTTCACAGGAAGCAAGTGGGTGTCCTTGGAAGATTCTTCTCCTTTAGCTTCTTGTGGGGTTTCATTCAATGGTTCTACACTGCCGGCGATGATTGTGGATTTGCAAGTTTCCCAACATTTGGCCTCAAAGCCTACGCCAACCGGTGCGTACTTCCTTCCATATTCCCTTAGCTTCGTATCCAAGTCTGTGCCTTTATGAGATGTTGGTGAAATATCAGTACCTGTTAGTTGCAGAGAAGAAAAACGCTGTCTAAAAAGTTGATGTTAGTGTGCAGTATTCTGCTGACCTGATCTTTCTAACTAGATTCCAAAATGCCAAAACCAAATTTGAGAACAGCAACAGGTAGCTAGCCTGATGGATGAACTTTGATGGGGATGAAACTGCAGGTTTTACTTCGATTTTTCTTCAACTTACGTTGGTACTGGGATGCTTTGCCCTTACATAGTCAACATCTCTCTGCTCTTGGGCTCAATTTTGTCATGGGGAATCCTCTGGCCTATAATTGACGGTAAGGCAGGAGATTGGTACTCTGCTGATCTGCCTAAAAGCAGCCTCCACAGCCTTAATGGTTACAAGGTACGTGTTGTATATATTTGTTCTCTCACTGATTAACTGATCCACTCGTTCATTCTTTATGTGTTTCTTCTTTTGCTCTTACATGGATCATTTGTATAGAACCTGAAGGTTTTTTGCTTATTGTGTCGCAATCTTGTGATATTAACTTTGGGCAGATCTTCATTTCGATAGCGTTGATACTCGGCGATGGCCTCTTCAACTTTGTCACAGTCATGATTTCCACAGCGAACTCATTCCGCAAGCAGATAAAGAACAAGGACCCTGGCCTGGTTACCACCGCTTCTAATGGTGGTGCATCGTCGTCATCGTCCAACAGGAGCATGAACTCCGAGGACAGGCGGCGCATTGAGTTCTTCATGAAGGATGGCATCCCGCTTCCTTACGCAATCGTAGGCTACGTTGCCATCATGGCCGTTGCTACTCCTATCCTCCCGAGAATCATTCCACAGTTGAAATGGTCCCTTCCCTATCTTTTCTCTTTCCTTTTGTAAATAACTAGGAAATATATCTATATACCTAGATATATAGAAATAGGGTAGCTATAACAATGAGAAGAGCAAGACAGAGAAGGTTATTTAAGTTGTCTGCAACAGAAGTGAGAAGTGAGAATCTAACATGATGTAAAGTGGAAGTTCTAGGACTGCAAATGGAGCTGTGCATGTCTTTCACACATTTGTCCTAAAAGATTAGGAGTATGGTCAATGAAAGGAGGAAATTTAAGGGGAAAAGCTGTAAAATTGCTTATAGATGGTAGTGGCGTCGCAGGTACTACATCTTGGTGATGTATCTGATCGCACCGGCTCTGGCCTTCAGTAACTCATACGGCTGCGGGCTGACGGACTGGAGCCTGGCGTCGACATACGGGAAGCTCGCCATCTTCGTGGTGGGGGCGTTGGCTGGGCCGAGACACGGCGGGGTTCTGGCGGGGCTGGCGGGGTGCGGGGTCATGATGAGCATCGTCTCCACCGCCTCCGACCTGATGCAGGACTTCAAGACGGGCTACCTGACGCTGGCCTCCCCTCGCTCCATGTTCGTAAGCCAGGTCGCCGGCACCGCCATGGGCTGCGTCATCGCCCCCAGCGTCTTCTGGCTCTTCCACAAGGCCTTCGACGTCGGCTCCCCCACCAGCGAGTACCAGGCTCCCTACGCCACACTCTACCGCAACATCTCCATTCTCGGCGTGGAGGGCTTAAAAGGACTCCCCGCCCACTGCTTCCAGCTCTGCTGCGTCTTCTTCGTCGCAGCCGTCGTCTTGGACCTCCTCAAGTGCAGGTTGCTCCCCAAGAAGTGGGCTCAGTTCGTGCCCATCCCCATGGCCCTGGCCATCCCCTTCTACGTCGGCGGCTACTTCGCCGTCGACATGTGCATAGGCAGCCTGATACTGTACGCTTGGGAGAGGGTGAACAAGGCCAAGGCGCGCGCGCTGTCGCGGGCGGTGGCTTCCGGGCTGATATGCGGCGACGGCCTGTGGACGCTGCCGGCGTCGGTGCTGTCCCTCGCCGGGGTGAACCCTCCCATGTGCATGAAATTTCTCTCCGCCGCCACCAACGCCCGAGTCGACAAATTCCTCGCCGGCTGACCTTCCGCTCCTGGGCGATCTTGATAGTTCAGCGGTGTTGCAAATATTAGGACCACTCCGGGTAGAAAACGAGATGTATCAGCGATACGTATCGCTTTAGATGAACATGTACCGGCATTTCAAAATAGAATAGAAACAAAAAAATTTTCTTTAGTTGATTTCTCTGGACTGTCGGCCGATATGATGAGCCGAATCAGCCTCGTATCGGATGAATTACGTAAAGGCCTGAATCGGTCCTTGCCTCCTTGCGGGGAGCAGCCGATACGATCCGTATCAACAGACAAGACAATCACCCAAAAGCTAATCCCAATTAAGAACTACATTTCTCAATCTGAGCAGATCCAATAATCACTTGTTTAAGGGACAAAAGCTAGATCTTTTAAATTTATATCAAAAGATATTTTAAACAAAACATAAACTTCCTAATGTGTTTATAAAACATTGTTTTAATTCAAGTTACTTTTATAAAAAAATTAATCTTTCTACTGCCATACTTTTGATATTAAAAGAGCTGTTCCTTTATTTATGATGAAAAAACATTGTTAAATTTAAAGAACGATATGTTTTTCACTAAATTACACTTTAAGATCATATCTATAAGATTATATTGTAAAAGAATGCTTCAATAATTAATTTTAACGGATTGCTTTTGCAATAATAAAAATATGTAATGGAAATCTGCGTGGTGACACATGCACCCGAGTCTTTCGGGATTCATCAAAGAGGTTGCGTACCGGCTCTCCGATTTTGCTGATCTTTTCGCTTCTAAGTAAAACAAAGCAAAGCGGCCATCCGTTTTTATTAAACTAAAAAGATTATCAGACTGCAACAGGTTTGGAAAGCAAAAAAGAGACAAAAAGAAAACAAAGAAGGTGAGAAGTCCAATAGTCCAATATTAAACAAAGAACGATTCAGAAACTTTAGTGGATGTTGATCAAACATTAATAAATGTGGTTTTAATTATCAACAAAAGCATGAAATATTTTTTCTCCAAACTTCATAAAAAGTTTATGATAACGTTCGGTGCAATATTTAGTTCACATATTTCTCTTTATATATAAAATTTAGTTCTGAAACATAGTTGGTCGAACTAGTGACTAAGTATTTTATGGCAGGTTTTGTGCTTGGTCGGGAAGTTGATATGAGCTTGGTTCTCTCGTTCATCGAACCCGGCACGAGTCAAGGCCGTCTACTTCAAACCGGTTCAGTTATCAAACCGGTTCGACAACGACCCAGCCGGCGGGCAGCCCCTAACGCCGTGATGCTCCGTCGGCAACGACCGCTCGGCGGAGCCACCGATCGCCGATTCTCTAGAATCATGAGGGATTCCTACGGATTTAGTGGAGCCCACCGGAAACCTAGTGGTTCCACCGTAAGTGTTGCTCAACTAAGGGGTGAGTTAGTCAATTTTTGCGCCACATGTCGGTCAACTGCCGGTTTCCCGTATCTTCCTGCCCGCTCCCCTGCCGTGGGATGCTACTTGCGTACCGGTACGGAAGTCACCGGATACCGCCTGAACCGGTTGGATCCCGAGAAAGGTCCTTTCCATTCCCGCGGCACCGGAGTTGGCCGGGGATTACTAAACCATGGTTAAGTGGGCGAAGGCCCAGAATCTCCGCATAATCCAACGTAACCGAAACTACCGTGTTTTTATCATCCGGATTTATCTTTAGTTTCATTCATTTTTTAAGGCTTTTTTTAGGAATAAAGTACTTTTTTTTGAGAAATTTATTTTCTACAAGCTTTTAAAAAGTCCGCTGCAGCGCTGCTTTCTTTATTTTTTTTAAGAGAGTAAGATGGCAATTTACAAGAAAAATGGCGTCATAAGAAATCTAATGGACCTTCTTAAGTAGCGATGAAAGGAGTTTAAGGAAGTTGTTAATTAAATATCAAGATCTCAAGTATCTTAATTATATTGCAGAAAAGTAGAGTGGGGGCAAAATAATTGTTTCGTCTCGAGTCTTTCTTCTGGCTGTTCTACCGTTATATAGAGGCTGAGTTGGCCCTTGGCATCGCTGCCAACTCTCGCTCCCTCCTTCCTGGTTCGTTTCGATTAGAAAAATCTGCGAGGCGATGGCTCTCCTGGTCGATCTCATGAACCTCAACCTCACAGAATCAACTGAGAAGATAATAGCAGAATACATATGGTATTTGCTTCTGTTTGTGGTTTCATTTTTGTGTTGTTTAGAGGTGATGGAACTCATGAATCTTTGTATGACAGGATTTCATTTTCTTCTAATCCCTTCCTCTTCTTCTTTGTTTCTTTGGTTTTCCTGGTTTTTTGGATGTCGGTTTTGTTCAACAGGATTGGTGGGTCTGGGATGGATATGAGAAGCAAAGCCAGGGTGGGTTCCTACTGAGAAGAATCCATGGTCTCTTTGCTATTGTCAAACGGCTTTTTCTTTGGTTGTTCTTGGTTTCCTGATCTTCTCTCTCTCCCTTTCTCTCATGATCTGGTGAGCAGACTCTCCCTGGGCCGGTGACTGATCCAAGCAAGCTACCAAAGTGGAACTTCGATGGCTCCAGCACGGGTCAAGCACCTGGTGATGACAGTGAAGTCATTCTCTAGTGAGTGAACTCTCGTGTCTGTTTGTTGTACCTCTCTGCGTCCCCCTGTTTCTGATTTTACATGGCTTTCCTCATACTGAAACCTTTTTCTCTCTTGGGGGCTTTTAGTCCTCAAGCCATCTTCAAGGATCCATTCAGGAGGGGGAACAACATCTTGGTACTCTTCTTCTTTTTCTTTTTTCACTGTCATGGAGGCTCCGGTGGGTATTGGTGAAGATGCTGATCGTGCCTTCATGGATTTTGTTTACAAATGAAGGTTATGTGTGACGCCTACACCCCGGCGGGAAATCCCATTCCCACTAATAAAAGGTATAAAGCTGCCGAGATCTTCAGTCATCCAGATGTTGTAGCCGAAGAGCCATGGTAATTTTGTCCTTCTCTGTCTCTCGCTTTATATATATATATATATATATATATATATATATATATATATATATATATATATATATATATATATATATATATATATATATATATATATATATATATATATATATATATATATATATATATATATATATATATATATATATTAACAATATTCATTTCCTATTAAAAAACAGTTTGTCAGAACATATAATATATAAATTGTTTTTTCTTGGTCTTTTCACTGAACATTTTGGTTTTTGTTGATTTGTTTCTTCCTTTGGTTTTCTTTCTCTTTCCTAAGTTCAACGTTTGTTGGGGCCCAGGTATGGCATTGAGCAGGAGTATAACCTTCTTCAGAAGGACGTCCACTGGCCCCTCGGATGGCCCGTTGGTGGATTTCCTCGTCCTCAGGTACTTGTGTTATCTGTTTCTCGAGCTTTGTTACCGCTGTTACCGTCATCAAATTCACCTTCTCAAATGCCTTCACCAGATGCTACCTTCACCTCTGTCGTTCCCAATGCTACCATCATAATAAAGCCATTGAACTAGCGCCTATGACTTCAATGTCTCAACTCGCACGATCGTGTTCAGCATCATGATTCATCAACATTGTCACCGCTTCCACCGCCATCCCCTGTTTCCTTCATCAATGTCCATTCTACTAATGTCTTGAATACTTGAATATCTTCACTCAATTTGTTCGATGATTGAATTACGAGAATCAATGCCTTTGGTACTTTATCTGATTCCCTCATGGATCTTGGAAAAAACTGCTGTGCCACAGCCTTATTAGTTCTGTTTTAATGCTCGCTGGTCTGTTTGGATTAGATATTGGCCTTGTTCTGCTAATGTGCAAAACCAATCAAGATATACTGTGCTGTCAAACAGGGTCCTTATTATTGTGGTGTTGGTGCCGACAAAGCTTTTGGCCGCGATATTGTCAATTCTCATTACAAAGCATGCCTTTATGCTGGAATCAACGTCAGTGGGATCAATGGTGAAGTTATGCCTGGACAGGTCGATCCGCTCTTCATCTAGTCTTCTGAATCTGAAAACGGTTGCATGCTTCTGTTTATTCAATTTGAGATTTGCTTTTCTGTGCTAACAGTGGGAATTCCAAGTTGGTCCGGCTGTTGGTATTTCTGCTGGGGATGAGTTATGGGTTGCACGCTATATTCTCGAGGTATAAAAATCTGCATGTAATTAGATTATTTTCCTTTGTTCCTTTGCATGTTATTTAATCCCACTGATTTCTTTTTCCTTGTAATTTATTGATGCCACATCATTTCTGTGTACAAACAGAAAATTACAGAAATTGCTGGAGTTGTTCTGTCTTTTGACCCAAAACCTGTCCCGGTAAATGGAGCTTCCCTGTTCAATTTTATCTTTCAGTGGTTTGTTTCTTTCTTTATTTATGCTCATTTGCAAAAGACGTACTCATGCTCTTCAAACAAAATTGTATAGCATGTTCCCATATTGGTGTATAAATATTTGCATTACCTCATGCATTCGTATATACATCCTGTTTGATCAATTGCATCAGATGTAGGATGGATGCAAACTTGAGTTTCCTGGTTTTATTTTTTAAATTTTCTCCACATTGAGAGAAATTGAACGTGCATTTTCCATTAATGGGTTCCCCATTAAGGAACAAAATAATTGTGCCATTGTGGATGTATATTTGCTATTTCAGTTTTCATGCATCACTAATGTGTCAATTTCTTCATTTTGGCCAAAACATCAGGGTGATTGGAATGGTGCTGGTGCTCATACCAACTACAGGTTAGCTACTTCTCATGAAACATGCAAATGCTGTCAAATATATTGTTTCATTGGTTATCATCTTTTTGTCCTTAACTCTGTGTTTTTGTTGTCTAGCAGCATTAAGATTCTTGTTTCTGCTAGACTCTGATTCATTTTTGTGACTAGCAGGAAATTGTTGGAAAGATTTTCTAGACCACTGTCAAATTTCCATTTTACCTTGTTCTTTTTCTTATTAAGAAGTTACATGATGCAATAGTTCACGACTGTGTAGCAATTGCATTTTTTTATTTTTCCTTTGACATGCATTATTTTAGGCTTTTAGCCATCTTTGGCTTGTCATTTCTTTGCATCATTCCATGTGATTCTTTATTTTTCTTAGCACAAAATCAATGAGAAACGATGGTGGGTTTGATGTCATCAAGAAAGCAATTGAGAAGCTAGGCTTGAAACACAAGGAACATATTGCAGCCTATGGGGAGGGAAATGAAAGAAGGTTGACAGGGCGCCATGAGACGGCCGATATCAACACTTTTTCATGGGTAAGAAATTATTTGTGTATACTCTTTAGAGACTGCTAATTCATTAGATCATCATTGTCATCGTCTAAGTCCTTATGCTTTCAATAACTATTATTTTTTTTGTGATTGCTACTGGTTCTGCATTTAATGAAGCATATTCTTGCTTTTTTTCATTTCATAAACTGCAGGGTGTTGCAAATCGTGGTGCCTCTGTTCGTATTGGCCGAGATACTGAAAAGGCAGGAAAAGGTGAGAACTTATCATAAACACACTTGTTCAGTTTCTCATTCAAGGACTATTTCTACTCACACATACACACAGCATTGGTTAGTACTTTCCATGGATGCTTGTTGACAGTTGGAGCTTCTCTGGATGGCTTCTGGACTGAATAACCATGTCAGTTTTTGCCTGTGCAAGAAAGGAATGAAACTAATCTTGCCTTGTGCGGCTTGGCAGGTTATTTCGAGGACAGGAGGCCAGCCTCGAACATGGATCCTTACGTGGTCACCTCCATGATCGCTGAAACTACTATCCTTTGGAAGCCATGAGAGGAGAAAGAAGATATAGAGACTAATGGTGGTTGATTGGGTTGCATATTTAAGGCGATTCTTTATTTTCTGGTCTGCTAGCTTCTGCTGCTGCTTAGTTTAGTCATCTATGCTAGTTTTATGTCGTATTGGCTTTGATGATTCAATTTGGTGTCTCATACTCTCATTTTCTGTATGATGAAAGATTTTTCTTGAGTGTCGGATGGATTATGTCCATTAAAATTAAATTGGATATGGGAATAAACAAAATCAGCAAGCTCTATTTCCTCTTCTCTCTCTACAACTTGATTTAGGGAATATGCTCTGCATGCCAGTACTGCTCGATGTGCCAAATGTATTTTTGTTGGACGTGGGAAGTGCAGATGGCAAGTGCATATTAGATGCAGTGTGGGGAGTTGAAGGCTAATCGTGCTAATCGTTAGTCAGCCCACGTTGGTCCTTTTTGGTCGCTGTGGATCTCAGAAAACATACTGATCGCATTCAGTATGCTGTATGCGTGTGTGTGTAGTATTTATCGGACAATGCAGGGAGAAGTCATTTTCCTTGTTACTATAATTATCTGATTAATGCTCACTGCACTTACATTGCTGGTGCTTGGATATGAGAAGAGTTAAAATGTGTGTAGTAATCCAGATTGAAAACTGCATTAGTACAACCAAATGGGAATTGATTTTGCTTTGGGATTCAGATACTAAGATTTGTGATCTGCTTATAAAAGAACTCGGATTCAAACTTCCAGAGTCTTTCTTCTTTATCAATTAGATGTTCATGATTGAGAATTGAAGTTAATCCATCTTGTATCATAACCCGGTGCAGCTGTGTTGACTTGGATCTGTCTTGTTTGCGTTTGCTGAATCTTCCTGGGAAAAGCCAACAACCATGTTGCTGGTAGTTCCAACCAAGGATGGCGTTGAGATCTTCATGGGAAAAAGTTGGGATACCTCTAAAACATCTTTTCTCAGAAAAAGTGAAAGGCAAGAAGGAAAAAAAGAATGAAGCTAAAACGTTTTGATCTTTTAATCCAATACCTTATAAATATATATAGAATAATGTTTTCTAGATGTGTAAATAAGAGATTACAAGACTTTAAAATCAATAATGTCAACTGGGAATTGGGAGGAAGAAAGTAAATCTAGAGAGAGAGAGAGGGAAAGAGAGAGGTTTTTTAGTAAATATGAAACGGTTTTACATGACAAGGATACTTCAATTTACACATATCTAACCGCATTAAAAGCGCAGCAACTCCGAAAAAAGGAAAAAAAAAAACGTGTCTCGTGTTCTTTTAAGCGTGTCCCTTGTGACATATTTGAGAACAAATGTGGAAGGAGAAAGAACAATCCGAAACTCAAGACACGAATTACTCACACAAACACGGAGAACGAAAAAGCAGGAGAAAAGAAACGCCTTCATCTTTCACTTGGAGGAGCCTAGTTCATCAATTGCAGCTGAGAACAGAGATGTGGGCTTGAGGGCCCTCCTGGACGTAGACGAAATCGAACTCCTGCTCTGGTTTCACCTCCGGCAGCCACTTGGGCAGCGTGAAAACGTTCTTCCCGTCAGCCGGCTGCAGCCCCCACAGGTGCCCGGTCAGCCCATCGATCTGAAGCTTCAGCTCCGTGATCGTCTTCCCCGACACGTTCTTCACCACCACTCTGTGCCGGTACATCGTCGTCTCATTCTGCCTCCATGAGTTGGTCACCGAGTGAACGAAAGTCACCGGCCCCTCTGCTAAAAATTCACGTACCAACAATCAAATATTTGAAACCAACCAAGAGGGAGAAACAGAGAGGGGAATAGATTAGTTACCTGGTTTACTGTGGTCTCCTGCAGCACTGGAAGTCTGAGGACCGCCTGTAGAGTTTCCTGCAAGGGAAATCAGTGAGTCAGGTGATAGTTAGAGGAACTACTTAACCCAAGGAGCAATTGCACAGAGAAAGTCTTATAAGGACCATCAAGTTTATGGCTCCTTCCAAATTGAACCTTCAATCTCTGCAGTTTACCTGAGTTCTTGAACACACTGTGCAGCTTGGCGAACAGACCAACGAGAGGAGCGGCACTGTACGTCGTCGGCTCCGTCTGTTCGTGGTTCCACCTCTCGTCCATGAAGCTGTCGTTCCTGTCCGGACCTCCGACCAGAGCGCCGGCCAACAAGTTGGGATCGCTCTCGTTGCGCTTGAACCATGACTCGAACCCTTCGACGCAGCCCACTGGATCTGGCATCGTCTTTATCGACTCGATCGAAGCGTCCCGGTGGTGGAGATGGGTAGGGAAGGTGGCGCCGAATCCAACCAGGTAGCTCATGGACTTGGGGTTCTTTCCGAGGATGTAGTCGGCCTGAAATTCCAAGGTTTTGTTCCACAATATGTCACCTGACTTGTTTTTCTGGAGGGCTGAAATCTTGTGATGAGTTTGATTTCATAAAAAATGGAAGGTGGTATATGAAGAGCCTATATTCATCGGAATGAATTTGGTTATGGTGAGCATTTGAGACCTTCAAATGATCTGAATATCATACTTAATTGTGAGATTGGCAAGTGCCGATTCTATTTGTGTTTGTGTTAAGCGGATTTTAGCAACTTCTGTTTACTTATCAAAAAGATGGGAAAAATGAAACAACTAATAATTTAGCCAATCATCTTACAAATCCTAAAGAATTTTTAAGAACCTTCAAGATGAGACTAAACTTTCTGATAATCAGAATTCTACTTCAACTTAGTTATGTAAATCACCATTGAAACTATTCATTTTCTTGCATACTTTCCTCAGCTCATTGAGAAGCCGAACGAAGGCCGTGCAAGATATATGAAGTACCTAATCTCTGCAGCTTTACTTCACTTACTCAGCAGCCTGATTAAAATACCCTGAACAAAGTTTGGTTAGTTAGCCTACCTGTGACTGTGCAAAGGTCAAGATATCCATAGGTTTGAGTTTGGCATCAGCGCAGCTGAGTTCAGCATTAGTGGAGAAGAGATAGTCAGAATAAACTGCTAGAAGGAACGCAGAAAGAGAAGCATACTGCATGTTGTTGTTTTCATCCACAAACAACAGACCCCCTGCAAAAAAGAAAGGAAAAGCAATAAATAATATTTTAAAAAATATGAGTCGTATTAATGTATGTTTGATCAAGCTCAACATGTTGTTTATAAGGTTGATATGTCCTGATAAGAAGTATTTCATCCTATAAGTAGAAGCATTTCATCCTACTACCCGATTAAGAGCTAAAGCAAAGATCAATCTGGACAGACGACTTTGAGAATTAGATCCTCCATCCCCAAGGTACCAATTGTTTGGATGGTTGATGAGTATGATGAGATCTGGACACGAACCTGGAGTCACGTCGACATCATAGCCATTGTTCTTCTGCAAGTTTGCACATAGGAAGTACTCAGCTTTGTCTTGGAACTGAGCCAATGTTGAGTTGTACTGCTTGCCCTGCCCATCCATCATCAACTGCATATGCATGTTTCACTTGTCATTCTCTGTAATCATCTCATAGATAGTAGATGCAGACATATACACGCACACACACACACACACACACACACACACACATATATATATATATATATGTATATGTGCATACCTTTGATAGAAGGACTTGTATGCCAGCATACTTGTTATCCCAATCGAACTTGGTGACGGCCATCCCCGTCCCGCCAAATTCGTTGGCATTATCAACCACATACTTCAAATACTTAGCATCCCCAGTTGCCCTGAAGAGCCAAGCTGCTGCCCATAACAGCTCATCCTACAGAAAATTGAAGCAAAGAAAAATGCATCAGATGGCACATATCTGTTTTAGGACTAAGCTACAAAAATAGTTATGAAGGTACAAGTAGATCTAATGTTGTTAATAGTTCGAATGCAGGTAATGAGCCAATTACATTGGTGTGGTTTAAAGATAAGATGTTTTTATTTTCATTGATTAACGGGCGTAATTAGTGCTTAATTGTTCGCTTTGACTGAGCTTAGATGCGGCTCGGCTCGGGTTCGGTCTCGGTCTCGACTCCTGTTTATGCCACAAAGAACTCAAAGAGGAAGCAAGGTGCAACTAAGGAGCTTACCATATAACCAGAAGTAGAGGGATAGTAGTCCTGGGCCACGGTGACTCTAGTGTCGTAACGCCCTCGGAATTCATCAGCAAAAACAAAGAGCTGCCACAATTTAAAGTTTAAAAACTCAGTCATCACAAATGTGAAGGAAAGTGCTGCGATGATTTTAAAGTTTAGAAACAAACTTATCATGACAATGTAGTGCACGGGCATGAGGTATGCCTGCTAGCCCAACACATGCACTAATGCATCATAAAACATGCAAATTTAACAAGCAAGAAATGCACATGCATTGGCATCAAGCACAAAAGCAAATAATATTTGTTAAGAATTCAGTGGCGGAACCAGGATTTTCTAGTTGAGAGGCACTTGAGTCACCGGCCTATGTCTGGTGTAGACACGCCATGTAATTTTCGAGTTATCACGTTGTAATTTTAAGTCTTTCAATAAAATTCATAATGAGCTGCCGACACCAGCCTCCATGTATCTCTGCCACTGGTCCAGATCCTAGATTCAGATCCTATAGTGAAAGAATGTGATCTTGTTCTACATGCATGCGTGCATGCATGCATGCATGTCGGCATTTCATGTCCTGATTTTCCCAAAGAAAATGAAAGAAATAGCATATGTATGAGCCGATGTACTATGTGATATAGATATAGCTTGTAATGTATATATACTCTATCTGTGTTCACGTTGTATACATAAAAATTTACCTGTTGGGCATGTAAGAGAAGAAGCTGAGAGTAACGCGAGTCATAAGGCTTGAAGGCCATGGAGGCAGCAGCCATGGCAGCTGCAGTCTCTGCTGCAAGGTCTGAACCTGGGTTGTTTGAGTCCAGCTTGTAGGCGGTCCTTGGCGTCGTCATGTCCTCGGCCCGTTGCCAGCAGAAATGATCAGATTCTCCATTACCAACCTAACAAAATGCCAACCAGAAGGACAGAAGGAATATGTTTCATCATCATATTCTCCTTCAAACGAATCACCTTATATATGTATGTAGAAAATGAGTTAAACCAATCTCATTTTGTCACAGATTTTTTCCGGTCTCCTTCTCTTGTTAGACATCAAAAGTGGGTAAGAATGAAACAAGATAAACTTCATGACATATTTTAAAGTAAAATAAATTACAGACTTATTATGAGACAATGTGGGAGATTAAGTGCTAAGTGAGTAGAGATTCATGAATGTTGTGCTAGATTGGGAGATCTTACCTGAGCCCAGAGGATGTCTGGCTTGTTATGAGCCTTGATCAAGTAGTCTGTACCCCACCTGATGGCTTCAAGTGTGTACTCAAGCTGGCTGGCTGCAGTCAGTTCCTTGGCATACTCCACAGCGCCCCAAGAGAGGATTGTCATAGTGAAGGCCATGGGGAACCCATACTTCACATGCCCACCTCCATCATAGTATCCTCCAACCAAGTCAACCTGAATCACCATTAACACAGTTAATTGATTTTGATTAGCGGCTTGCCGGTTAGCCATTGAGTACTGCTACTAACAGGGTTACCGCACCAGTACCCCTACATCTTCAGGGTTCAGGGCGGCGTCGCGGCCTGAGTGGGAGGACATTGCACCTTCAACTTGGTGTCATGGCTCAACCTGTAAAGCCTAGTTGAACCGACACGAAGTTTTGACTAGTGCTGCCGACCTGATCAGCTATGCTACTCTAACTCTCTTTAAACGGCTTAGTCACAAAAAACATTTTTTTTCAAAAAGATGTGAAAAAACGCAATAAATTAAGTTGTCGTCTAAAACTAAAAAAAATGATTAAAACGAAAAACGCGTTTTTAACGTGTTTTTTGCGTTTTTTTCATTTTTTTTCATTTTCTATTTAGTATTTGTTGCAAATCTACTTATCTTTTTTATGTTTATGTTATTAGTTTCTCACTTATTTTATTTTTGCTGATGACCACCTTCAGCGTAGAGGTTTTAAATTTTTGCATGGCCGAGAAATATGGATCAACTTTTGCAATTGCGTTTGAAATCTGGATTGAAGTTTGAGTAGAAACTGAATCGATCTAAACCCTGAACAACAGCATACATCCAGGGTGCACGACTCAACTATATACGGGATCTTCTCTGGCGCCAGCTTCTGGATACAAATCCAACCTCCTTCTGGGGCTATCCAGATCTTTACAGTTGGGTATCAACAGATCCATATACAAGGCGTAGCAAGTGATGATGGGTGTTTCAAAAGAATGGCTGTATCCAAGATATCGATCCAAATCCATAAGAAATTAAAGCAGTAGAATTTGCATATGAGAGAGCGAATTGGGAGTATATCTGAGATAATTTATTATGTATCTTATATGAATGGCGTAATTGGAACTTTGGGAGAATTTAAAATTTTACATATAAAATTTAAAAATTCTATTTTTGACATATATAAAAAAATTTTGAAAATTATATTTCAGCGCCTATTAAACTTTTGAAACTAAAGTTCGATCCCTGTAACAAAAAATTTCTAACTCTACCCCTGGATATGGTCATTTCTTTCCTAATGAAATGAATAAAAGCAAAGGCAGTGTACTAAAGAGATGAAGATGAAGATCAAGATTTGGACTCACCCCTTGCTCGAACCCATCCTTCAGTGCCGAATCGCCGCGCCACCTGACCCGCTGCTTCTCCGGGAGTTTGCCGGACCGCTGAGCCTCAAAAAACAGCAAGGTCTTGTTGAGTGCGTCGTTGTAGTCAAAGCTAGCCAAAGCTGGGCTCGAGCCTAGTGGGCCGGCCAACAGGAAGAGGAGGAGGCATGAAGAGAACTGTAAGACACTTCTTCTCATGGTGCCTTTGGTCGTCGCTCAAGGAAGATGAACTGGTCGTAGAAGGCATGTTCCTGTTTGGCTCTTGTTCTTATATAGACATAAGAAGAAAGAACTCAACAGTTATGGTCTGCACGTACACAGGGTCATGCACGCCACACAAACCAAGCCGGCTGCTGACATTCACCACGTCTTCTTAGCTCTATATTTTGACAATGGCAAGAACTCTAAAATAATAATTTTAGGCAAGCAAAGAAGTTCTCTAGAAAAATGGGTCTAGTCTTTTAAGTTGATCAATGGTACCCTTTTTAGTAATGGATCTCTTGGTTATGATCCGATTCAGTTGAGAAAATTCTTTCTTCAAATCTGTAATTTCTATATGACATCGTGAAAGAAATTCTAACTATTAAGAACAAATTAAAGAGTTAAGTTCTTATATAGAGGAAAACCGAATAGTGATTTTGATCATATATTTTTTTTTCTTATTCTTCTCTCAGTTGTCCATTTCAATAGATCAGATGACCTTATATATATATATATATATATATATATATATATATATATATATATATATATATATATATATATATATATAAAAGGTGGCTCAACCGAATTTAGCTCTCTAAAAATCGGTTTTGAGTTTATTTAGCTCTATATATTTTAAAATTTGATTTTTGATATATTAAGATTTAGCTCTGTAAAAATAGGATTGGAGTTGTGAAAAGAAGAGTCAAATGTAGTAGACTTTTCTTCATTCATATTTGAATCTGATAAATTAAATATTGGAATACGATCTTGCCATCTCATCATATTCCAAGACATTGAACCAGGGACCCACTCATCATATGCTATTACGTGAAAAATTGGTGCTATCAACAAAAGTTGATCGCACGTTCCAGGATTTCATACTTGGTAGGACCCAAATTATTTTTGACCACTCTACCCAAAAAATTATTTCGACATATTTAGCGGTCGCCCGGCTTTCCGGTTCTTGGGTCATAAAACCTGCGTTGTTTTAACATTTGAACGGGAGGCTTTTCAATAAACAGGCCAAAGTAGAAATCCATATCTACCCCCAACTCTCTCTCTTTATATATATATATATATATATATATATATATATATATATATATATATATATATATATATATGCACACATTGGTCTTCTAATCCTTTTTCTCAGTATTTCTCTTACCAAACCTTTTTGGTTTTACTCATCCACCACCAAAAAAAAAAACACTCCGAGTGAATCAATTTGCAGAATGGCAACATCCAGAACCAAAAAGCATAGTGAATGCAGCATCTAGACCAAAGAAGCAAAGTGTAGGGCATGGGAAAAGAAATGTCACCAGTTCCATTTCTACAGGCACTATGGCTCTTGTGCTATATAAAATGGAGTACGGTACCAAGATAAGGGCACTGATGCAGTTCTGGTGAGAGCGAGGGAAAAACAGGGGCACTTTGCCTCTTTTCCGAGTGATGGTTGTAATCCTCTAGCCTACCCGGAAGAATGGCAGGGTCCAGCATGTTGGTAGATTTAGGCAGACAGAACGCAACAGACACAAATGCAGATGCCCACATATACAGAAATAAGAAGCAAAAAACACCAGAGGGGTAGCCAAAGATGGACAAGGAATATAACTATGAAGAAGGTAGATTTTTTTTATTGCATGCCCAGTTAGTTATTCAAACACGATACAATTTACAAGAGAAATATGACTTGTTATTGCCAGAGAACTAGCCAACAGATCCTGCAAAATTGTCACAAAGAAGTTTAAAATTTGATTCTGTTTGAAAAGCAAGATGTAACAGCTTCAGGAGGGTTGTGGATGACTAATTACAAGTAACCCTCCGATGCTTATAAAAGAAAATTGCCGGAATGAGGAATCAATCCATTTACAGATAATATACAGGAGATTCGACAACAAAAGAACAGATCCTAACCTAACCTAACTGTTAGCCTCCAACAAAGCTGCTCCGTGACAAAAGATACCTAGTACCAGAAAAGGAAGCCGATGATCCAAAACTAAGAATAACATGCTACCACCTCCGCGAGAGAAAAAATTCATAATCCGGGTGCCTGTTCATGGTTACTTCTTCCCTTTTACACACAGAGGCTCTCGACATCATGGAAGCTACCTTCTCCAAAGTCGCCAACCTTTTCTCTAAAATGAGAGACGGGTCACATGGCTGAGTCTGCCCCAGAGAGATTGCCATTGGCTTCTTTAATGAGAACCAACATTCACCCTAGATAAATAACAACACGATTGTCTTAAATACAAAAAGGATTTAACCCAGACATGGCACTTAGAACAAAAGCCCTCTTGCATCCTTTACTTGCAAGTGTCAATGCTGTTGAGAATTAAAAAGCAACTTAAAAGGGCAAAATGAATATTCAAATGTATCCTACTGTAGCAGTAGTCCATAAGCATGTGATATCAAGTGCTTTACAACAAAATAGATGCACCTATCAACCCCAAATAGATGAGTAAAGATGCAAAAGAAAATCACACCTTCCAGGTAAAGCAAAGCAAATAATGAAGCAGCTGCAATTTAAGTAACACGGAACATAAAAGGCTCCCCAATGTACACAGAAATACAGCATCACCCTACTATCTAGATGGATCCTTCAAAAGGAAATCTCAGTTAAATTCCAGCCATACTGTTAACCTAAATTTTCATAGGATGTCACTTAGGAAAAGTAAAATATACCTGCTCATTATAACGCTGCAAACCAACAACAGGGGAAACAAATTGCATTTCACTTGAAGAATCCAATGAGGAACTTCTATTGATAAACTGGCCAAGTGAATGATAAGTCAAGAATGCTGTTCGGAGACTATCCTCTGGAATCCTGTAAATAGGATACCATGCTACAGCAAACCTGGAAAATGCACCAAAGAAGAATGATAGTTAAAAGACTGTAAAGCAGGTTAGCAGACTAAAAAAGTCTGAAGCTTCAAAAAAGTTCCATGCGATGGCATAAGTTGTATATGGTGAATAATGGTGCCATCTTATGTAACAGTATCATTTATCTGTGTGTTTCTGTTCGTGTGTGTGTGTGTGTGTGTGTGTGCGCATGAGAGAGAAAGAGAGAGAGAATTTTAGACTTAAAAATACATGCATACTTTTGACATAGAACACTACATTTTCTGAGATAAAATCTGTATAAAGAGCTTTTATACTAACTGTTCTATCTCCACAACTTTGGGGGATACTTTTCTTGGAACGAAGAATTATCACATCGCCATTCTCCCAGGTAATCTCATTTTTTTACTCTCTCAGGAAAAATATTGCCTATTATGGTGCAGCTAAAGCAAGGATAGCTGAACCTAATCTTATTCAAAACAACACCTAGAAGAAAGTTCCAGAAAAAGAAATCAAGAACTAACCACGATGCGGGATGGAGATCACACAAGGACAAGTTGACCAGATGCGACGGGTCTCCATACATTTGAGAACTTGGCGATGTATCACCCTCTACCAAATCCTTTATTCTGCAAAATATGGTGGAGAAGAGTCCACATGGTAAGCAAGCAAGAAGAATATGCTATGTTTTGAAAGATGAACCAAATTTTAGAACTTTCTTTAACCAAATGTTAGTTCCTGACCCCCATGTTTGGGAGATTATTATAAACTGACAATTCTTCTACTCATCTTACAAGCCAAGATACATCCTACATGTTAATAATGTCTCAAGTTCTGAATATCCAGTGAGTCGCCATATCACTCTCCAGTAATACTGCGGTCTCAAAGAGGCCTTTCTTTTCACATTGTAAAGCAAAAGTTGAAATTACTCGAGAACAGAAAATTGAAAAGATGAGAATCCATACTTCTCAAACAATGGCTTCCGTTGCTGAGGTCTCCCAGACTCAAAATACTCAAAAAGAAGCTCTGAACCATCAGAACAAGCTGCACAAGATTCTTTTTTCCCGAAAATATTGGGCCCTTCACAATAGTTAGATGCAGATGATTTATTCATGCACTGTGGCCATGTAGGCAACACCTCATCATCATCAGCAGCAGCAGTCTTGAGTGGCTTAGGTAGAAGCATTGAAAGAATAGGCAAGCGCCACAATTTAGTTAAACTAGTTGACTCCTCATCTTTGTGGATATCTGTTGGTTCAGTACTAGAAATCTGGCTATCAGAAGACGAGGAACCTCTAGAATACCCAAATAATTGAACTGCTGAAAGAAGAGGAAGAAAATATGCACAAGATTCATTAACCTTAGCTCCCTGTCTCCTGGAGTTCTGGAAATCTTCTACCTTCACTTTCAGTCCATAACACCCAGGTTCTTCATACCACTGCCATAGTGTTCTCAAGGTATAATCAGAAATCAGGTGCTTACACACAAACTCCCTAGATAGCTCATTGCACAAGGAAACACCATCCTTACAGGCTTGAGATGTTGATAACATAGGAGAGGCAGCATACAAGACTCCCTCAAACTCAGCAAGGTGACTGCCTGTTGCCAATTGATGGTCTTCAGATTCAAGTTGGACCATATATGCATCATGTACAGCTTCTACCATTTCACCAAGCGCACCTTCTAATACAGATCTCCCTTGACAATCTGGAGAAATGCCTACATATGCATTACTTTTAGCCAGTATGCTTGTGTCATCTACTCTGCATATGCTTGGTGCATGATTACTTGACTTATCGGACTCCTCTAAGTTGTTTGAAGATGCAAGACTTGAATGGCCGGTGACAAAGTTTCCCAACTCAGCATGAATAGAAGAAATATAATCATATGATTGTGAGACCACTCCCGGCTCCCGATAGACATTTGTGTCTTCCAGCTTGATGTCTGGTCCATTATCATCATAAAGCTGCAATATGTTGCTTGTTTTAGATGTGTGCCCCTGGTATATATCGACAGGATCCAAGTCACCAGATTGCAGAAGTCCTTGGCTGACTTTTGTCCCACTGCCTAATTTTACTTCATGATCAAATGCTTGCTCTGTTGAATGGGAAGTTTCCCCCAGAGTGAATCCTGCAGCAGAGTCTGTTTGCGAATTTTGTGCATCAAATGAATTGTATGAATCAATGACTTCTGCTTTGCCAATATCTGGCTTTAAGCAGGGAACATAATGAGAATATGTAGTAGCAGAATTGGGGCTTCTGTGGTGAACATATTGCTGTGAAACTTCTGCTGCCCCAGCATGAAAAGGTTTTTTCTTGGAAGCCCTAATTAAGCCACTTCTGTTGGGAAGACTTTTTCTTGGCTGGTAGCTATGTCCTATTTTCAATCCTACATTTAATCCTGCGTTCAGCTTTTCAGAATTTTTATTCTTTGACACATGATCCTCCTTCAAGAGTGATGATTCAGAATCACCAGCATGTAAAACAGCCTTCTCAGAACTTTCTTGGGCAGATATTTCATATAGAGATCCACATTGCCCTGATTTTTCTTGTTTACTTCTTCTTTGGCCCAAATCATACCTAATGCGTGAAGATGTACTCTCACAAGCAACATCTTGTGGAAACTGACCACAATTAATACTTTTTGGAACACCTTCATTACTTGAACTTCTTAATACCTTCTGCCAGACAGTGTGGTTATTCTCCTTCCCAGTTCGGCCATGTGCATTTGCATAACCACTAGATCTACTAGCTATTCCACTAGAACTCTGAACTGATTTGTTGGCTCGCCTTGACTTCCTGCTTGGAATAAATTCATGTTCATTTGTGCTGCTACAGTTGCCACTGCTACACTTGATTCTGTCGGCATTGTCTGTAGAAATATTTGAACAGTCCCCAGGAGCACCATGCAAGTTTTCAGGCACATCTTGACTCGAATCGCATGATTTTTCATGAGATAAGTTTCCAGTTCCAAGAGGTACGCTATGAGAAGTGGTGCTACAGTTACTGCCATCTGAAACCACCCCACAGTCTGAGGGACTTATCTCATGTTCCTCCTTGCTGGCTAGTCTGTCATTTATGTCATTGTTGCCACTAAGACTTTCTTCACTGTTCCATCCATCAAATGATGGGTCTGAAATGGAAGTGTCATGCCCGTCTGTGGTATTTCCAATAGATACATCACCATGACTATTTTTCCTCTCACCAGATTTTACGTCTAATCCATCCTGATTAGTAGATTGAGTTGATCCTGAAATACTCGTCGCACTATTACTAGAGTTTCTTTCCCCTCTTATGTTGTTCTCAGTCAAAACTTCCGCAGCTACATCTTCAGCTATGGATGCACAAGATTCTTCAGTTATGCTAGATTCCTCCAGAGAACTTACTTTTGAAGTTGCAGAACAAGCTTCAAAAGACAAAAGCTTAGTGCTCTCACCTTCATTTACCAAAGCATCCTTCAATGCATGTTCTTTTGTGCTTAGCAACTTAACCATCAAACAGTTTGAACTTGCACAATCTGCATCACCAGCATCACAAGGGCTCATTTCCTTGACACCCTCCTCTTCAATGGGCACTGATGAAATAATCTCCGAATACTTTTTGTTACGTTTCCCTTTTCTCTTGGGCTTCTTCCGCGAACTCCTTCCATGTTTCTCTACTTTTGTAATATCCTTAACCTGATTGCTTGAGTCAGATGTGCTAGAACTATATGGGTCAGACAAACCAGAAGAAACATTTGATGAATCAGCAATCTTTTGCCAACAATCAGCAGACCGTTTGGTAACCTTGTTTTGAAGTTTTGCTGCAACTCGGTTTCGAACTTGACCAATAAAATTTGATCTTGAGGAATGGTTGGGGGTAAATGGCTTTGCAGAAAATGCATGATCAATAAGATGAGTCCTTCGAAGGTCAACCTGGAATAAGATATTCGATGGTAGTGGCTCCAAGCTATCCATCTTCCCATGTGCTTCAGGAGCCAAGTGGTTTATCGGATCAGACCCACGCACTGGAAGAAGAAAGGGAGCTACAATTTTGCAGCGCTCGTCAAGTGGAAGGGCAACGAATGTGACAAAGATATACCTGAAAGCCCAAAAGCAGTGTAATAATGATTCAACTAAAAAACTGAGAAACGTACTTTCTTTTGCAGAAAATGAATTACATATTGCATGTTGGTAAAGAGCCTCAAAAGTTCTAAATCCAAATGCATATAACAGGGGAAAGTATGAACACAGTAGTGCAGTTGCCTTCATTTGCTCCGTTGAATAAACAGAGACAAAATGGACCTAAACAGCACACTGATGTTAAACAGGAGCGACAGAGAGAGCAGACATCAAAATAGAGACCTAAGCTACATGGACTCTGAAACAGTCTCTGCACTCAAGTTGACATGACAGGGGTGCGGCAACTGATAATTTGCTTTCTTCTTTGTTGAATCATTGATAGAACCATAGCTTATTAATTGTTAATTTTGCAGTTTGTGGAGAATCTCATAACTCACACACACACAAATATATATAGCCTTGCAGCATCTGCATCCATAATTTTCTGAAAAAATGCAGTATCCACAAGGACATTCTGCGCTTGTTTGACATAGGCCGAGAAATGCTCTGCCACTAAAATGGTACGAGAAAATAATAAACAACAAGAAGGAAAGCAGTCCACTCATTTCAGCAAAATAAATTACAAAACAAGAATAGTCTGTATATATTCCTTTACACGAGAACACAGCCAATAAAGTGAAACCAGTAAATATAGACTATAGACCTAAAAGAACTTTGCATGACATCCAAACATGAAAAAGGAAAACAGGAAACAGGTCACCAAAAAAAAATCAAACAATGAAGAATGGCTTCAAGAAATAAGCTCCACCTCTGAGAAAAAAAATTGCAGTCTCACCTATGTGAACTGTTCAGCGTTATGGCTGCAACTTCGTGATCCTGAAATCAATTATGAAGTTATGATCAAGTTAGACCCTGAGAACTTTGAACTTAGACTTATTCCGGAGAAAAGAAAAAGTCCAATTAAAATGCACAACCTTTGAACCAGTATTGCAACTATTTAGTGCAACAGACTTGTTAGATGTCATACAGGCTCCTCCATCAGCATTTTTCATACTATTTCTGTTTGTTCTTGCAAGGGCCCACTGCATCATTAAGTATTACTGTCCAAATTACCAGCACAAATAAGTATGAGTATGTATCATATGGGACAACGAGGCAAAGACAATAAATGTGCAATTCCATCAACAAGACCCAAAAAGGTAAAACAAAATTACCATAGATTGAAATATCTTACTGACTCAAGAAGGAACTCAAGTAACAATGTCAAACAGCAACACTCACACTCACACAATTTAAGTTCTTCACTATTCATCACCACAAGCCTTTGCAAATCAACCATAGGCTTAAAAAGGGCCAGCCAACACTTTCCAACATGATAAGTGCATCCAAAACACTATTCTAAATAAGACATAACCTCAAGGAAAATGCAACTATAACACTTTTGTGATAACAGAACAATAAAATATGAAGATTAAGCACCTTCTGATAATGCCATATGCATAGAGTCCTTGTCAACCCATGAATTGCAGATACCTCTCATCATATAGAATAATAGGAACAAAAAAAATACTAGAGGACGAAACAGAACCTCATTTGCTCCATGAAGTTTTTCCGAAATTCTATAACAACGTACATGCAACTTGACCAAAGTGAGGTCCTAAAGTATACTATGTTCAATTCTTTCAAAGGATGACACGTACTGTATGTGTAACAAATGACACAGTTCGGAGACTCACAGTATCTATGTTCAAATCAAAGAAAGCTAAGCCCCAACCTGGACATTTGTCACCAGTCAAATCAAGAACTGCAAACCAGCAACAACACGCAGGTAGGAGGGTGACTAAATCACCATCTCACTAGCATGGCACTAAAACTCTTTCCAGAGGTACCTCGGTTCTCATCCTCGGCATCAATAAGCCATGTCAAACTTTGATGAATATATATATATATATATATATATATATATATATATATATATATATATATATATATATATATATATATATATATATATATATATATATAATCAAAGCTAAAAATTGAGACTCGACGACAGAATGAAGGTCTTGGTGTTGGATATATTTTACTCATCTAACGGACAAAAAAAAAATTTCCAGTCACAATATAATCATCATAGGGTTCTCATCTCCAATCATCGTAAGCATTGCCATACAAGGGAACTATACATATTACATGCTACAAACGTGTGCATGACACGATTCCATGTTCACTGCTACAAGTTGATGGCACCCATGCACCACTTCTGTTTGTTCCCAAAAGGCAAGTCTCTTTTTCAAGAGGATCTATGGCACGTGAAGCACATAAAAGGTTCTTCAATTAGTATTGAATTAATCCACACATGAACCGCAACTTGTGTGGCCCCATCAATTCCAAGAGGAAGAACATAGCATTAACCTCGCTATCAGTGTTGGAACTTTCACTCCAACCAAGTCAAATTTTAGACGCCCATTACAATGCCAGGATCCACCTCGTAGGAACACATGCAGGACCTAAAAACTACCGATTGTAGTCATCCCTTAACATACGGGGCGGACCATCCGGTCACTAAACTTATCCGCTTGCTTGCAGTAAATCAAACAACAAGTGAAGATTCATCTGCTTTTCTTTTCATATAGTACGAAAGTTCCAGACCACAAAGAAGCACTGGTTTCAGTCCCCCAAACCAAACAAAAAATCTGAAAAATATTCGGTACCAATAAAATCTGAAAAGCTATGCATTCAGGATTCGAGGTTCGCATGCACTGAAATGGTGACACAAATCGGTTAGAAAGAAACAGGAAGAAAAATATGTCAAAGAAATAGTCTCTTCGTCAACAATCCCCAACCCACCAACAAGCAAAATCCCACGAATAACCATCCAAGGAACCAAAAAAGATTAAAAAAACTCCTTCAAACTTTCAAAGGAAGAAAACACTATCGCGTACAGAGCAAAAACGACAGGAGAAACCACATTCCAACCCATGCACCACCAGAGGCTTACCAGCAGAGAACGGATTCCCACCCCAAGATGTAAAGAAATGACAACGGAAAAGAAAACAGTAACCCACAAACCCCCAAAATACAGAGACCATGCAACGCGATCATCGCCAAGAGCCTAATTCTCTGAAAAAAAAAACACCCCCCTCACTCTGTCCCCTCCCTCCGCCAACCAAAGAAAGAGAGAAAAAATTAAAATGAAAAACACATAGAAAGATCATAGGCCTACCGATCAGTGATTCGGCCGGTACCTTGCGAGACGACGACGGTCCGAAGCCAATCCGATGACAGAGAGCGATGGCAAGAAGAGAATCAGGGAAAGGACGGAGACGAAAGGGGGCGCAAAGCTTAGTTTGGGGTGTTTCCACCCTAAAGATAGAGCGAGAAGATAGCAAAGACAGCCAAGCGAGGAAAAAGGTGCTTGCCACAGAGAGAGAGAGAAAGAGATTGTGGGGCTCCCCTAAATCTCTGGTGGGTAGAAAGATAGAGAGGGAGGGCTGCGTTGCGTTTGAACTTAATACCAAATGGCAGGGGGAATGCCTGTAGAATCGGCCGAAGATGGCACCTTCTTCTTTCTCTTTCCTCCCCTTCCTCTATTTTAGTCAGATTTTAGTAAACGCAAATCATTGAACGACTCCATTTCTCCTTGGTTTCCTCTATACTCTGTAGACACAGAAGAGAGAGAGAGAGAGAGAAAGACGCACGCACGTACAGTCAGCCTCACAGGGAGAAGTAGAAAGAGAGAAGGAAAATAAAGAGGGAGAGAGAGAGATGGCGTGCTCCTTAACTCTGTGGTTCCCAGATTCTCCACCTTCACAGTCTCCCCCGCCCTCCGTTTTCCTCTCCTTCCCATATTTTTTTCTTTTTTGGGCTTTTTTGTTTTTGTTCCTACTCCGACAAAGGGGATTAGGTACGCCGAGCCGCCTTGGGTTCGGCTCTCGTCGGCTCTCGTAACGGAAGTTAAATTCACGTTAAATTCACGTTAAATTCTTCTGTTATTTTAACTCCCTGTGACAAGCAGCACCTCTACCATAATACAGGTGAGAATAAGTTATTAGATAACGTTATTAGTGCTTTTAAAAATGTTTAATTTTGGTCTTAATTTGATGGTTTTTTTTTTTATGGCACAAAAAAAAAAAGTTTGTCAATTTTGTGAAATTTTGCTTTTTAATTATTTTTTTTTAAATGGTTTGTCGGTGATATACTGAAAAATTGGTTACTGCTAGTCTACAGTCTATGGGAGATGAGCCAACTGTGCACCTGAGGCTCGGCGAGGTTGTTGGGTGGGTCCAGCATAGTTGGCAAACTCATCGAGTTGACTCGGGACTCGCCTGAGTCTAGCCACGCGCTAAGGTTTGGCCCAACTCGCCCCTTACTCGGTGTGACTCGTTCGATTCGCCTACAGTGATTTACATTATGGTTATTTGAGTACTTGACCGAGTGTACTTGCTAACTCAGTGACTCGGTTGTCGGTCAATCCGAGTCCAAGCCATGGGTTTACCAACTATTAATTAATTAGAATAACAACATAAAATTGGATCGCTCCTGAATTCGAAAAGGCAGGGTCCATGATCTGCCCCCAATACTACACAGATCCGGGTCATGTGATTACTGGATATGGACCCCATGTAATTTGGATCTACCCGGGACCAAAATATGACCTTTGTCTCGTTGACGCTTTGTTTGGTATCCTTTGCATTATTCTCTTATAAAGGGAATATCCAAATAATACACTTAGTCACACTCTGTCCAAGATAAATAAATAGTTTTTGAAAAAGATAAACATGGGCATCTCAGTAAAATGACTTTATTATAAAAAAAAAAAAAACATGTGATCCATATGGGTTTAAAAAATTTCGAAAAAATGCTCAAAAACAATTTTTTAAAAAGCAACGTTGTTTTCAATAAAAGAAGAAGCAAGTAGCTCGCTTGTAAATTGAATATAAACAATTATTTAAAAATCATCACCCGGCGTTCGGTCGCATGTATCAAATATAAACATTGGTAGTTCTTATATTTCTTCGAATTATTATGACTTATATTTATTTATTTGTTCGAGAGGGGATGATCCTAGAAGGGGTGGGTTGGGCCGGACAAAGAGGGTTCACGTGCCTCTTCAACCAGCAATTGACGCGTTTCGGTTTTACTTGGCTAATTCTGTCAGGGCTCTGTTCGCAGGATTATTATTGGAGAAGGAACCAGTTGTCAGCCGATCAGTCAGGACTGCAGGTCTGGCTTGCCGGAGCCAGAAATTTTTAGCTATGGGGCACTAGCAGCCGGCCGGCCGGCTGCTGGTTACTGCCGCCCTTGGGCCCTTGATCGGTGACCCTCTGTTTCGCGGCTTCTGCGCTTCACCAATTCGGCCTTTTTCTTTTTGAGTTTCGGTGAATTTGGGCGACTATTTTAAGTTTCATGGTGGAGTTAGATCGCTCATCGCTACTGGGACCCGATCCATTTCTGGCATGGGCAATCGGGCATGTGAAGCTCCATTCCACATGGAGGCTGGAGCCATCGCCCACGCTAGCTCCACTACTGCTTCATCCACACAAATATTAATTCGATTAGTTCTTTTATTAAGAGTTATGTTGTTAAAAATTATGAAAATCATATAAGTAAATTAAATTGGATAGAGTTTTACGTGCTTGCTTAAGTTTTTTGACTCACAAAAATGTAATTATATATATATATGCACACCACACTACTTGGGCAAGGGACAAAAGCTACTCATGAAAATAAATTATTGAAGTGTTTTGCTTTGTGATGTGACCTCATAAATATGAACTTAAGAGGCTTTGACGAGGGAGATGTATTGAGTATTTTTTTTTACTTTAATAATGTTTTTTAATAATGAGAAATGAATGGCTTTTATAGTATCAAAATTGTAATAGTAAAAAAATCCAACTTTTACAAAAAATAACTGGAACTAAAACATGATTTATGTTAAATTAGCGTTTATGAATATAATATGATGTTTATGTTTTTGTTTATAATAATTTTCAGCACAAATTTAAGTGGTCTGGCTTTTTTTCTCTCTCTCTCTCTCTCTCTCTCTCTCTCTCTCTATATATATATATATATATATATATATAGAGAGAGAGAGAGAGAGAGAGAGAGAGAGAGAAGTTGGTAAAAACCAGTCAGAAATAAAGACACCTAGATCAGAAATAAAAACCAGGCGCATTGATTTTTTTGTTAAGAAACTATGTTAAAAACAATACAAACATCTTAATGTATTTATAAATACTATTTTGATATAAAATATGCTCTCATTCAAGGTGTTTTAGTGAAAAATGTTGATTTTTTCGATCATCCTGTGATGGAGGCAGTTCATTTTTCTCTTATTATAAAATCACCACTAAACAATAACAAGTGATAAACTTAATATATGTTGTGCATCAACTCATTCTTAAGACCATATCAATAAGGTTTGATCGTTAAAAATCAAAATCAAAGGATCTGGTTTTTATCCCTGACCTATCTTTCTGGTTTTTACCAACTTCTCATATATATATATATATATATATATATATATATATATATATATATATATATATATATATATATATATATATATATATATATATATATATATATATATCTTATTATAAAATCACCAATAAACAATAACAAGTGATAAACTTAATATATGTTGTGCATCAACTCATTCTTAAGACCATATCAATAAGGTTTGATCACAAACAAACAAAAAAAAACAATTTAAAAATCAAAATCAAAGGATCTGGTTTTTATCCCTGACCTTTCTATCTGGTTTTTACCAACTTCTCATATATATATATATATACACCGTGCATCAACTCATTCTTAAGATCATATCAATAAGGTTTAATCACAAAAAAAAAAACACTTTAAAAATCAAAATCAAAGGATCTGGTTTTTATTCCTGACCTATGTATCTGGTTTTTACCAACTTCTCATATATATATATATATATATATATATATATATATATATATATATATATATATATAATTGCTAAAAATTCAATATTAAACCTCCTGACAAAAGCATAATTGATGAGTTGTTTGGCAACAAACAGCCAAACTGAAAAATTCACTACAGTCCATGTTATAACGGACGGAAAGAATAAATTTTTCGACATATGCCTTTCTGTACATAATATAACAATTGTGTGGGATATATAATCATCATTTGCTTGTTTGACACAAGAAATTCAGAGGAATACAAATTTTATTAGATCAAGACTTTTGGCAAACTTTTTAGTCCGCTTGTACTCAAATTATAACTAAGTTGATTAATTGCTTTTCAACACTCAAGTTAGAGAAAGACGAACAAATGTAAGTAAATAAATAAATAAATGGAATTCAAAAAATGGTCAATTAAAACTAATAAAAATCACCTAATTAAAGCTGCAACTAAACTACTTCTATTGAAAAAAAAGTAAAAATACTGGTCGATATCGCCCACAGGGGCAGACTTCTCGTCGTTTTATAAGAATATTAAATATATATTTTCTTGGAGACTTTTGAATCATAAAGAAGAACGAGGAAGGGCGAGAA